>OY748298.1:20734762-20864530 GCA_963556515.1 Nudaria mundana
CATCCTGCGCATAGCCCCGACCTAGCACCCCGTGATTTCTGTATTTTCCCCAAAATCAAAGATTTGATGAGAGGTTTCACTTTTACCAAATCCGAAGAGGCAGTGATAGCGTTCAATCAGCACATAGAAAACATGCATCTGTGGTCCTCCTGTTTTAAAAAATGGTTCGATCGCATGAAAAAATGTTTATAATGTAAAGTAGAGTATTCTGAAAAGCTTAATATTTTGGTTTTAACATGTTGTTTTTTAAGTTACGTAAAACTTATAGTGTGACCTACGTTTTAGATGGGAGAATGATGTTCTTCTGCCATATCTTTAGGAACTTACCAAATCTGGGTATGAGAAAACAGAGCGAACATTTGATTCACAACAATCCGGCTCTGTTTCATTTAATATTTCGGCTCAAACCAATAAGTCACGTGTCCATAATAGTATTTCTCTACCAACATCTATAGGGCCCCAGCGACCTCACCTGCTAGTGGCGCACCTGCTGATAAACGGACGAGGCTCGTTAATTTACGGTACCTATGGAGTGGCTTCGGCCCCTACGTGGGTACCAGGTGGTACAACAGTGTTGGTCCGGGGGGGTACCACCGTGCAGCTGTGCTAAAGCCCCCCAAGTAACCCAGCCCAGGCTGGGTTGCGTTAGGGGTTCAGCAGCTGCACCGCCGGGCCCGGGGCGATGTATGGTGCAGCAGGCATGGGACCAGTGGGGGCGAAACGGAGTCTAGTGTGGGTGGTGTGGGTCGATTCGCCGGCCAGGGAGACCCTTAGCAACGGCGTTGCCGCGGCCGCCCGCAACACAGTCATGGGGCCCGCCTGGGGCCAACCACCCCAGGAGGCTGCCCCACATGTTGCGCATAATCCTGATGTGGGATCGCCGCTCCGGGTGGTAACCGGTGTGGGGTAGCGGCGGCCTTGCATCAGGGGGGTTTGGGAGCCCTTCCGTCCGGCGGGTCGGCTCCGACCTAACCACACGGTTCTAGACAAAGCTAGCCCCTACGCTTTGTCACTTACTGCTGCACCAAATGTCGCCCTGTCTTCACGCTTCTTCTTCAAAATCTACAATGGCAGTGCAACAAAAAAGAAATAAACGTTACACAGCGGCCCTAGGAAACCCCACAACTTCACATTTCGAGGTGGAGTTCACTAACGTCCGTGGACTCCATGCGAACCTCGATACCGTCCACCACCACCTTGAGACGGCACGGCCCGCTGTGATGTTCCTCACGGAGACACAAATACGCCGCCCTGACGACACGTCTTACCTGTGTTACCCCGGCTATGTCATCGAGGAACAATTTCGAGACAAAGCCGGGGCGTGCGTGTTCGTTAGGGCGGATGTTTGCTGCCGCCGGTTGCGCTGCCTAGAGAACCCCTCCAATTCCGTCCTTTGGCTGCACGTAGACCATGGCTCTATGAGCCAGATCTACGTGTGCGTCTACCGATCCCACACAGGGGATTCTGAGACAACAAAGCTCTTCCAGTACCTCAGCGAGACGGCTGATGAAGCGCAGGTGCGGTTCCCGAACGCTGACCTAGTGTTTCTGGGGGACTTCAATGGCCATCACATTGAATGGCTGGGGTCCCTCAAGACTGATCATGCGGGTAGAGCCGCCCATGCGTTCGCTCTCTCCCACGGTCTGACCCAGATGGTATGCGGGATCACCCGGATACCAGACAGGTCAGATCACGCGCCCGCTCTGCTGGATCTACTGCTGACGAGTCGCCCAGCCCAGTACAGTGTTTCGGTAGGAGCCCCACTGGGTAGTTCCGACCACTGTGTTGTTCACGCTGGCATGAAGGTGTCACCTCCTGCACGTCCTGTGCAAACGTCACGACGACTATGGCACTACTCGTCAGCGGATTGGGACGGTCTACGCGATTATTTTGCGTCCGTCCCCTGGAGCCAGCGCTGCTTTGTAGGAAAGGCTCCTTCGGATAGTGCTTCTGCTATTGCTGGCGAGATCAGTTTAGGGATGGATTATTACATCCCTTTCACTGATGTCGCCAGTATCCGCAGAGCCCGTCCCTGGTTCGGGCGAGATTGTGCCAAAGCTGTTCGACAAAAACAGTCGGCATATCGCGCCTGGATCAGGGCCCGGGCTGTGCGCGACCCAAACGTGGGCCACCTCAAAGCAGCGTACAACCGGGCCACAAAGTCGAGTAAGAGGGCCTTTAAGAGAGCGGATGCCCAGCGCGTCGCGCGGGTTGGTCAGGAGCTCACTTCCCATCCCACGGGCAGCCGTGGATTCTGGCAACTGGCCAAAGCCGTGCAATCTAACTTTTGTCAGCCCTCGCTGCCACCGCTGCGTTACCCAGATGGAACACTGGCTCACAAAGCCCAAGAGAAAGCGGATATGCTCGCAGACCTCTTTGCGGCTAATTCCCGGGTCGACGACCGTGGCCTGCAGCCCCCCGCCATCGCCAACTGTGGCCACACAATGCCTGATATTGTTATCAGGCAATGTGATGTACGGGCAGTGCTGCGGTCACTCGACACGCGGAAAGCCAGTGGCCCTGACGGCATTCCGGCGGTGGTGCTACGAAAATGTGCAGCTGAGTTGTCTCCAGTATTAACGCGTCTGTACCGCCTGTCATACTCTTCAGGGCTCGTGCCGGAGGTCTGGAAGGAGGCGAACGTACAACCGATCCCCAAGAAAGGGGATCGGTCCGATCCAGGCAACTATCGACCCATAGCTGTCACCTCAGTCATTTGCAAGGTGCTTGAGCTCCTTATAAATAAGCAGCTCATGCAATTCCTAGAGGATCACTCGCTAATCAATGATCGACAATACGGCTTCAGGCCAAAGCGATCAACGGGTGATCTTCTGGCATTCGTAACGCATGTCTGGGGTGGGGCTATGGAAAGGCACGGCGAGTCCTTGGCTATTAGCCTGGACATCGCCAAAGCCTTCGATAGGGTCTGGCATGCTTCGCTCCTTTCCAAGCTTCCGGCATATGGTCTACCTCCTCAACTGTGCAGCTGGATTGCCAGCTTTTTAAACGAGCGCCGAGTGCGGGTCCTCTGCGATGGCCAGGCTTCTCGCTTCTTGCAAGTGAATGCCGGGGTACCGCAGGGGTCCGTACTATCACCAACTCTCTTTCTTCTGCATATCAATGATATGCTATCCCTCGGGAACATTCATTGCTATGCAGATGACAGCACACTGCACGGGAGTTACTCGGTTCGTCCGACGGCGGGGCGATCTGAGATTGAGGAGGAGAGACGACGACTCGTGGCTGATCTCGACCGTAACCTCGACAGTATCTCTCAATGGGGTACCGAGAACCTGGTCGAGTTCAATGCCCGCAAAACACAGGCGTGTGCATTTACTGCGAAGAAATCCCCTTTCCTTCCCCTACCCTCTCTTCAGAATGCATTATTACCAATGAAGGACAACCTTGATATCCTTGGCATAGACGTTCGTCGAGAGCTCAATAATAAAAACTACATCGAAAGATGTATAGGGCTAGCTTCGCGGAAACTAGGAATACTGAATAAGGTAAAGAGATTCTTTACACCGGACCAGAGGTGTCTGCTGTACAAGACGCAGATTAGACCCTGCGTCGAATACTGCTCTCACCTCTGGGACGGCTCCGCGAAGTATCTGCTGGACGCTCTCGACGCTATGCAGCGACGGGCTATCCGTATTATTGGTTGTCCGGAGGTAACGGGAAGCCTTGAGCCGCTAGCTCAGCGCCAAACAATAGCTTCCTTGGCCGCATTCTACCGTATTTACCACGGCGAGTGTTCTGAAGAGCTCTTCAATCTGATCCCACCCTCTTCCTTCCGATCCCGAACGACTCGTGCCGGGCAGAGATGCCACCCCCACACAGTGGATAGCATGTTCGCGAGAACCGAACGTTTTAAACGTTCGTTTCTCTGCCGAACGATAGTGGCCTGGAACGCCCTGCCTGTGCACGTGTTTCCTCCCACATATAATCCTGGGTTCTTTAAGCGGAGCGTGAAGAGGCACATCAGTAGGTCGTCAAGTTGAGGGCCACTCTCAATAGTAATGTGTGCTGTGAGAGTGGCCCACAATCGCTAGACGTCGTCACGACTTACCACCAGGCGGGCGGCGTCAATTTGGCGAACCAAATATAAAAAAAAAAAAAAAAAAATTCATTCTTAAGTATAAACTGAAACATTGAACCGTTTAAGGCACAGAGCAACAGAATTTCGGACCTGTGGTACTAGGTTTATGGAAACCACCACATGACAGAATGATGGTAGTAGACGAATAGACGACAGTTGTGTTGTCAATGTCGCGTCACAGATTGTTACTTACCGACAAATAAGCGTGCACGTGCGCTTGACTTGTTGTAAATAAAACCGTCACGGAAACGGACCCCAAATACAAATTACTGTGACAGTACGTTTAGTAAAATTTTTACGATTAAGACCTGTGTTGATTTGCTTACCAACTCTAGGTTTAATTCGCCATTTCTGCATCCAGGCATCAACTAGGTTAGGTTGTGCTTGCTGTTTCTTTGTCGCTTGCGAGCAGAGAACAACGGCACGAGGGATCCGCCTTATATCAGCATTAATAATAATAATAACTTTGGAGTAAGATGTTGAATTTTTTTAATTCGCCAGGTAACGCTTGATTCCATTCAAAATAAAATAAAAATATGTCAATTTTAATTGCAGATAAATTAGTGAACATTACATTTGTATTGCTATTTCATTCATGCTAGCTGAACTCGCTATGAATGGACGTGTGTGATCAATAATTAAGTATAATTAATTATAATAATATCAAATGATAATCTGGTGAGTAGTGACCTCGATTACTAATAAGTGCAATTTGTGTAAAGTGAATTGTGAGTATTATTACGACGATAATGTACTATAGTTAGAGTAGGCATTATCTGAAAATACAAATGGAGGGAAGCCCTTTCAACAGGAGTGCAAGGACGGTCCGCTCACCTCCACCGACTTCTGCACCCGCACCACGCCCTAACATTGCCCAAGAGGAAAGCAGGATGGAGGTTATTTCTACACCTGAGATCCAGAATTGGATGACCACCATCGAGCAGTGTCTCAATGAGGTGTGCACAATTGTATCTGAGGCTACAAGTAAGTTAAACTCAGAACAAAAAATGAGGATTAGCTCCTTATGCCGGAAAGTAGGTCATGGTACATCCCAATTAGCAGTAGAGTACCAATCTTTAAAAATGAAAGCCGTACAAGCCAGTAAACATGTCCAGTCGCTTGGTGACCAGCTAGATTTAGCCCAAAACTTGCAGGAGTTAAAACATAAAATTGAAGAGTCGGCAAAAGGTACGCCCGGGGCATCGTTTGCTGACATGGTGAAAAAAGGCGCTAACAAATATATACCAGCATTGAATCTTAGTTCAGTGGCCATTTACCCCAATGACAAAGGAAAATCAAGTGACGAGACAAAATCACTGGTCCAAAAGATTATCTGCCCCGAACAGTTGAAACTTCATGTAAGAGGCCTTCGTAAAACAAAAAACGGTGGCGTTATAATCAGCACGGAATCGAAGGGAGACATTGAAAAAATAAAACAATCTGCCCAACTATCAAACTCAGGCCTCACCATAAACGAAGAACATAAAAAAAGACCGAGAGTAATTATTATCGGAGTGCCCTCTTCAATTGAAGAACAAGAAGTTTTTAACTGCCTCTATAACCAAAACCTGGCTGGTAACCAGGAATGCAGCTTTGAGACTTTCATGAGTTCCACTAAGTTGAGCCACAAGTCGGGTAAGAGAGATGCCGAGACCTGTAACTATATAATAGAGGTATCTGCAAGGATACGTAAGGACCTTATTGCTAGGGAAAGATTGTTTGTGAACTGGTCGTCATGTCCAGTTAGAGATTTTACTCTGGTCACTCGGTGCTTTAAGTGCCAACAGTATGGCCATGCGGCGAAGACTTGTCGAGAGGCTTCACACACCTGTGGCCACTGTGGAGAGCAAGGCCACTCAATAAAGGAATGCTCAAAGAAAACTGACGAAGGGAAATGCGCTACTTGTTCGCGCTTCAATAAGCCGAACAAGCATTCTACAGGAGCTCTAGACTGCCCAGCAAAAATTATCGCGGAAAAAAGGTATATTAACTCTATAGATTATGAAGGCGCCTAAGAGCGCCCTTAACCAAGTTTTCATACTTACCTTTGTTTGTTCTTTATAGTTTTAGTTTACTTTAGGTTCATAGTAATGACTTATAATTTAATAAATGACATAGATAGCTTCTCTGTGGCAGAGACTAGAACATGTGAGGCAGAGGAGTGCAAACAATATCTAACCTCGTGCACTAACCCATTTCCATAATTACTCAAAACATACGCAGTGTCTTTAAGAACTTTGATGATTTTCTAACTTTACAGCATAGAATAAATATGAATCTTGACGTCATCGTCTTGACGGAATGTAGGCTATCATTACCATATAATATACCACTAATGCCGGGATATAATATGTACAGAAGTAATACATTATACAATCAAAACGACGGCGTTGTAGTTTACATAAAAAGTGCAATTAATGCAACTATCGGGGAACCGAATATGCAAGAGTGTAATAGGCTTTTAATAAAAATAGGAACAGACTTGGCAATACTAGCAATATATAGGCCTCCCGCCTTTAGCGATAAGTACACGTTTATTGATTCACTAAATGATACTCTTCAAAGTCTGTCTTCCTTTAAAAACATAATTTTAATTGGAGACATAAACATAAACATCTTGCAAGGACAACAGGACGTAAAAGACGATGCCCAGCATTATCTGAACCTCTGCTCATTTCATGGCTTATTCCCTACGCACTCTTTTGTCACGCGACAGGCAAGTGGGTCTTGTTTAGACCATATCATGCTAAAAACGCAATATCCCGCGCATACATTCGTCATAAATTCCACTATAACCGATCATAACGCTGCCCTACTAACAATGAGTTGCAAGTTACCTAAACTAGAAAAAACTCGCTTAGTCTCGAAATTAAACATGAATAAACTTGAAGACGATTTACGCGACATCGATTTTGAACCAGTTTACTATTCTGATGACCCGCAGTTTTGTATGCAATACTTGATTGAATGTGTAAAAAGTGCAATTAATAAAAATACATGTATAATACGAACAAGTAACAAAAATAATAACTTAAAACTTAATACAACCCAGCCCAACCCCTCACTGTACGCTCACTATTGTAGGGAACCTGATAATAAAGATAACACGTGCACTTGCCCAGTTATAGCCATAACAGATACTATAAAATACCTGGGTATTATAATAGATGAGACGCTTTCGTTTAAAAAACATAGCGAAGCACTAATTAAGCGAATGCGCAAGCTGATATTTGTCTTCAAAAAAATAAGATATATAGGTGACTCAAAGGTGATTAAACAAGTCTACTATGCACTTTGTCAATCAATAATAACATATTGCATAACGTCATGGGGAGGAGCAGGCAAGACCTTGCTTTTACCCGTCGAGCGAGCTCAGAGGGCAATCCTTAAGGTATCAACGTTCCGCCCTTTCCTATTTCCCACTAACCTCCTATACAAATCTTGTGAAGTATTAACAGTCCGTCAGCTATTCATACTCAGTACGGTACTAAAACAGCACGCATCACTTCCCTACAGCACTCAAGTTTCCTACAAAAGACGGAAAGATATTGTTTGCACTGAAAGAACTGCGATAAAACGCGAATACACAGGCAAATTTTACTTGTTCTTAGGACCGCTTCTGTACAATAGGATAAACGCTACAGCAAATATTTATCCTCTTAATTATTCTCGTTGTAAGCAAGTACTAAAGAATGCCCTTCAAGGGATGTCCTACGATGACACAGAGGAGTTAATATCTGTATTAAAATAAATAGTGATAAGTTGAATAATTAAGACATATCTAATATAGTTATCAATATTGAGCCACTTTGGTATTGTACTAGCTCTTATTATATAATATTATGAATAACCTAATCATATAATGTTACGTAATTGTTTTTGTGTAATGTTTTATATAACAAAGCTACTATAACAAGCTAAGTAAATTATAATTTACTTAGCTGCAATTGGCGCCTGAAATACAGGACTACCTAGTTCAGGTGCAAATTACGTTTATAAGACTACCTATTTATAAAACATCTAGAAACATATAAATGTAAATAGGTATTATTATACCTACATACTTAAGCTACTAATGCACTAACTATGATGTAATAGCGCACAATTAAAATTAAGATTCTATGTAAAATTTTATTGTACAATTATTATTACGAAATAAATTTATTATTATTATTTCGTTTATTCAATAACATTCTTATTTTATACATTTTTAAATAGATTTATAAAAAACACAAATACATTTAAAAATATAAAAAATAGTGTCCCACCAGTAGCGGAGTAGGACCCAAACTACCGGCGGTGGAGGCTACAGACTAAGAAACCTCCTAACAATACGGCACGTGTCGAGGATAACAACCTTCTGAATCTGACTCTTGATCCAACAATCTAACGAGAGTCTCTTGAGATGTTGATCGAGACTCTTCGCTATTAATCCGTTTGCCGAAACGACCACCGGGACAATGATCGTCGAGTCTACGTCCCACATGGCGGTTATCTCGAAGGACAGATCGAGGTACTTACTAAGTTTGTCCTTCTCTGCCTTCACGAGATTCTCGTCATGCGGGACGGCGATATCGACGAGCACTGCCCGACGATGGGTCCGATCAACCAACACGATATCGGGCCTATTGGCAACAATAGTCCTGTCCGTGATGATTGATCGGTCCCAGTAGAGCAATGCACGACCATTCTCAAGAACTGGCACTGGTGTGTACTTATAGTACGGTACTTCAAACTCAATAAGGCCATATTGAAGAGCAAGTTGCTGGTGGATGATCCTGGCTACTTGATTGTGCCTATGCAAGTACTCGGTGTTAGCAAGATACGAACAACCGGAAATAATATGGCGAAGTGATTCACCAGGACGGTGGCATGCTCGACAAATGTCGACCGTACCGTCCTTCATGATGTATTTCCGATAGTTGTTCGTCTTGATAACCTCATCTGCAATTGCACAGGCAAAACCTTCAGTTTCCCCAAAGAGGTCCCCAAAACGTAGCCAGTTCACCGAAGTGAGCAGGTTTACGTCGGATCCTGTTAAGACCCGGTAGAACCATCCGTGTAGCTCCTTACTCTTCCATACGTCCTTACGGTCTTCAGTACCTAGCACCTTTGGTTTACGCCAGTTCTCGTTAGCCAAGGAAAGAGGTGTTAGGCCCTTGTCAACCATCACGACATCGCAATGAATATCACACCCGTTCTGTAGAAAGTAATCTCTCAGACTGCACGCTTCACGGTTGTGGAGGTTCTTGGCATTCAAAAAGCCTCGACCCCCCCACTTCCGCGGAATGTACAGTCTCATGACAGAAGATCGTGGGTGTAACATTCGATGCAATGTCAGTTGTTGACGGACTCGCCTATCCAGGGCGTCTAGTTCCGTTTGAGTCCACCTAAGTATGCCAAAGGAGTATAACAATAAAGGTATCACCCAACCGTTGAAAGCCCGCATTTTGTTACCACCGGACAAAGAACTGTTAATTATTTATTAATTTATTATTATTCCCTTTATTACATTTTATTACATATTTACTATATTTTTAAATAAACTTATAAAAAACACAAATATATTTAAAAATATAAAAAATAGTGACCCACCGGTATCGAGTACAGTGACCAAGCTACCGGTGATTAGGGCTCCAGAGATAGGAACTTCCGCACAATACGGGCCGTATCCAACAGAACCGCCTTCTGCATCAAGCCCTTGACCCAGCTGCCTAACGCGAGCCTCTGTAGGTGGTGGTCGAGGCTCTTGGCTATTAAACCATGGGCAGATACGACTATCGGAACAATAATCGCCGAATCCACATCCCACATGTCGACAATCTCGTGAGTTAAGTCCAAATATTTAATTTGTTTATCTTTTTCTGCTTTCACGAGATTCTCGTCATGCGGCACAGTGATATCGACAATTATTGCAAGGCGTTTTAATCGATCTATTATCACTATATCTGGTTTGTTGGCTATAATAGTCCTATCAGTGATAATAGACCGATCCCAATACAATGTAGCATGGCCATTTTCAAGAACTGGGTCGGGCACATACCTGTAATAAGGTATCTCTAAGTCAACAAGGTTATATTTTAGAGCAAGTTGTTGGTGGATAATCCTGGCTACTTGGTTGTGTCTGTGCAAATACTCACCGTTCGCAAGACGGGAACAACCAGAGATAATATGTCTTCTTCTCCGGGACGATGACATGCCCGACAGATGTCTAGCGTCCCATCTTTGACAATAAATCTCCGATAGTTATTCGTCATCATAACTTCGTCAGTGATTGCACAGATGAAACCTTCAGTTTCTCCAAAGAGATCACCGAAACGTAACCAGGATATGGAAGCTGTAAAATCAACATCGGGCCCGTGTAGAGCCCGATAAAAACGACCGTGAAGCTCTTTGCTCTTCCATATTTCCTTGCGATCAGATACACCTAGTATTACCGGTTTGCGCCAGTTCTCTTTAGCTAGGGAGAGTGGGGTCAGTCCGTTATCAATTGCCACGACATCTCGATGCAGACCCACATCCACCTGTAAGAAGTACTCTCTAAGGTTGCATATCTCACGGTTATGGAGACTCTTAGCGTTTAAAAATCCTCGACCTCCACATTTCCGTGGGATATACAACCTCATTACTGACGAACGTGGGTGGTGCATTCGGTATGAAGTCAATAGACAACGTACCTTTCTATCCAGAGCTTCTAATTCGGTCTGAGTCCATCTAAGTATGCCAAAAGAGTATACTAAGACTGGCATGGCCCAGCCGTTAACAGCCCGTACCTTGTTACCGCCTGACAAGAGACTTTTCAATACTTTCTTCAGGCGGCCAAAGAAACGGTCCTGTAACGTCCGTTTCATGTCAATCTCAGCAATACACAGAGTTTGGGACATACCTAGATATTTGTAGGTTTCGGTTGCGGAGAGCGACTCAAATTGTGTGAAATCCGAAAGACTGACTCCTTCAGATTCCACAATCCCGCCCTTTTTCACATGCATGACCGCACACTTATCTACCCCGAACTCCATACTGATAGCCTTACTAAAAGTTTCAGTAACTTTTAGTAAAGCCATCAATTCGGGGCCATTAGGGGCAAATAACTTTAGGTCATCCATGTAAAAAAGGTGGGATAAAATTTGACCCCCTCTCCGCATCCGATAGCCTAACCCTGAACCCTCTAGTAGCGTACTGAGAGGATTCAGTGCTAGGCAAAACCATAACGGACTCAGACTATCGCCCTGGAATATTCCTCTCTCGATCCCTATTGGTACACCACCTCCTAGAATCTGACGACATCCTGGATAAACCAAAACCGTATTCCATTGTCTCATACATGACCTCAAAAAGGTGCACAGAGTTGCATCAATTTTATACAACTCCAGCACCTTTAGAAGCCATGTATGAGGTACAGAATCATACGCTTTTTTGTAGTCAATCCAGCATGTCGCAAGGTTCTTTCGGTTGCGACGTACCTGCTGACAAACAGCCATGTCAAGAATAAGGAGCTCTTTAGTACCACGTGCCCCACTTTTACATCCATTCTGAGAGATGGACAATATATTGTTGTTTTCTATATGTGAATACATTTTGACTCTCAGAATAGATGTAAAAAGTTTGTATATAGTTGGTAAACAAGTAATGGGTCTGTAATTTTTGGGGTCTGTGGTACCACCAGATTTATAAAGAAGGTGAGTAACTCCGGTAGTCATAAAAGATGGAAGCGACGCTAACTCAAGGGATGACTGGAAGCAAGATGCCAAGCAGGCGTGCGAGCTACGGAACCATTTTAGCCAAAAGTTGTGCAGTCCGTCCGGTCTAGCTGATTTCCAATTTGGTAACGAACGAACTGCACAACCAATATCATCTTCAGATATGGTTATAGGTTCCATAGCTTGTATTGGTTCACACGCCCGCTCTACATCCCCAATCCACCCACCCTGCGTATGACTGACGGGTGTCGACCAAATGTTTTTCCAAAAGGCAACTGTAGCATCAGCATCAGGTAGACTCCCATCAGTCACATCTGAATCAGGTCGCTCCCACCTTCTGTATACCCACCTCTCGTCTTTTTGGAACAAGCGATTTTGTGTATATCTGTCTACTCTCTTTTTATATCGCCTTATACGGTTTGCCCACGCATAGATTTTCTGCTTCAGGAAATCAATGCGCTCCGTGACCCGTACAGAGTATTCACGGGGACTCACGTTAGTTCCCGCGAATGCCCGGGTCACGAAGCGCATGACTCTCGGGCGTGTATTGCCCGTCCTGAAGCAGTGTAGCTTGCCTATGAGCACCCTAGCCTCGGTAATGCGACGTTCAATCCTGCATTGCCAAGCTGGTACTGTAGGTCTTGGTCGAGCAGCTGATTCTTGCTTATTAAATTTAACACCAGCTACTCGACATACTGTAACAGCCGCACAATACAGGATTGAATGCGCATCAGTGAGATCATCACAATTGAGAAAATAAGATTTTAAAATCGAGTCTAGGGCACACACTAGCGCTATATTTTTTCTATGCGTAGGCAAACGTGGAAGCCGCGGTCTACACTGAATAGGGACAGATCTAAACTCACCAATCGCTTGTTCCAAAACGCTCCTTAATTCATCATTGCACTGGATACTTACAGATGTAGCAGCATCATTTACTTCTTCATTAACTGTTAAGACGGGAGGTATTTCATTTTCTACTGTAGTGGAGTTACGGTTACTATGTAATGAAGAAGGGATGATACTGTTACATGCTTCTAAGCGTAGCCTCTCAAGTGCGGCGTCATCCAACAGATGACAGCGTTGTATGGCGCGCACCTGATCCGATAGGCGTTGTGCTGTTACGTTGACATCTGGTTCAAGTACCTGAAACAGGGGTAGCATGCGGACACGGTACGCAGTGAGGTTAATTCCTCCCTCTGTAGCCACAAAATATGCCCGCATCACGTTTTCGTTCATAGAGAGACTCCATCGAATGCGGTGCACATTACCACCGGTAGCGGGGTCCCTAATCGAAGCCGGAGGGCCTCGGGGTCCTAAGCCAGTCGGTGGCCGGCCTCTCCCCTGCCGACGTACAGGTGGAGGCGACGTCGGTGGGGAGAAAAACTCATCGCTGCTTGAGCTCGACGCCTCACCAGTAGCCACAATTGTCGGCGACTGTGAGGCGGAGCTGTGCGACGAGTCCGGGGATGGTGTAAGTGCTGTTTGCTTGGCACGTGCTCTGGTCAACATTCCTTTTACTTCTTCTCTTTGTTTTTTCTTGATTTAATTTATTTTCACTCATTATGCATATAGCACAGTGACAGTATATATTATGTCAAACTGTCAATGGTTTTAGATTTTCTGGATATTTCATGTTCTTGATTTATTATTATTATTATTATTGACATTTCATTCGTCATATTATTACCTTGAAACTTAAGTATAATAATTGCTCATTATAAGTCATATACTCATTCAAATTATAAAAACTGTGTTTTAAAAGACATTTTGATAGGTCTTAAATAATCTGTTTGGCAAATCTTTAAATCTATTTCGCAATTTATTGTAAACTTTAATTGAGTTAATACGAGTAAATGAATTTCTCTTAAATAGTTCTAATTTACATGGAGGTTGATATATCTTATGCATATTTCTCGGTCTGACATTTCGTTTTATTACCTCTGATTGAAGGTCAAAGTACTCAGGATGCTCAGAACAAAATACACAAACTTCCTTTCGTTAGGAATAAAACAAATTGGCGTCTTGATCACTCACTAGACTAAATCTAGTTACGCAGTTGATATGATATTACCTACACTAAAATGTTCAGTTTTTTGCTGTAAAAGCGATCTGCTACATCAAGTTTACAAGAAGTTGTTTTTACCTTTAATTTATAAATAATATATATTTCTTTTTAAACCTATTTATTTGCAATAATCCCAGTAAGTATATTGTTTTGGATTTTTCTATCAACACGGGGTGTATAGTCCACGGATCGGCCGAACGACTGAGATGAGTGTTATCACTCTCCCCCGTGGCGCTCGGAAGAGTTTGTCGTTATCCAATACTATAGCAGAAAATTTCAAAAAATGTGTTAATTGAGTCACGCGTTCGGAATTTTCTGCGATATCATTGGTTATCGATAATAAACTTATCCAGTACCGAATTGAGCTGGGACACTCCGTTACCGGGATATAGGGGCTTCAATTGTTGTGGAAAGTGCGATGAGAATTGTAAGTAGGTATTTTAATAATATTCAAAGGTAGGTACTGCATATTAGGTATGCATAAAAGTGAAAGTACCTAAATTAAATCTTAATTAAGTTTATCTATCATTCTATCATCATCTACCTGCCCTTATCCCAATTATTTGGGGTCGGCGCAACATGTTTTCATCTTCCATACATCCCTGTCACACGCCATCTCCTCAGTCACTCCTTTCCTGGTCATATTTTCTCTCACGCATTCCATCCATCTTTTCTTGGGCCTACCTCGAGTTCTCAAGCCATCTACATTCATACTTTGCACCTTTCTTACCACGTTACTTTCCTCTCTTCTCATAACATGTCCATACCATGATAGCCGTTCGCTTCTCACTTTTTCATTTATTGGGGCAACTTTCAAACGTCCTCTAATATACTCGTTCCTTACTTACTGCTGCTACTTACTATATCGTACACGTTATCGTGCAATGTGAAAACGCCCAATGTCCCATTTCAATATGAAGACTCTTTTGCATCGCAGAGAAATACAGGATGCAGTGTTTGCTTGCAAGGTACTCCGACATCAGATTGATAGCCCTCTCTTTTGCATTCATTATTCAGGTTTCGTGCCCCTGCACGGATTCCTCGCCACTCATCACACCTCTTTGTCCGCCACTGAAAAGATCGGTGCTGGGTGCCAGTTCGCCTTATATTAGGATGTGCAAGTCACTGAATGGGTTTAGCAGTCAAATCGACATTCATGTTGACTCCGTTTCGAGTGGTTGAGCTACTTCTCAGGAATTTACCTGGTCTTGATTAGCCACATGATTGATTACATTGTTAAGTTTTAAATTATTTACCTTATGTTTACCTTATTATGTTTTGTCTTAATTTTTTTTACTTGTCCCTTATTTTTCATTGTTTGAGGTGCGGGTTTGTTATGTGCGCAGTGGTCCGGCGTTTAAAGCATTTCTTTTTTATGTTGTAAAACATTTTTATTTTTGTGCTATACACACTTGCTAGTACTACTTCTGTTATTTTTTACGGTGTTATATAATATTTACAAGCGGTGTTTACCTGTAAGTAGTCATTGCATTGTAATTTGCTTACATTTCATGTTTACTATGCACTTGTATTGATGTAAATTACTGTTGGTGAACTTTATTAAATAAATAAAATAAAATAAAAAACATCTTCTGTTGTCGGTAAGTCTGCATTATAAATGTGAATGGAATATAACCAATAGATACTGATGAGCAGAGGATATAGAACATTCAAACAACATTTAGTGCCCAAAATTTGAAAGGCACTGTCTTGCACAATCTCCTTTTGTGTACCTATACCATAGATTTATGTTTAAACATTTGCGAAAATATCTTAATATGTAAAGAATAGCATGTCAACATAACATCCATCTGTTAATATGAAATATTTATATCTTCACAGAGTTGACAATAACCAGACCCTGTCATTTCTTAAACTCAAATAATTTCAATAAACTGTGGTCTAGTACAATACCTAACTGTGTCTGGGGACGTCCATATCCGTGACGTTATTATTTACAAAAACTCCTTTTTCAACACTCTGTAACTCAAGCGCATGCCCAAGTTTATTTGACGGTACGAACGTTACGCGACAATGACAACGCAACTGTCGTCCGTCCGTCTACCTACTGCCATAGTTCTGTCATGTGGTGGTCATCAAACGGTACAATGTTTCAGGAATATACAAAATACCTCCATACCTGTATTGACAAGTACATAGTTTGACGCTCATTATTAAATGAAACAGTTAGCGCCGGATTGTTGTGAATCAAATGTTCGCTTTGTTTTGTCATCCACACATTTGGCAAGTTCCTGAAGATCTGGTAGAAGTTCAGCATTGTCCCATCTAGTAATCCAACTAGGAAACCATTCTGACCAATGAGATGCTGTGCAGTTTACATAACAGTGACGCAAGTTTTGTGCAACACACCCGCGCCCCTCCTTATATAGGTACTTGAATGTGTGCGTGTACAATCATTGAATATTATTATTGTCGTAAAGTCATAAACTTTTTTAATCTTTTATTGGACTCAAACCGTAGTTGTCAATTGTTAGCTTTGTGTGTACATTCACAAAATTAATAGCTAGTTTTCTTTTAAATAAAATTTTTAGTCTAATTGGAGTGTGCTGAACTTTTTTCAATAGTGTGGCGCCAATACCTACAGTAACGTATTGTCGGCAAGTCACATTCATCAATTGCTATTGTTTTAAACAACAATGTGGACTTCTACGACCTATAGTATACCTAGAATCCTTTTAGAGATGTATGAGACTACAGGTAGGTCTGGACGTTATTTATTGTATTATAAATTATGTCAATATGAACGACAGTCATTGTGAATCTAGAATGGTGTTTCTCTTCAGGTAATGTAGGTATTACATCGTTATCTTTACCCACAGACAGTGCAAGTCGCGTTGCGTCAGTGCGGCGGGTGCACAGGACGGAAAAGAGTGAAAACACCATACGAACTCCGAAATCGGTCGCACCACTACAAGCACGCGGGGCATGTGTGTGTGTCCACTGGCCGCTTGCCGCATACGTGGCAAGACTGGTAACGTTTAAACAGACACGCGCACAGCCAGTGGACAATCAGGTAGTCCGGTCGAGTCGGTTAATAGAAAGCGGTAAGCAAACCTCTCCATTGACAACAATGAAGAAAGTTATAAAACAATGGACCTGTGAAAAGTTCAAAAGGATTTTTTACGTTACCCGTAAAAATGTGTATTATTGTAGTAAATGGCTTTAGAATCAGTGCAAAGCCTTTGAAATTCGCAGATAATATAACATTCTGTGAATGGTATAATCCTGCTTCTCGGAACTAACGCTTTTAATAAAGGACTGAGGTTTCAAATATTTTTATGGTACAAATATTAGTTTTGGCACCCGGCATTTGATCATCTTGTTATTATTGTTGTTTAGGTATACCTAATATTATTAAATTATCAGGTGATCCTTACTTACCGTTAGAACCAATTGTACAGAACATCTTCTTGGGACTGGTTAAGCTGGTAGGTTACCTATACCTATTTGTAAGTAAGATGTTCAAACTTTTTAAAATATAATTTTTTGCGAGAATGATGCAATTATTTTAAAAAGTTTGAACATCTTAAGTACTTACCATTACTTTGTCATGGATTTTCGCCAGGTAACGCCTGATTGGTCCTGAGAAGCATCGATTAAGCGTTTAGCAATGTCTCTATACGCGGCGACAAGCACTCGGATCCCATGACCCCAAACGGCTCATGTCTCAACCCCAAACGGCTCAAATATGTAATCAAATCTATGTGTCTTAAAGGTGGTCCATTAATTTTATATAACCCACATTAGCGATATGTAATCTTGTCCGTCTAACTGTTTATTATGCCGGATAATCTTTCAAACGGCTTGACCGATTTCAACAGGTCAACTGACGTTCTACTTTTCACAATCATATCACCAGAAATTGTAATACTTTTTAGGTACAAAATGTGTAATACAATACACCGCTACACATCGCCGTTCCGGCCAGGGAGACCCTTAGCAACGGCGTTGCCGCGGCCGCCCGCAACACAGTCATGGGGCCCGCCTGGGACCAACCACCACAGGAGGCTGCCCCACATGTTGCGCATAATCCTGATGTGGGATCGCCGCTCCGGGTGGTAACCGGTGTGGGGTAGCGGCGGCCTTACATCAGGGGGGTTTGGGAGCCCTTCCGTCCGGCGAGTCGGCTCCGACCTAACCACACGGTTCTAGACAAAGCTAGCCCCTGCGCTTTGTCACTTACTGCTGCACCAGATGTCGCCCTGTCTTCACGCTTCTTCTTCTTCTAAATCTACAATGGCAGTGCAACAAAAAAAAGACTCCATATGAACCTCGATGCCGTCCACCATCACCTTGAGACGGCACGGCCCGCTGTGATGTTCCTCACGGAGACACAAATACGCCGCCCTGACGACACGTCTTACCTGAGTTACCCCGGCTATGTCATCGAGGAACAATTTCGAGACAAAGCCGGGGTGTGCGAATTCGTGAGGGCGGATGTTTGCTGCCGCCGGTTGCGCTGCCTAGAGAACCCCTCCAATTCCGTCCTTTGGCTGCACGTAGACCATGGCTCTATGAGCCAGATCTACGTGTGCCTCTACCGTTCCCACACAGGGGATTCTGAGACAACAAAGCTCTTCCAGTACCTCAGCGAGACGGCTGATGAAGCGCAGGTGCGGTTCCCGAACGCTGACCTAGTATTTCTGGGGGACTTCAATGGCCATCACATTGAATGGCTGGGGTCCCTCAAGACTGATCATGCGGGTAGGGCCGCCCATGCGTTCGCTCTCTCCCACGGTCTGACTCAGATGGTATGCGGGATCACCCGGATACCAGACAGGTCAGATCACGCACCCGCTCTGCTGGATTTACTGCTGACGAGTCGCCCAGCCCAGTACAGTGTTTCGGTAGGAGCCCCATTGGGTAGTTCCAACCACTGTGTTGTTCACGCTGGCATGAAGGTATCACCTCCTGCACGTGCTGTACAAATGTCACGACGACTATGGCACTACTCCTCAGCGGATTGGGACGGTCTACGCGATTATTATGCATCCGTCCCCTGGAGCCAGCGCTGCTTTGTAGGAAAGGCTCCCTCGGATAGCGCTTCTGCGATTGCTGGCGAGATCAGTTTAGGGATGGAATATTACATCCCTTTCACTGATGTCGCCAGTATCCGCAGAGCCCGTCCCTGGTTCGGGCGAGATTGTGCCAAAACTGTTCGACAAAAACAGTCGGCATATCGCGCCTGGATCAGGGCCCGGGCTGTGCGCGACCCAAACGTGGGCCACCTCAAAGCAGCGTACAACCGGGCCACAAAATCCAGCAAGAGGGCCTTTAAGAGTGTGGATGCCCAGCGCATCGCGCGGCTTGGTCAGGAGCTCACTTCCCATCCCACGGGCAGCTGTGGATACTGGCAACTGGCCAAAGCCATGCAATCTAACTTCTGTCAGCCCTCGCTGCCACCGCTGCGTTACCCAGATGGAACACTGGCTCACAAAACCCAAGAGAAAGCGGATATGCTCGCAGACCTCTTTGCGGCTAATTCCCGGGTCGACGACCGTGGCCTGCAGCCCCCGCCATCGCCAACTGTGGCCACACTATGCCTGACATTGTACTCAGGCAATGCGATGTACGGGCAGTGCTGCAATCACTCGACACGCGGAAAGCCAGTGGCCCTGACGGCATTCCGGCGGTGGTACTACGGAAATGCGCAGCTGAGTTGTCTCCTGTACTAACTCGTCTGTACCGCCTGTCTTACTCCACAGGAATCGTGCCGGAGGTCTGGAAATAGGCGAAAGTACAACCGATCCCCAAGAAAGGGGATTGGTCTGATCCGGGCAACTATCGACCCATAGCTGTCACCTCAGTCATCTGCATGGTGTTTGAGCTCCTCATCAACAAGCAGCTCATGCGATACATCGAAGATCACTCGCTACTAAATGATCGGCAATACGGCTTCAGGCCAAAACGATCAAAGGGTGATCTTCTGGCATTCGTAACGCATGTCTGGGGTGAGGCTATGGAAAGGCACGGCGAGTTCTTGGCGATTAGCCTGGACATCGCCAAAGCCTTCGATAGAGTCTGACATGCTTCGCTCCTTTCCAAGCTTCCGGCATATGGTCTACCTCCTCAACTGTGCAGCTGGATGGCCAGCTTTCTGAACGAACGCCGAATGCGGGTCCTCTGCGATGGCCAGGCTTCTCGCTTTTTGCAAGTGCTATGCAGATGACAGCACATTGCACGGGAGCTACTGGGCTCGTCCGGCGGCGGGGCGGTTGGAGATTGAGGAGGATAGACTACATCTCGTGGCTGATCTCGACAGGAACCTGGATTGTATCTCTCAATGGGGTACCGAGAACCTGGTCGAGTTCAATGCCCGCAAAACACAGGCGTGTGCATTTACAGCGAAGAAATCCCCTTTCCTTCCCCTACCCTCTCTTCAGAATGCATTATTACCAATGAAGGACAACCTTGACATCCTTGGCATAGACGTTCGTCGAGAGCTCAATAATAAAAACTACATCGAAAGATGTATAGGGCTAGCTTCGCGGAAACTAGGAATACTGAATAAGGTAAAGAGATTCTTTACACCGGGCCAGAGGTGTCTGCTGTACAAGACGCAGATTAGACCCTGCGTCGAATACTGCTCTCACCTCTGGGACGGCTCCGCGAAGTATCTGCTGGACGCTCTCGATGCTATGCAGCGACGGGCTATCCGTATTATAGATTGTCCGGAGGTAACGGGAAGCCTTGAGCCGCTAGCTCAGCGCCGAACAATAGCTTCCTTGGCCGCATTCTACCGTATTTACCACGGCGAGTGTTCTGAAGAGCTCTTCAATCTGATCCCACCCTCTTGCTTTCGATCCCGAACAACGTGTGCCAGGCAGAGATGCCACTCCCACAAGGACAGGTGTAACACAGCGAAGTGAGTGGCATCCCAAGTCTCTGTGTAAGACACATGTAGTATGTAAGTAGTAAGTACCTACACCGGGATTAACTACCTATCTATTCTAAATTTATATCAAATCTAACGAAACCTTAGTAGGTATATACTCCAAATATTGACGTGAGGTGTTGTTGTACAAGAAGTTAAAATGTTGTCAAATCCGTTTGATATGAAATAGTTATAGGTATATAGGAACGGCTTGTTCCCAGACCTCCAAAATTTTATTACCACCACCTCCACGACTTTTATTTGTATACACATATAATTCTCAGGACATCCAAGAAATTATAGTAGGTACCGTCAACAGGTACAAGGTTTTATGATTGATAATGAATCGCGAAAATAATTTTTAATAGATATCGATTTACTAAGAATCATCTTCAATTTATTTTGACTTCTTTCTTTTTGGTTTTAAAAGCTCTTGTTTAATGAATATGTATAATGAATGAATAACTTTCTATAGTTGTTTAATTCATGCGACAACACGCACAATTCGGGAGCGCTCAACCCTTGTGAGAGCGAGACAGTTTCGAAACGACCGTGCGGTGCGGTGCGATGCGAGCCGTTCAGTACGTCAGTTAACCCGCTGTGTCGAGACGTTACGTACTTTTTGTTAGCCGTGTGTGAAAATGAGTGATGAACAAGACAGTGCCGACGCTGGGCCCAGTGTACCAACAGAATTTGAAGTTATTGATGGTCCTAGTAAGTACCAACTTTGCTTTAATTTTAATTTAATTTTCATATAGCTATCTTATTTTGTGTGGAAGGGACATTAGCCCGTATTTATTCGAGTTTCGTGTAAGCCAAAACTAACCCTCAGTGCCCTTATCAATAAATATTTTGACTGATAAAACAATGAATGAATAATATATATCTATACTTTAGTACATATACTAGTTCAAATTTAAGCAAAAATTTATCGAATATCAGTTCGTAATTCAAGAGGAAAGAATAAAAAAAACATTGTTGACAATTCAAAAACAAATTAGTACAATATATAGTAGGTATAATGTTGAGGCTGTGTATTCTGAAGGCAAAGATAGATAAAAAACAAGACCAAAATGATGAAAAGATTTCATGGACGTTAGTATTATGTTATCTGTAGTAATGGTGCACTCCGTGCGGCACATATTGCGGGGGCGACTGGCCAATAGGAAGCTGTGCTCTGCGTGGTGGCCATGCTCACGAGCTCTTGTGGAGGCGTTCAAGTAACAAAGTACTGTGTAACCAAAATGATGAAACCCGAGAAAGGCGGTAAATGTGGTCTATATAACGAAATGGGTGATTGATTACTTATGGCTGTTACTTTTTACTTTACTTAACCAAAATTTTGTTTTGGAGTAGGTATATACCTAATAAATTGCTACAAGACCCCACTCCTCATCAATAAGTATGCACTCTTATTCAAGTATACATAATATGA
Organism: Nudaria mundana; assembly: GCA_963556515.1. NCBI lineage: Eukaryota > Metazoa > Arthropoda > Insecta > Lepidoptera > Erebidae > Nudaria > Nudaria mundana. The sequence goes on from OY748298.1 coordinate 20,756,960, forward strand.
TATTTTACCTATATATAAATGTTTCAGGAAACGGAAAAATACTTGTAAGAGGGAGTCGTCGCCATTGTCTTCACCACAAATTGAAAGATGGTTCACAAATGTGGTCATGTACGCACAACAATACTTGCAGTGCAAAATTAAAAATATTAGGGAAAAGGATTCTGCGTGAAGATCGGCATACTTGCACACCGCAGCGGCTCCATACTCTAGTGCAAACATTTAAAAAAGAATGTATAGAGAAAGCTACAAATAGCCCTGTTCCAATAACAAAAATTTATAAAGATGCGGTCAAAAAATATATAGATGATGGTTACAATTTTGTTCAAGATATTCCCAATTTTAACGGCATTAAAAGCTCAGTGTATAGATCGAGAAACGCAAATCTTGATGTTACTAAAACCTGCTTCGGTAATACAAAAGACGTTCAGGTTCCCGCCCAATTTGAAGATTTTTTGTTATTTGACCACAATGAGGAAGACCGTATACTGGTTTTTGCATCAATTGAAGGAAGAAGATTAATTCAAGAAAGAGAAGTCTTTCTTTTTGACGGGACATTTAAAAGCTGTGCGAAACCTTTTTATCAGCTATACTCAATGCACACGGACATAGGCAGTAGCGAAAATGAAACAAATATCGTACCAGTGCTTTTCGCTCTATTGCCAAATAAGACGCAGGGGACGTACGAGATATTATTTGATTCGGTCAAGCAAACCTTGCCAGACTGGCGACCACGTAAAGTCATTTTAGATTTTGAACAAAGTGCAATTAATGCTACTAAAATATGTTTACCTAATGTTATAATTAAAGGTTGTAACTTCCATTTTAGGCAAGCGTTGACGAAAAAATCAAAAGCCCTAGGTATTTCAACAAGAGACGAAAAAGATCATGTAGATACATGTGCTGCTTTGGCGCATTTGCCTACTGAGGATGTTGAAGGTTAGCAATTATGGAAACATGTCCAGTAAACGAAAAAATTACAAATTTTAACAATTATTTTGTAGATACATGGCTCAACAATCCTTCTCTACATTACGGCATTTGGAATTGTCAAGGTGAACGACACCGCACCACCAATTTCGTTGAGGCATGGCATAAAAGCCTTAACGGACAATTAAAAAAAAAACCTCGATTGTTGGAGTTATTGTTTTCAATTCGGGAACAAGCTCAGTATTTCGAAAAGTATCGTACTCAGAAAGCAAATCGAAGCCGAAAATCTATAAATAAAGATTTAAATATAAAAATAATTGACCGTAAATATAAAGAAAAGTTCATAAGCATCGTCGATGCTCTCAATCAATATAAAATACGGAGTCGTTAAAACAATATTAAAAGATTAACAAACAATTTTCTCCATTTTGCCTTTTGCTCTGTGATTAGTGAGTACCTAATAAATGTGCCTGAAACAAGATCATAATTTTATACAATTTATATGTAAGTCGTAAGTAGTTAAGTAATGCATATCTAAATTATTTACACTGATTATTTATAATTTGTAAGGGTTAAACTGTGATTTTTAATGTGATAATTTTAAATCGTTAAATTATTTGTATGTTAGTACTATTTTTTGTTACTCATTTAGATTTTTATAAGGTTGATCATTATAATTTGTAAGGGTTAAACTGTGATTTTTAATATGTGATAATTTTAAATCGTTATATTATAAAAATCTAGATGAGTAACAAAAAATAGTACAATGGCACTATTTTTTGTTAAACATTTAGATTTTTATAAGGTTGCACATCTGTGATTGGCAGGTGAGCTGTGATTAAAATTAGAGGTTGATTATATTGTAGCATTAAAATTGCATATCGTAACAACTTATAACGCATATTCGAAGTTAAACATATCCGAACTATTTACACTGATTTATTAAATCTAATATTTTGTAAGAGTTAAACTGAGATTATTAATATATTCATTTTAAGGTTGATTAAGACTGATAATAATGTTAAAACAGTATATGTTAAATAATGACATGTTTTTAATACATTCACATTAGTATGTACTGTAGCTATTTAATTTTATATAAGGTTGACTTTCTGTGATTGGCTGGACTGTGATTGAAGTCAGAGTAAATACTTACTTCTAATAAATGATTAATCATACATAATATATATACGCATTTTATTTCATTAAAATAATGTAAGTTAAATCTTTTTCTTCCCGATTTTTTTCCTGACCATACTAATTGGTGTGTATGGATGTCGTGGGAAAGAAAATAATATTTTAATTTCAATTATCGTGGAAGTAGTGGGAACTAATATATGAAAGTTTATTTTTCGAGAACACTGGGTTTTGGATGTCTGGGAATAAGCCATAGGAACGGAAGGTATTAAGCCGTCGGTCCCAGTTGTCGTTGTCATACGAACATCTATGACAGTCGTTAGGGGTAGTTGGAGCTTCAATCAAAAATCCGACCGGTCTAACTACAGAAATATGATATCGCCCATGGGTTTTGGAGGTCAGATGGCAGTAGCTTCACGGAAAATATCGAAGTTCAGCCGAATCGCAGTTAGACTGGAAAGCCGACCCCAACTGAGTTGGGAAAAGGCTTGGTGAATGATTGTGTTGTTCCCGGTATGTATTGATAGTTGTGTCATTCTCTATTGTATAATTACAATTTTGTGGGCTTACGATACGAGTCACATAAGTGCGCAGTTTGCGTGGGAATTTTCCTGAATGGACTCACAGGATAGTTTTTGTCTCTCTACCATTAGAAATCCAACAGCATTATAAATGAAACAAGATAAAATATTGTCGTGTCTGCTAAATAATTACAAGGTAAGTACACAGACGCTGTGTCGAAAGAACGTTAGGTACATACACTTTAACCGCTTCGGGGCCACTGGAAATACTTACCTCGTGTTGCGTACCAGCAGTGCCAATGGACGTTGGGACTTAAATAAAAATAAATAACTAAACAATAACAAACTCGACTGCACATGGGACTAACTGTATCTAGGATTGAACTAATATTATTAGAGTCCCGCATGCTCATACTTAAAAATCTGGATACGTGCAGTCGGGTTTTTTATTGTTTAATTATGTATTTTATACATTTAATTTATGCTTTCGATTGTCGGCACTTGGTGGAACATATAGTATCTAATACATTATGAAATGACTCACTTGTACAGATATTCCACAATTTTTTAATTATTAGTAGGACCTGACCGGTTTCGCTCTATGGCATCTTCAAAGGTGCTCCACACTTATTCACATCACATATTTTAAAAAACATTTCATATACTTTGTGTTAAATAATCGTGAAGCAAACACTGGCCTACATACCAAGTATGGAGGCCAGTGTTAGCTTCACAGGAATATCTGTACAAGTGAGTCATTTCATAATGTATTTTACTTTTATGATACGATTTCTCATACCAATTTACATTGAAACATATAAGTTTAATATTTTTCTAAAATCCTCTTTAAAAACTCTTTATTTTGATACCCTACTCGAAAAGTTTGACCAAGATTTTTCTTTTGACAACTGACTTTTTGGCGCAAAAAAGTTAGTTGTCCAAAAAAAAATCTTTATTCAAATTTTATGTACCCAGTAACACTCTGGAGATAATTTGAACCTTTCATCATTTGAGATCCCATTCATCGAAATCCATCCAGCCGTTAGGCCTGTAGAGAGGAACAAAGAAAAATACATACATACGCGCGAAACACATAACCCTCGCTGCGCAGTCGGGTAAAATATGGCCAGTACCTATCTATGGGGCCGTTCCTACGCAGACTCGTATCTAGGTATTCTATTTTATTTAGTTTTTTTTTTTTTTTTTTTATTTTCTTTGGGGAGCTTGCGGCTAATTTTACAAAGTAGTTCCAAATGTGGTCAGATATATGCCAATTAAAAGCCTCCACATACAGTTACATACAACATAATATAAAAACCTTACTTAAGTCCATATGAAAATTATACATAATGTAGTTTTAATTACCTAACTTAACTAAAGAAGGAGTTCGGTTACACTGGAAAGGAATCGTTTTACTTGGGTAGTACTACAATTAAACAAATCAACCTGCTCGTTGAGGTTCAATTTGTTGAAAAGACGGCACACTCTAGGTAGAAAGCTATTAGGTACGTCTGTAATTGGTGCGGCAGAATGGCACTAGGTAGATATGAATCTGCGCAGGAACGGCCCCATGTCTTAGTAGATAGGTACGGGATGGTGCATCTGTATTTACTGTGCCTTCTATGAAATGATGCTTGCTTAGATAATTGAGCGAAGCGAGCCGAAGGCGAGCGGAGCTCTCAACGGGTGACTCAAATTATTTTTCAAACGATTTATGTTAAATTGTTTCTCGGCGAATACTCGGCCGATTTCGGATTTTCTTGCACTCATCAAAAGCTTACAGAATTACCCAGGTTATTACGAAGCCAGAATTTTGAATTAAAACTCGCTTCGCTCAAATATATGCTGAAGCGTAACGGTACGTTTCGCGACTGCGGCGACCTAGTTATCTAACATCAGTCCTGTCTGTTAGAATTAAGGTACCTACGTACAACGTACGTAGGTACCTTGATAGGTACGTAAAAAATGCAATACATTTCCGCCTTTCCGCGCATTTCATGCAAGATACAGGCGTGATTAGGTATTATGTATGTACATTCTACGGAATCTCATACTAATGTATACTTATGAAACCATTGAAATGTCCCTAATATTTTTTGCTAACGTTACTTTGGGTTCTTGATCCGTGTCCAAGCGGAAGGGTTCTCGGATTGCAGGCGCGTGACAATCTGTCATCAAATCTGTTGTTATTTATTTGGGATGTAATTCTCGTTGCGATAACATTGGACGGAGATACTTGCATGTTAATTAAACTGCAACAGCAGCTGCAATAAAGGCAACTGTCAATACAAAATTAAGTAAATGGACTGTTAATGTGTAACTAACTTCCTATTTAAAAACAAGATAGTTTGCTCTCGGCTTTACCTATAGACCTACCCACTGACAGAAAGATTTTGCAATGGGATTACAATACTTATACAGCAAAAATCATCATTCACCGAACCTTTTCCCAACTCAGTTGGGGTCGGCTTTCCAGTCGAACTGCGATGTGGCTGAACTTCGATATTTTCCGTGAAGCGACTGCCATCCACAACCCATGGGCGATATCGAAGTTCTGTAGTTAGACCACGAGGATTTTTGATAAGGGCTCCAACTACCCCTAACGACTGCCATAGATGTTCGTATGGCAACCGGGACCGACGACTTAACGCTCTCCGAGGCACTTAGGGGTCTCAGTGTCTTAAGAAATGGTCACCCATCCTAAGACCGGCTTGACTAGATGTTGCTTAACCTTTGCAATATGTTAACATTGTCAGTTACCACTAGACCACGAGCTCCTACTACTAATATACAGCAAAAATATCAGTTTTAAACAGCCACTATACCCGAGAAGTCAGGTTCTTCTCGTGTGACGCCATTCAAATTAAAAAAATCGTCTAAATCGGTTAAAGCAGTCGAAAGTTCTGAGGTAACAAACTAATACACAACATAAATAATACAAAATCAATATATTTTTTTTTAATCAAGATTTTATCATAATGGTATTGCATTGTCATGCGACTTATATACGTGGGCAAAGTTTCAGCTCAATCGTAAACCGGGAAGTGTGTTAAATTTAACTTGCAAGATTCATATGACTGACTGGACATGAATGGACTCACATTCATGTGGACATCGGGACAGGTGAAAGTAAATAAAAGCTTGTGAAATCGAATTTGAGAACCACTTCCTTTTTTGCTGTATACTAGTGACATCTTGCTTTCAGTAGAAATGTTAAAATGTAACTACTTACTACTGCTACTATCTACTAGATGTCACTGGTAATTTCATTTTATTATTGTTAATTTTTTTCAACTTTTTCTATCATTCAAAACTGGAATATCATAATAATATCACACTCGAAAAAACAAATTTGTCTATCGATTCCAAATGGCATTTTTGTCTTACTACCCAGTCCCTATCAAACAGACAGACAGCAGAGGTAAATAAAGTCTTATTATCTGTGGACGGCCATTTTGAAATTTGTTAATCTGATTGACCGTCGAAACATCTACAGTGTTTTTACTCTACCTGTAATTTAAATAATAAATTACCTTTCTCATTACGTGACGGAACTGCCGCCCTTTCGTCAGCACTATCTCCTTGTGTGCCGCACGCCTTCAAACCACTTAAATTTGGGCTCAATAATCAGCTGTCACGTACATCTGACGTGTAGAACACAAACAAATCAGGTATTTTGAGTTTGTTATGTTGTTTTCAAGATGAACAGCACGTTCTATGACCAGCTCGGAGCTGTGGCCGGGGTGTTCGAACACTGGGGTGCCTGCGAACAGACGGTGGTTGCATGTACACTTGCAAGACGAGTGCCTTGGCCGGGCTTGAAACTAGTGCAGCGGGCTGTGGAAGCTGCCCTACGGAGTCACGTCGAGGACGAACGACTGGAGCTTGAAGCCAATGACGAAGTGCTACTCGCTAACCTACTCACGCTGCGTGAGGATGAAGAAGATGACGGTAAGTCGAATAAAATTAAACTACTGTTTTGTTAGTAATCATGTTTTTCTATCGTCAAATTTGAGCGAAAGTTTACTAATATTATACAACATAATATGCATTATTCACTAGGGTCATAATTTTCTCCATAACAAGTTCTACTTCTCTACAATTACCCTTATTAGCATTCTTTATTTCATTTCTATTGTGAAAACAAATGTAGGTAGTATGTTTTAAAGTACTATAATTATAGATAATTTGGTTAATAGTTATTAATTACCTAAACCGTATACCTACACACAATCATGCCTATATATCCTTGAGGGTGTAGTCTAAGGTACATTCCACACCCACATTTTTCTAATAGGTTTGGTGGTCCCACTTAATAGGATGCAAGCATTTTACTGTTACGAGGCAGTAATATAAAATTAATTCTCAAATACTGAATAGCGAAAGTCCATGATAAAACAATGGTAAATATGATGTTTAATTTTTTAAATAATAGCATAATTTCACTCAAAAGAAGACATTACAAACGTCGACATATGTTTCACCTCTTCACGAGGCATTGTCAAGTCTGTCTCAAAGAGAATATTATCTCAAAGAGAAAATTAATTCTGTCAACTAATCAAAATTCTCAGAGCCAATACCAAGGTTACATACTCATAAATATGTAGGACAACTAAACACTACTTTAATTTTGAAAAACTAGTTTTTGATTACTAACACTTGTTTATTTAATCAAATTCTTTATCTTAGTGAATTATATAATAATACTAGAGGACCCAACAGACGTTGTCCTGCAAAAAAAAAGAACTAAATTGAGAATCCAAACCATTCTTAAATCCCCTAGAACACACACAAAAAATTTCATCAACATTGGTCCAGCCGTTTAGGAGGAGTTCCGTGACATACACACGTACAGTAGAATTATATATATATATAAAGATGTATCTATCGGTATACATGGAGAGGGTATTTGCTGTGTATAAACATTTCCTGTAATATATTAAGTAATATGCCCTTTGTTAATTAGAACCACTGACTAGACATACACCAGCACATTACAAATTCATCTTAAGTGTAAGTTAATACTATCAGGCGTTACTTTTCGGAAGTCCATAGTTAAATTAAATAAATCTAACTACTTTGCAATATTCCGCCACATGCAAATTACCCAACTCTCGTATTTATTTATGCACAAGTCCGCCCTCCAAACCACTTAGGCCGAAAGAATACAGAAATAATTTTGAAAATAGAATAAATATGAGTTGTGTTATCGCGCAAAAAATAATAAAAACCTCGACACGTGTTTCGCCCCCAACCAGGGGCGTCATCAGGAGATGTCGATGGCTCGGCGCACGGCGACCGAATGAGCCCACAACTCGTAAACCGCACCTATTTATTTCCTAGGTTTTTTATTTCTACCCACAACCATAATACCAAATTATTTTATGTGTACCCACCACCATAGGTATACGTCATTCAAACAACGGTTTTTATTATTTTTTGCACAATAACACAACTCTCATATTTATTCTATTTTCAAAATTATTTCTGTATTCTTTCGGCCTAAGTGGGTTTGGAGGGCGGACTTGTGCATGAATAAATACGAGAGTTGGGTAATTTGCATGTGGCGGAATATTGCAAAGTAGTTAGATTTATTTTATTTAAGTGTAAGTGTCAGAAAAATGAAAACAGACGTCCAGTTATCAGGAACATTGCCATTGTTTTTTTTTTAATTTGTATAGGTCAATACAAACATATTGCAATATTGTCCCACTGAACTTCGTATCGCTTTTTCAACATTCCCTGAGGTTGTACAAATACTTTAAGAGCAAAATCGGTCCAGCAGGACAAACAAACGGCGATTCATTTTTATTTAAAAGAAGAACAGATACGTTTTAGTATATTTTTTATAAGGATCAGTCGCTGTTTCGAGGCCACTAACTTAATGATAATATGAGTCAGATATATTTTACGCTGTAACTAACTATCTTGTATTACGTACATACAGGTGGCGAACGGCTGCGTCGTCTGCTGACCCTACTTCCTCTCCTGCGAATGGATAACGACCGTGGCAAGGACCTATATGTGACAGCCGCTCCGTCGCTAGTACAACAGTGTATGGACGCCCCGCGACGGTCCACCGTCTCCTATGACTTGTGCCGGCAGTTACTGTCGTACCTGCTTGTGCATCCAGCTCTGACACACCATGACCAAAGGTTATTATACTGTTTATCTATTATAGTTCTATTTTGATATGCCATACCGGGGGCTTAGCTCCCGTCTGTATTAGCAATCCCGGCAGAGGTGCATAACACCCACACTTGGCTAGTAATTTCGTTGGTCCCACATAATGTTCTCGGGCACTATAGAAAATTCATAACCACCAAACTTAAACTCAAAAATATTTATTAACATAGGTTATAAAATAAAACTTATTAACGTCAGCACATAATAATTTACGTTTAAAGTCAGACAAAGCAACGGGTGGAGCCAAGGTGAAAAAATCCTGGCAATAAAAGCTCCCGGCCACAATTTTTCAATCATCAGTAATTACATTCATAGTATATACACAACGTATCCAGCAAGATGCTGCAACTAAACACCAACTGGAATTTAAACCAAAATTCCAACGGCTAGGACAGACATTTTTTTTTATTTTTTTTTTATTTTAGCCCATATTTCCATTTTTTTTTTTTTTAGGTTTATATTATACATATTTTATTTTTTATTGACGATTAGTACTACACTAATCTTCAATAAAAAACATCATTTATTTATTTATTTATTATTATTTTTTTTTTCCTTCCATGCTATATTTTAGTTTCTTCTATAAATGGATCCCTCTTTGGGTGAAGGCCTCCTCCAAAGAATGCCAGAAATCCCATGTCGTCCACCCATCTCTTTTGGGGTCTGCCAATTCTCCTTCTGCCGGCTGGTCCTCGCCATGTTGTCGTACTTTTTGTCCATCTTTGGTCTAATAATCGAGCTACATGACCAGCCCACTTCCATTTCTGCTTAAGACTGTATGTGAGAGCATCCACCACTTTAGTCTTCTCCCTTATTTGGTTGTGTCTAATCCGATCTCTTTTGGTCACTCTCATCATGCTCCTTTCCATTGCTCGTTGTGTGGTGGTAATTTTTTGTTTCACAGTATTGGTGTATGTCCATGTTTGTGAACCATGTGACAGACAAGGCAGGAGACAGGTATCAAACACGGTTTTTCTAAAGGTGAGGTTGTAATTTCCTTCGAGAACTTCTTTTAGTGACCAGTATTTGCTCTAAGTAAGGTTCACTCTTCTTGTTACCTCATCTTCATTATTAGTTTTTGAGAAGGATACTAGCTTTCCTAAGTATATGTAGCTGTCCACATAGCCAATAGTTTTCCCAGTTATACAAATGGTGGTTTTGTTGCTGTTGGTAATTATTTTAGTTTTATTGGCATTCATCTCTAAGCCTACTTGAGAGCTTTGTTTATTTAGTGATGATAACATAAGTTCAAGATCTTTCGAACATAAGGACAGACATTACATACCACTAAATAGATTTCCCAGCAGTCCAAGCGAGTGCCTATGTATTGAAAAGAAATCATAATATTTTATACATAGCCCAGATATTTTGTACATTACCTATATATAGGTTGTGTTTGCAATATAGTTATAGCGTTTGCGTTGGTGCTAAAGGGGTCCCCAAAAGGTCGTCCCTTAGCCTACAATAATAATCGTAGCTGTAATTTTTATCATACATGTTTTAAATTTCAGAATGTTAACGCAATGGTTAAGATACTTAGAAAACCACATATCCGGCAACAGAAACACAGAAAGCGTGTGGCAACAGAGGATAGACACATGTATGATACCAGACAGCAATATATGGAGCACAAACAACACGTTCAGACGAACCATAGGCAAAAATATAGACTTCCGAGGAGTTCTAGACAATTTAGACTTCACCGCTACAGATATATTACAAGAATCTTTCTCAAAAAACGGTCGAGATGTCGATATAAGTGTAGATGAAGATAAATTAAGCTTTGAACCAGCAATCACTCAGCCTAAGTCACAAAGATCGAATAGTCTAACACCGCCAACGTCGAATGTCATTCATATGTCATCGTCGGCGGAAAACCTTAGCGATGAACCTTTCGTTCAGAAACCTAGAAGTTTTTCTCTGTCCAGTGAACACAGTTTAAGTCAGTTAAGGCCTATTAGTATAATGTATGGGACGACAGGAAGTGAGACACGGTTGGACGATCTGAGGTCACATAATTTTGGTGAATATCCTGGAATGTCAATGGTTGCTCAGTGGTTGAAGAGCTTACGACTACACAAATATGTTTGGCTGTTTACTAATATGAGTTATGAGCAGATGGTTGCCTTGGACGAGAAGTACCTTGAGAAATTAGGTGAGTCTCTTTCTTTATTGTTGAAATCACCGCAAATTCATCTTCTACATATTAGTTCTGTACCCAAAGGGTAAAACAGAGGAACCCTATTACTTAGACTTTGCTTTCCGTCTGTCAGTCTCCAGGCTGTGATAGGTAGAAAGCCAACACAAATACTAAAAAAACGGAATATAATAATATTTATGGGGGCTCCCATACAACAAACGTGATTTTATTGACGTTTTGGGTACGAATACGAACCCTTTGTGTGCCAGCCCTGACTCGCTTTTATTAACTTAGGAACTACTAGTTGGAATTTCAAAATTCCTTTTGGGTTAAACAGTCTATTTATTATGTAGATTATCTAGCAACTTATGTAACTCAAGGATAATGTGGGTAGCTACATATTAGTGAAAGAATTTTCAAAATCAAAGCAAACAAACGAATCTTTCCACTTTGTACCTTACCTGCCTATAGATTGATAAATCGCATAAGATATGAAATCATTGTTAAATAATGTTCAGATGACTCATCACTTTGTCAAAGTGTATGTATGTATAATACTTTTAACTATTGAATGGGGATTTTGTATGGGGCCAGTCAGTCACTGTATAGTTATGTGACAATAACTTTCTTAAACCACAAAGGAAAAAAGGAAATCTTATAAAGATGCAATTTAAAGAACTCAAGTCTATAATTTATTCATTTAATTGAACTAGTTATCACGGCGAACTTTGTATCGCCTCAAATATAAAAAAAAAAAATTATTTCTTGCAAATATTGTAAATTGAAAAACGCGACGGACGGACAGACAGACAGACAAATTGTCGTATTAAATATATAGATTGTATCCCATTTCAGTTTAGTCAAATTCCATTTTCGGTCCCATCCCCATTCATTCTATGAACGTCATGTTACTTACTAGCTGATCGCCGCAGCTCCGCCCGCGTGATTTAGTTAATCGTTCCCGGTTCCCGTGGGAACACATTACCGGGATAAAAAGTAGCCTATGTTACTCAGGGTGAATGTAGCTTTCCAATGGTGAAAGAATGTTTAAAATCGGCACAGTAGTTTTTGAGTTTATTCATTACAAGCATACAAAAATACAAATCTTTCCTTTTTATAATAGTAGTATAGATTGACTGACTTTCAGAGAGTAAGGTTACTCAGGCGACGTACTTTGAATCCCTCGCTACGCCTAGGATTCTACTTTAGAAACTCTCGCTATACTCGGGATTGTACTCTAGAAAACTACGCTTCGCTTCGCTCTGTATTTAAAATAGCTCCTTTGGAAACAATATTTAATTTTACTCCCTTGTCATAAAATGCCCTCAGGAGCAATTCACCAGATTCTCGATTCACCAGATTCGCAACTTACCAGATTCTCAACTTACCAGATTCGCAGTTAACCAGAAGTATAATCAAAAGCAAATTAAATTTATTATATTAACAACAGAAAATAGAATTAATTCTAAAAATTATAAAATAAAAAGGTTTTTGCTCCCCTGCTGTACCACTGGTTTATACCACCGGTGGTAGAACGAGTAAAATTGGTATGCTCCATGGTTCCCTTCAGGGGTACAGCGGAGCATATGTTCACAAATGTTAAAAATGTATTCGACTGTTCTACTGCAGATATTATGATGCATGCACACTAGTGAATCCCACTTTCGATTCGTTCCCACTATTTCTACTAAACAGTTCTACCGTAGAACTACTGGGAACTTTTTTCCCACAGTTCTACTATGTTTGATGGAACAAAAAAGTGGAACATAATATACAACTTACCCGATTGAATGTTTGAACTCATTATTCCGAAAAAGTACCAGGCGATCATAACAGAATAGGAGGTTCTGGTTGTGGTTAATGTTTTGGTTTTATAACCCTTTAAAATATTTTATGACTTTATAATATGGTCAGTCTCTCTAATCTTGAAGACTCTCATGTTGTTACGTATTCCTGGTACATTTGAGGTTTGTGTCTTTTATAAAGGACAATCATTTTCATCTGTACTCGGTGCACCTGTTGACACATTTAAATAAACTAAAGGGATCGAGATTCGAATGCGATTTCGAGAGTGCTTATGTAGTTCTGTACTCCTAGTATTTTATTCGAGGTTCGTGTCATTTATAATAAAAGATAGCCTCACCATCAATGTTACTATCGAAATATCGGTACAATAAACTGCTCTGTCTACCTCATCAAAGCATAAAACAGAAGAATCTATATGACATTTTTAAGCACGATCAAAGGTGAACAGTTTCTGAACAAAACTTGTTCGAACACATTTTGAATAAACCAAACTGAGCGAGAGATAAGTGTTGGCGAGTGCTCTTTTGTAGTTCTGTACTCCTAGTACTTTGGTTGTTTGTGTATCTTATAATAGAGAGTTAAGGGACCCAAGCGGCTCTGGTAAGATTATATCCATACTGCCCTACTAAGTAGTGTTCCGGAGGCCTATAGGCTTTTAGGCTTTTTTTGAAGGCTAGCCTATGAATTAAGGGGCTACAGTGGGATAAAAGCCTAAAAAGGCTTTTAGGCCTTTAGGCTAGGCTTTTTTCATAGCCTTTTTTTGTCTACCCGAGGACTATAGGCCTATAGCCTTTTTGGCTAAAAGCCTATAAAGATTTAGAGTCCTTTAGGCTAGGTCTATTTTATTTATTGTTCGAGTATAATAATCGTCAACTAAATTATACGATTTTAAATATTGTTTCAAATTGCATGACTATTTAACTAACTTTTGGGTGTGCTGGGAGACGCCTCTGGCTATAATCGTCTAGTGTACTCATAGTACAGATAATACCCTTGTTTGAGAATATTTTTACAGCACATCTGACCTAACACTTCGGTCTCGGGTTCTTTATACCGCCCTTATGTCTGTGGCATAAGCATAAGCGTTAACTTTAAATGCCTGGGCAAACCAAAAGCAGGACAGGCGCAGCTCATTAGCAGGGCAGGTCAGTTGCGTCGCGGTTGATGTCACACCAGAAACATGAGCAGTCAGAAAGCAGTTTGAAGGCGATCCTGCTTTATAACCGCGTTATGTGTGTCGTATCGATCGCCACACTCAACACACTTCAAGATGTTGAATGATGTTGTTGAGCTATCTTCCCCCATATCTTGTATACCATATTTCTATAATATATATCCTTTAAATCATATAAACATTTATTTTCTCACCAACTCAATCAATTTTTCATTTAGTTTCATGATAAACTTGTAAAAAATTACAACCGTTTACAACCTGCGCTGCGTCTGTCCCGCTCAACTGCTCTAGTGTGACCACTCAAAATGGCGGAGGTAGTAATACAACGTGTGCTCACTGCGGCCGCCTCGCGTCTGCGCTGCCACCGCCCCGCGTTTGCGCTGCTCCCGTCCAAATGTTTTGTCGAAGAGCAGTGCATGCGCGGCGCAGTGGCGGAGCAGGTAGGTGCAGCGGGCCCGCGTTTGTTCAGTGTGTCATCCCTCATATAACTACATTATTTACTAACGTAGACGCACTGCTCCCGCACTGCTACCGCACTGCTCCCGCACTGCAACTGCTTTTGGTTTGGCCAAGCCTTAAGTGTCTAGTGTTAACCGTACATCGGATGAGTCAAGCAAGCGCGTTTATCGTATCCGATCGAGACAGAGGATACAGATGTTATATCATTGTGCAAATTCAAGGAAAAAAATTACCACATTTACAATCTATGGCGTTTGATATTTTATCAATACCTACCACAAGTGTCCCCAGCGAACAATCATTCTCTAAGGCAGGAAATTTAATTATTAAAAATAATAGTTTAAAAAAACTAAAAAAACACGCTTTTGTAGAGAATCCAACTAAAAAGTAGAAAATAAATTTTAATAAGTTTGAATTAAGAATACTGTAAATAAGAAATAAATGTATGTTATTGTAAAAAAGCGTGAGGTGCTTAGTGATTTTAATAAGTAAAATTTATTTTCTACTTTTTAGTTGGATTCTCTATAAAAGCGTGTTTTCTTTAAACTATTTTTTATTTTTCATTTTTTAGTTTTAATTTTCATTATTTTTTAAATTTTCAATCGAATTATAGCATTGTTATCGGTCTTTGACAGGTGTGCAAAGTTTGAATTAAATCTGATCGTTCAAAGTAGGGCAAAATAGAACCCAAAAGAGTGGGTTACAAACATACCATACAAGTGAAGCTAATAAAAGCGTTTTAAAAATCGTCTTAGTGATAAACATATAAGATCTTCAATTCAATGTGCTTGTCATCATGGCTAATTTTTTTGGAAATAATATATAACAAGTATTTCCAATTTAAAATAATATTCGTTTTTATTAAATTTGAAAATAAATAAAATAAACACAATACAAAAATAAATCTTGTTTAACATACTAAGTTATGATCTGAATAATGGCTATAGATAGCCTCATAATAAGCCTACTACTTGAAAAAGACTAGTCGCTTTAGGCTATAGGCTTTTTTTAAACCTATAGGCTTTTTTAAACCGATAGGCTTTTTTTAAACCTATAGGCTTTTTAAAGTGAGTAGCCTTTTAAAAGCCTACCTTTCTATCATGGCCATTAAAAAGAACTAATACGCCTAAAAGCCTAAAAGCCTAAAAGCCTATAGGCCCCGGGAACACTACTACTAACCTCATTATACATTTTTTTGTCCCGATGAAATATAAAGAAATGTGTGAACAGGTGCACCGAGTATATTGTAGTTCGTCATACTGATAGGCATTTTCTGTTTGTTAGTACAATATCTGGTTAACTGCAAATCTGGTTAGTTGAGAATCTGGTAAGTTGCGAATCTGGTGAATCGAGAATCTGGTGAACTGCTCCTGAGGGATAAATGTACTATTTCATGGGTTAATCTATACTTATAATATAACTAGCGGACGCCTGCTTGACAAAATTATATACTAAAAACCTTCCTCGAGAACCACTCTATTCGTTGGTGAAAACCGCATCAAAATCCGTTGCGTAGTTTTAAAGATCTACGCATACATACAGAACAGACGACTTGGTTATATAATATGTAGTGATGATGGGTACTAGGTGTGACAAAAGGTGCTCGGCACAAGCTCCTCCTGTCAATAAAGAAGCTCGGCGAGCGCGCCTCCGCCCTCGCCGCGGCCGAGGCGGAGCTGTCCGCGGGAGGGGCGGGCGGCGTGGCGCGCGCCCTGGAGCGCGTGCGGGCCGTGCTGCTCAGTCCCATGCCGCCCGGGAGCGAGCTGCCCGCCGGGGTCGTGAGGACCTTGCAGTTGGGTGAGTTGAGTGTACTTTTGTTGAACGGGTTATGGGCCCAAATGGTTGGATACTCTTGTTGAACAGGTTATGGGCCTAAGTGGTTGGATACTATTGTCGAACAGGTTATGGGCCCAACTGGTTGGTTACTTTTGGTAAACAGGTTATAAGCTCAAACCAGATAATTAAACTATCTCGGCGTATAATGTAATTTTCACCTAAAAAAGTATTTTCTCAAAAGAACGTTTTCTCTAAATATCTTCTTTAAAAAACGCCGCCCGGGTCGGCCCAGACAGAGATGGCGTAACGATCTGGATGCCTACCACGAAGATTGGTTTGAGCTGCCGCAAGATAGAGCACATTGGATGGAGTCCGACACAGACCGAAAAAAAAAAAGAAACAAAGGTTTTGTTGATTTAATTAAGTTTCGTGCACAACTTAATGTACAAAGGCGGACTTATTGCCATAGGTTTTATCTACCAGTCTTAAGGTGACCAGAGTATCAACTGGATCGTTCGACACGGTACAATAGTATATTTAATTACGTATGTTATCATCGGTCTACATGCCCGAAAGAGAACGGTTAAGTTCCACCAAGTGCCGGCAATCGAAAGTATAAATGATATCGGTGTGTAACCATTGCAGCGTCCAAGTGCCTGCACAGCACGGACTCGCCCAGAGTGGGAGCGGGGGAGGTCAGTGGCGCAGACTGCGAGGGCGAGGGCGCCCCGGTGGAGCCTCTCTCGCTCCACTGCTGGCTGGTGGAGCGCGCGCTGCACGCGGAAGGGTTCGCGTCCCCTGCGCTGAGGGAGCCGCTGCGCCAGTTGCGGCACCGCCTGCCGCCCGGACAGTTCTTCAGCCGCGTCGGGGACATGCCGCCGCCCAGAGGGACTAAACCCAGGTAACTGCCCTAGGTCTCTCGCCCAAAATGCGCAAAATGACCCAACGCAGATGTTGCCGTCGTTAAGCCGATTTTGCCGCGAAGATGTGTCCTGTCATTTCACACGCTAATTATGCGATAGTTGCTACCCAATCAGAGACGGACATTGACAATATAACTAATCAATATTTTGCAATAGTAATCGTTGTTCATAAAAAACGAAATATATCGTGGAGCCGTTTAATTTAGACATTTTGTTTCTGTTATTTACGTTCACTGGTTCAGCGATAAAACATATTCATGGGAGCTACCATACAACAGACATTCTTTTTTATGGAGCAACGCAAGGCTGACTCGCTATAAAGACTTGTTGTTATCTGCATACGTATATTACCCAGATGGCGCATCAACCCTCACGCCCACAGCGGCTACCAGCGCTCGGCCCACAAGCGCGTGTGGGGCTCCGCGGCGGCGCGGGGCCCCCTGGTGCCGCGCCCCAAGTCGCACTCGTACCCGCCGCACGGGGCCCCGGCCCGCCCGCCGCCGCCCTCGCCCGACGACTACTCGTCGCTCGACGCGCTGTGCCTGCAGATGACGGAGCACGCCATCGACTGACCCCCCCCCCCCCCGTTCTGGTGGTTCTGGCGTTCCGGTTAGCTAGACAATTTAACGTAATAACGATTTATATTTATTTAGATAAATGAAAATTATAGCTTTTGTAAAGTTTATCACTTGCATTTGTGACGGGACAGTACTATCCTGTCCCGGGTAATAGTACCTAAATGTTATATTTACAATAGTATAGTATTAATCTAATCGGTGACATCGACTTGTATATTGATAAATACATCTATTTGTATCCTTTTCTGGTGCTAATTTGTGCAAGTTTAATTTCTAGTGAGCCGATTGTAACGTAGGTACATTTAGTTAAATCTTGTTATTGTCGGGTATTATGTGTAGGATATTTATGTGAGGTGGTTATATGTTGTGTGTGACGTCCCGTACTCCATGAGTATGTACTATATTTGTTGGCTATGTAATGTTATGTAAACTAGACGTCTAGGTATGTGAAGTCTCACGGTATTGAATTAGTTTTATAATCTTGTTGACTGATGTGTGCGTAATTTATAATGTTCGCAAGTGGGTTATTTAATTATTGTTTTAGTAATAATAGAATATTTTTATTATTCTATTTAATTAATATTTTGACTGGATCAAATATCTGATTGCAACGTGCAATTAATTATTATTATTTCCGCAATATTTTACTTATTATATGAAATCTATAGAATTGACTTGAATTTGTGAGCTGTTTCTAGTTCATTGTATTTATAAGGAATATTGTTTTGTACAATTGTCAATGAGAGAAATAATGTAAATTAAATAATGAAATAAATTATAAATATATTTATTAGTATTATGAGATTTATGGTTAATGAAAACTGGCAAAACCCAGCTCGCTGTTACCTCTGTAACTGTTAAATAAAATGTAGAGTATTTTTATTGTTTTACTTTCACAAAATATTGTTCTGTTGACGTTCTCACACTTCTGTGTTCACAAGCTTTAGTTATTAATCTGTGGCAGACTGTGATATGGTTTGTTTTTAAATCATTTATCAGCACTAAAAATAAATATTATATAACATTAAATTGTGTTTTATTGTTGAAACCGACAACTTTTAAACAATATTATTGCTTCATGGTCCTTCTAGCCAAATGGTTTTCCACTTTTGCCTTTTACATGCCATGTTTCACTGAGTTAATTTTACTATACAGGTAGCTAAGGGTGTCGGTAGTGTAAATTAGAGTAGGTACATTGTGTATTGGACTTGATAGTTAATGCCAAGTACAATATTCCGCCGGGCGCCACTGGAAATACCTTCTGCTGCATACCAGACACTCCTGGCAATGGACGTAAGGGCGGCCGCGCTTGCACAGACTAGACTAGAGAAATTAAAGAAGTCAATATTTACTATAGTTCACTAAAATTCAGGTAGAGATCTCCTGTCATGTATCTTTTTTCATTTATCTTGAACTCCTCAATAATTTTCTTATAATAATAGACTTAGATTACATGTTTTATCTTTTTACATAATGTTACAAACCAGTTATAGTATTAATTTAATCTCTCTTTATGTGTCCCAATCTTATGTCTAGCGAGATCATTCTTCCTGTAAAACCCTCTTGGACAACGGTCACATGGGAATGGAATTTGTTTAGCATGCAACTTAGCAATGTGGAAATCCAGCATTGGCCGGGAGGGAAATGTCATAGAGCACCCGTCTACCTCACATTTGTATTTATCTGTCTTGGTGTGTTTAAAGTTGACATGTCGCACTAAGGATTTTGCTTCAAAAAAGGTACTAGTACACAGCTCACATTTGAATGGTCTTTCACCTGTATGCCTCCACATATGAGTTTCAATGTTAGTTACATGACGTGAACATAATCCACAGTGCCCAGACTTCTCAGAATGCTTATTTTGTATGTGAATCTTTAAGTTTCCCTTAAAGTTGAAATTATTTCCACAATAATTACAAATAAAAGAATGGGGCTCGGAATGCCGTCGTTGATGTTTTGTTAAATTAGATTTATATTTGAATGATGTGTCACATATTGGGCATACAAATTTTTTTTCAGCAGAATGTACTGCACGGTGCATTGTCAGTTCTGTTCTTGTGCAAAATTTTTTGGAGCACAATATACATAAATAGTCTTTCTCACCAGAGTGTCGTTTCTTGTGTCGCAGAAGGGCACCTACTTGTGTAAATCTAGCTGCACACTCAGTACAAGAGTAGGGAGTCTCCCCTGTGTGAGTTCTCATATGAATCTGCACGTCGCTCTTACTGAAAAAGCTTTTGCCACAACTCTCGCACATAAAGTTACGTGTTCTATTCTCAGAATGTGCTCTTTTAAAATGTCTCTTTAAATTGCCACTATCTTTGTATTTTTTGTTGCACTTTGAGCATGGAAATAAATAGTCCTGAGAATGTGATCTCATATGTGACCCTAAGGTTGACTGGTTGATGCATCGTTTGCCACAAATAGTACACTTTATTACTACTCTGTTTCTTATTTTTTTCTTAAAAGACTTTCGATTTACGGTTTTCACAGTTAAATCTTCAGACATGTTAAATATTATATTGCTAGTTGCATTTTGCTGCAAATTTGTGAGGGGAATATCATCACTATGTGCACTCTCGTGGTAACTGTCTTCGTCACACAAACTTATTTCCGTCTTTAGTTCCATCGGCAATCCACGATTGTCTAAGTGTTCGACAACTACTGAATATAAAGCAAATGCCTGTGAACGAAGTTGTTTGTCGGAATTTTCACAATTTATTATAAATTGATAGCAAGCATTCACCTGTGCCTCACATTCCTTACAAATAGCGGACGGTAGTCCATCTCCGGCTTCAATGATAATTTTTGTGTAATACATTATTTTGGCGGATAATTGTATACCGCTGGAATCTTTGAGAAAAAGGAATGAAGCAGCTTCATTTTTACAGCACAACCGACAAACTTTACACTCCATTTCCATTGCTTCTACAACACACAGGAAATACAATAAATCAACATCACGTGATTTATATATATTTCCATTTTTCACTCCATAATCGTACTGATACTTCTTACCACGGGGCGTTATGTTCTAATAAAAAATCTCGGACATAACAATTTTATATATTTTCTGTGTCAGAAAACGATGTATGACATTTCTTTCCCACTCCTCCCCTTTATAGCCTTTTTGATGTTACGGTCCTTCCGTCCGACTACTTCCGACTTCAGAGTCCTTCATACGGCCGCCATTGCTGTTTATGCTGTTGAGTTGATAGTCGTGGTTACGTTGATTAATTCCGTACCTACACTTCAAGTCCACATAAGCAGTGATATTTAATCCTCAGATTTTCGAATGCATCAAGAAAGAGGTAATTGTAATGAATAATTTTATTCAATAATAGTTATTTACCAGTACTAGTAAGTCAAGTATAATAATATAATTTACTAAATTTTGTGAAAAATTAATTAATCTTTGTATATTGCTTCTTCTTCATTGTATCACTGCTATTACTCTTCCTAAAATTGGCGTGATTTTCCATGGTGTGGACTGTTCTGTAGAAACTGTATATTGCACACTCTTACCTATATTAATTAAACATTTCTTTTCAAGTGTCCACTTGGACTAATAATAAAAAATACTGCAGCATCATTTTTGATGAAATGTCTCTGGAATCTGGATTGACATTTAATGCGAATATATATGTATGTTAGCAAACCCATAGATAAGATCTATGGGTTTGCTAACCTATTACAGAGAACCCCAGATTATGCTGATCATGCATTAGTTTTTATTATTAAGGGAGCAGTATTTAAATGGCAGCAAGTAATTGCATATTACTTTTGTGAAGGTGCAACAAAAGGACCTGAGCTGAAACATATTTTAAAATCTATTGTAAAAGCTGTAGGAGAAACAGGGCTTATTCCAGTTGCATTAATATCAGACCAAGGAACTTCTTTTCAATCAGCCTTGAAGAGTTTACAGGAAGAGACAAGCAGAGAGCAAATCCTATCTGTAAATCATACAGGTAATAAGTTTTTAAGATTATAGAATGGGTTCTTTATTGCGTTATGTGTCTACAAAATCAGTGTAATAATTTGTTTTTAATTTTTTTATTTCAGATGAAACAATAAGGATTCAGCAGTTTTCATTAAGTGTAATATACGACCCACCGCATCTTATTAAGGGGATAAGAAATAACTTTCTTACAAAAGATATCTCTTTTGGTGGCAAAAGAGCCAAATGGTCTGATATTGTTGAGGTTTACAAGACAGACTGTGAACATGCAGAATCGAGACTTCTCCACAAACTGAATGATGAGCATATACTTCCAGAAAATATTAAAAAAATGAAGGTTTGTCATATAATAATAATCATGTCCTCCTGACTGAATTTAGGTCATAAACGGAGATTAGCCAACTACGCAGAAAATATTATAGTGGACCAGTGTGTGCGCTGCCACAGGTGCACTCTCTATTCACTCACACTCATAGTCCGATGGGACCGGACTGGGCAATCCGACCGGAGAGAGATCAGGCGCAGAGCTAACGACTTTACGTGCTTTTCGAGGCACGGAGCGAGTGATCATTCATTAATTATACGCACATAACTTGTCATATTTATAATAAGCACATAACTTGTCATATTACGTAATTAATTTATAATACGTACATACGTCAGAGGTGCGCGCCTTAGGTTCGAACCTGAGAGCTCTGACTCGCCAGTCAATGGTCATACCACTAGGCTATCACGCCCAAACACGTTCTGTTTGTCAAATATCGTTAATATTATGATTTGTATCCTCCTTTATTATTTAATTCATTTTGTCTAATTAATTATATTATTAGCAGGTAAAAGATGCTGTCTAATCAATATATTATTTGCATTACAGGTAAAAAATTGTGTCCAGGTGTTAAGCAGCACAATGGCACGAGCTTTGTTGTACACCTCTTCATTTGGTGGGTACTAAACATATTTTCTACTTAATAAAATATAATGGTGAAATAATTATATTCTTTGGATTCGAGTCTTTATATTATGGCTAGAAGTGACCCAATAACATATGTGGTAAAATGGATGTTAGTGTTTAAATAAAATAGATTTGATATTGTCCAACGATAGTATAAAGATGAATTTTACGATATTATTATTATTAGGTTCAAAATTTTGTAGAATTAAATTGTTATAATAATATTATAACAATTTAATTCTACAAAAATTTGACAAACAATAATATTATTATTGTTAAAGTTACAAACGTTTCATTCATTGTTACAGCACAATATCATGATGGGAGAGCTGTGAGTGATACACTGAAGAATGCTGCAGAAGTGATATCATTTCTGGACAATCTGTTCGACCATGTGAATGGTGTGTGTACCTTTAATAAAAAAAAATAAGGGTAAACTGTTACGAACAGCAGTAACATCAAAATCCACCCATGTGGAATTCTGGAGAGGTGCTATTTTAAAATTAGACAATTTAAAATTTCTAGACAGTCGTAATCGCGAAATAGTCGTGCCAAGCATAAAAAATTGGCAGACTACCTTAAGAAGTTTTTTGCGGCTATGGCAATTTTTCGCAGAAAAAAACGTAAAAATCATACGCCCAAGGTTTTTTAATTCTGACACTATCGAAAATTTCTTCGGGCAGGTACGAGCGTACAATTACAGAAGTAACAATCCAAATTGCCATACTTTCACAACCACAATAAAATCTTTGATTATTACAGGATTTATAAAATTTCATAGGAATACATTTAATTGTGAGGATGACAGAACAAATAATTAAAATAAAATAAAATAAATCTAACTACTTTGCAATATTCCGCCACATGCAAATTACCCAACTCTCGTATTTATTCATGCACAAGTCCGCCCTCCAAACCCACTTAGGCCGAAAGAATAGAGAAATAATTTTGAAAATAGAATAAATATGAGAGTTGTGTTATCGTGCAAAAAATAATAAAAAACCTCAACACGTGTTTCGCCCCCAACCAGAGGCATCATCAGGAGATGTTGATGGCTCGGCGCACGGCGACCGAATGAGCCACAACTCGTAAACCGCACCTATTCTTATCCTAGGTTTTTTATTGGAGTTTACTCCTTAAGAATCGATTAATATCGATATATAATTTGGTATTATGGTTGTGGGTAGGAAAAAAGTGTGTGTGTCAGCTCCGACGCACGACTGGAGTTTACTCCTTAAGTACGAGTATCTAACCATAACAAATTAGAAAGTTGCGCACTAGAGGTGCGCACCAAAAACGTGACACGATTTTCGTTACTTGTTAGTAGGTTTTACCCCTCGGATTTTTCTCATACCGGGCGCCTTATATATCGATATTAATCGATTCTTAAGGAGTAAACTCCAATAAAAAACCTAGGATATAAATAGGTGCGGTTTACGAGTTGTGGCTCATTCGGTCGCCGTGCGCCGAGCCATCAACATCTCCTGATGATGCCCCTGGTTGGGGGCGAAACACGTGTTGAGGATTTTTATTATTTTTTGCACGATAACACAACTCTCATATTTATTCTATTTTCAAAATTATTTCTCTATTCTTTCGGCCTAAGTGGGTTTGGAGGGCGGACTTGTGCATGAATAAATACGAGAGTTGGGTAATTTGCATGTGGCGGAATATTGCAAAGTAGTTAGATTTATTTTATTTAACTATGGACTTCCGAAAAGTAACGCCTGATAGTATTAATTAAAATTAAATCATTATTTAGTGAAAACACTAATACGCAAAATAAAATTCATAAGAATTGTGATTTTCTTGTGGAAGAATCATACTGTGATGCTAATTTTATGTTGGAGGCAAGACGTGAGCGGCTAAATATACAGTCTAAGGCTTATACTGCTGGATGGGTTGTAAGAAAAGTATTAAAGAAAATGAATAACTGCAAATACTGCCAAAACACTGTTACAGTGGACGAAGCGTCAGAGCTGCATAAGTGGGTTTCCCAAAGAGAATACAATTCAGTTAAAAATAAAAAACTCACTTATGCTTCTGAACAATTTATTATATTATTCGGAGAAATTTTAAAAACAACTACCTAATACTTTTCTGCAAGTAAATGCCCACAAAGAGTGTATAGCCCAACAAAAGCTCATAAGATTTGAATATATTCAATGTGAGGCGCACAATAATTTAGCCGTTACCACGTTTTGCCAAATTGCAATAAAGTCGGCTATATTTAACTGGTGTAACATAATTAACAAAATTTTAAAAGGGACAGATTTATTTAGACTTAATACCACTAGGGAAAATTTGCCAGAAATGTTCAGGAAGGCATTAATAAATATATGAAAAGGATGAAAAATAAAAATAAATGAATGAATAAAAGTTGTTTTTTTTTATTTTCGTTTACCTATACACTATTCATTTTATTCAAGAGATCACAGTAATATTCCGTGATCTCTTGTATAAAATTTACACTCCAAATATACTACGAGCGGCCGATAAAAAGCTGGCTGTATGTCAAATTTCTTTGCCTTTTCTAGCACTCTCCTGTTCAGAAATTAAAAAATATAAAATGTCACGCATCGTTTTCAGTTGGCCAATCAGAAAACAGACGCTACGTCCTACGGTAGTTGTATGGCACATGTCTATCTGATACGTAGTATCTCTATTAGATCTGTGCTTCTTACGTAGTATTGTATTCTCTTTGGTAATACTTTATAAATAAACTCTTCTTTTCGCTTTTTTTGTCGCAACTTTTGGCACCTAGGTGGGGAAGTTTTTTTTTTCAAGTCGGCGCAAGCGCGGCCCCTCTTTTAAGTCCAATGCCAAGCGTCTCTGGTGTGTACCAGCACCAGAAGGTATTTCCTGACCACGGGTGGACCAGCTCTTGTAACTGGGTCTAAACATCGGGTAATAAAGAGGTAAGTCTTACATACTACGTATAACCTAACATATTTTCTTAAACATCGATAGGCGTCTTAAAGTGGACATGGCGTCCCGATCGAGTAACGTACTGTCGGGAAAGTGACTTTGAGATTGGCTGTGGATCGGCCTGAACCGAAGCTTTGGGTGGGACTGAGGCTGGTGATGCAGATGGTATCTGGAATGGGGTCGGTGGAAGAGAGATGGGCGTTGAGGGTTGTGCATCCTCGATGAACGCTGGCTTCACTCTATCCAGGCTGACGTGGACTTCTCTGTTCCCCACGGTAATGCGGATTGTTTTATCGTCCCTGCTAATTACTGGATGGGGTCCAGTGTAGGGAGGCTTCAACGATAGCTTCCCGGAATCATCCCGAAGAACACGTGAGTGCAAGTGGGTAAGTCCTTAAATACGAATGGGCGCCGTTCAGTGTGGTGGGATCCCGCGACTGGTTTCAGATCAGCCATGTGGTTTCGCAGTTGCGTCGTGAAATTGTGTACGTCTTCAGGGGCGTCGTTTCCTGTTGGGGGACTCAAAAACTCACCGGGTAACCTGAGAGGTTCACCATAAACGAGTTCAACAGCCGACGTCCTTAAATCCTCTTTTAAAGCTGCGCGCATGCCCAGAAGGACCAGTGGTAGGGCGGCACACCATGTGCCTCCGTGGCACATGAGGGCTGCCTTTAGTTGACGGTGCAACCTCTCCACCATACCGTTTGCGCATGGGTGGTAGCTAGTGGTTCGTGTGCGTTGGACTGAGCATTGTTTTATAAGAGCTTTGAATAATGCAGACTCGAATTGTCGACCCTGGTCAGTCGTTATGATGGATGGGACACCGAAACGAGCTATCCAGCCGGTCGTTAATGTCTCGGCCACCTCTTCTGCTGTGATGCCGACCATGGGCCACACCTCTGGCCATCGGGTGAATCTGTCCACAGCTGTTAGGCAATATTGGAAACCTTTGCTCGGAGGCATTGGTCCAATAATGTCTATGTGGACATGACGAAAGCGGTTGGTCGGGGCAGTAAAACTTCTCACGGGAGTTAGAGTATGCCTCGACCTTGTTGCGTTGGCATGGCAAGCATTCACGGGCCCATTTTCGACAGTCCTTGTTCATGGAGGGCCAAACAAAACGGTCAGCCACCAAACGTGCAGAAGCCTGTGCACCAGGGTGGCTGAGGTTGTGGATCTTATTAAAATAACTGCGTCGGAAAGAAAGTGTTACAAATGGTCGTGGCTTTCCGTTTGACGTGTCGCAGATGATAGATGTATGGGAACCGGGAATGCAGACTTTTTCCAGTTTAAGGGAGGAGTTGGTCATGGCGTTCTGAAGTTCACCGTCTGTTGCTTGTTCGTCCGCTAACGCTGCGAAACTTTCCTCGAGTCTGATGGCTTCAATCCTTGACATGGCATCAGCAACTACGTTGTCCTCTCCCTTCACGTGTGCGACATCCGTTGTGAATTGCGAGATGAAGGACAACTGGTTAAGCTGTACAGGGGGCAGCTTGTCACGGCGTTGGGTGAAAGCATAGATGAGCGGTTTGTGGTCTGTATATATCGTTACGTCCTGAGCCTCGAGCAGATGGCGAAAATGTTGCACACTTTCGTACACTCCAAGGAGTTCACGATAGTATGCTGGCCACTGAGCTTGTTTGTCTGTCAGTTTCTTACTAAAGAAGGCCAAAGGTTGCCACTGGTTGGCTACTTTCTGTTGCAGGCAAGATCCCACGTGAACTGAAGATGCGTCAGTAAAAAGTCCCAACGAGGCGTCGCTAACTGGGTGGGCAAGAAGGGTAGCACTGACGAGGCTGTCTTTACACTTCTGGAACGTGACCTCAACTTCTGGTGTCCAGGGCACTGGCTTCGCGCCTTTTAGCTTAGAGTTGGCTAGGACGTTGATAAGCGGCGCTTGCAGTTCTGCTGCATTAGGAAGGAATCGGCGATAAAAATTGATCATGCCTAGAAACCTGCGGAGGCCTTGCACGGTTTTCGGCAAGGGGTAACTCTGGAGTGCTTCGATTCTCTCTGCAGGTGGGCGAGTTCCATTTTCGTTGATTCGATAGCCTAGGAACGTGACCTCTTTAGCGCCAAAAACACACTTAGAGGCGTTTACTACGACTCCATAGTCAGCCAGGCGCTGGAATATGGTGCGCAGGTGTTCCAGGTGTTCTTCTGTTGAGCGGGAGAAGACCAGCACATCGTCCACGTAAGGGTAACAGAAGTCGAGCCCCCTTAGGACTTCGTCGATGAAGCGCTGGAATGTTTGTCCAGCATTTCTTATACCGAAAGTCATAAAGGGGAACTCGTACAGACCGAATGGTGTGGTGATTGCTGTTTTGCAGATGTCGGCCTGGTGGACAGGCAGCTGTTGGTAGGCCTTCACCAGGTCGATGGTGCTGAAGACGGTAGAACCTACGATGTTGTGTGAAAAGTCCGCGATATGCCTGACGGGATACCGGTCTGGCACGGTCCTAGCGTTTAGGGCCCGGTAATCCCCGCATGGTCGCCACCCTTCTCCTTTCATTGCCATGTGTAGTGGCGCGGCCCAAGGGCTATCTGATGGCCTGGCTGTACCACAGTTAATCATCTCCTCAAATTCTTTCTTGGCCGCGGCAAGCTTCTTTGGAGCAAGGCTACGTGGACGGCTGGAAACTGGCGGTCCCTCGGTTGTTACGATGTGGTGGACCGTGGTATGTTTCATTTGCCGTGGAAGGCCTGGCGGTCGAGTCAAGTCCGGAAATTCCGTAAGCAGCTTGGTATAGGGTGAGGACTCTGTAAGGGACACTGCCTTGACACTCGCTTGATTTACTTGAGCGATTGAAGCGGGAGTAGTTAAACTTGTCTTCCCGTCGATCAAGCGTTTGTGGCGAAGGTCGGGTAATAAGTTGTAGTAGCTGAGAAAGTCAGAGCCTATTATGGGGGTCTCTACGTCAGCGATTGTGAAATTCCACTGAAAATCGCGGCGTAGGCCAAGATTGAGGTACAAGGTGACGCTGCCGTATGTCTTAATTGCGCTGCCATTTGCCGCTGCAAGTTGATAACCGGTTGATGAGGTGGCGCGACTTTTGGCTAAACGTTGAGGATAGCAACAAAGGTCACTGCCGGTTTCGTACAGGAAACGGCACGCAGTGGACTTGTCTGTGACGAATAAGCGGCGGCAGAATGTATCGCGGTCAGTTGCCGCGTCTACTGACCGCTGTTCGCGTTTCCCTGGCTTTTCCATTTGCAAGGAGTAGTGCATTTGTTGGCCTTGTTTCCGAATCGCTGGTGGTACCAACAAATATCTGGAGAAGATCGAGAAGTTGAACGGGACCCACCGTTGACACCGCGCTCTCTTGAACGAGATCTTGAATCGGCAGTGAGAGCTTCCACCGACCTCGTCAGTGCTTCAACCCGGAGCGTCAGTTCCGCGACTTCAGAAGATGGGCCTTGTACAGGATGAACTGCTACTGGTGGTGCCACCTCGACAATTTTATCGGCAATGTCAGCTGCCTTTTCAAGTGGCAGATCCTCCTGAGCGGCTAAAATAGCTTGTACGTTCCCTGGCAAGCGGCGCATCCAAAGTTGACGAATGATGTCGTCGTTATTCAGCTCTGATCCAGCCAAGGAGCGGAGACGCCGTAAAAATTGCGATGGTTTTCGATCTTCTATATCTTCTTCATCCAAGAGTCTCCGCACTCTATTTTCTCTAGAAGCAGAGAGGCGCTTCAGTAATTCAGACTTCAGGTATTGGTAGCAGTCGTCTCTTGGCGGTTTTTCAATGATGTCGGTCACCTCGCTTGCCGCTTTCGAATCCAGCGTAGCTATAATAAAGTTATATTTTGTCCGGTCCTGGGTGATGCCTGCGATTTCAAATTGGGCTTCGGCTTGGCCAAACCACACAGAAGGTTTGTCCGTCCAGAATGGTGGTAGTTTTACGGCAGCCGCCATTACTCTCTGCTTGGTATCTTGGCTAGTTTGCAGAGCTTTGAGTTGTTCTTGTAGAAGAAGTATTTGCTCCGTCGGAGTGGCCATTATCGTGAATAATTAGTAAAACACGTGACCCGGATATAATAGCAGCCTAAGGAGTCAATATAACGCGTTTAGGAAACGGAAATTGGAAACCGGAAATGAGGAATGGCAACCGGAAATGAGGAATGGCAACCGGAAATGAGGAGCGGATGCCGGAAATGACCGTGCGAGAATCGACCGGGACGTCTCACGACATAAGATTAAATAATCGTTTACAGATGATAGGTAAGTAAAATGTAGTTGCACAATTTAAAAAATATAAAAACACCAAATACAACAATAAATTTAAAAAAATACAAAATACAAAAATATTTCAGAATCGGTTATCGGCGTGACGTCACGATATGACTGACTGAATAATTTTGGTACATGAAATCGATAAGTACATAGGTATATCTATCTAACACAATGCTACATAAAGAAAGACACCCTACCAACACCTTTATACGTTTGTAAGTTTTTACCTTCATAAAAATGCATAAACTGCTCTATTATGATAGTTACATATACCACTGATTGTACATATAAGTACTTGTAAAGAAGGAAGTTCGTACGTTCAATGAACTGGACCCCTGGCCCTGGATGGAATCACAGCACTGTTGATGAAGTAGGTAGATAGTTGAGTAGTAGGTGTATTTGGAGTTCGCTCACCGGGTTTGTAGTATACTCCCTCTACGCACTGCACGAACGGGGCTGGTATAGGCTGGGTCCCAGCGGTCGGGATGCTGGAACTGTCGGCGTAGGCAGCGGCGTGCGTCGGCGTTGGTTCAACTTGTCGGCGAAACGTGTCGGCATGTCGGCTTATAGTGTCGGCGTTAGCTGGACTTGTCGGCGAAACGTGTCGGCGTTCGTGACGCAATGCGATACACGGCCCAGGCCGAGCGGCGGGCGGGCGGCGTCAGCGCTTGTTGTTATGTTGTTGATGATTAGATCAGCGTTGGTACCTATGTTATTTTCTAGTCACTTCACAGCACCGTGCACTGTTTTTTTTTTACGAACGGATTACTTTTTTTCACATTCGCGTGCGCAAATCGGGGTCACCAATGAAGAGTCACGTGGACGGCTCTGTCTTAGGGAGGTACCTACCAGGTGATGACCGGAACGGAAATGAAAGTGGAGTCCAGATAGGTATTCACACAATATGTATTTCGGGTCGCACTTAGAGGTAGGTAGGTACAATCTGAAGAACGTAGAATCTATCCAATACACTCCTCCTATCGTACAGATCAGAACGTAGGTAATCACTCTACACAACGATAATCAGTCGGACTGCTGAGTGCGGTGCGCGTGAGAGACGACTAAACGACGTGCGTGCGATGAAGCGCTTGCGGCTGACTGCACGCCGTACGGCCGTACAAGGCGGACGCCCTCTGCATGCTTCTCTCACGCACACATGCGTACTCGCGCGTGCGTGTAGTGGCGCTATGTCGCCACAGTAGGTAATCACTACGTAAACGTGTTAGCTACGCAAGACAAGGCGGTATGGTCGGAAGACTTTAGCCTGCCAAAAATTGGGCAAAAAGACAAAAAATCGATAAACGTCAAAACAATATCAAAACGACTGAAATTAAACTCCAGACTCCAGCTAGCCAGCTTCTGATGTAAAATAACTTTTACTAACATATTTCTCATTAAGCAAAGAGTAACATTTTTAATTTCATTGATTCATTAAAAAAATGAAGACAAAAATTTGTCGTGTTTGTCTTAACAAAACAGCATCAATATCCATATTTGAGAAACAGGAAGATATTCCATTTAGTGCAAAGATAATGAGATGTACCAATATAATAATTATAGAAAACGATGGTTTTCCTGATACAATATGTCTGAACTGTGCAGCAGAACTGTGTACGTCTTATGAATTTGTAAACAAGTGTGAGGCGTCTAATAAGGTACTTCATAGCACTCAAATCACTGATTTTCGCGATAGTGTGGTACCTAAAACAGAAAACGAAGTTAAACTTGAAAATATCAAGTTAGATAACCATCTGATAAGTGCAGATGGTGATGATACCTTTGACGACTTTGTACCAGAAGATCACACAGGTAATGTTGTCTATAACATAAAACAATCTAAAAGAAAATACACTAAATCAAAAATATTTGGAGAAAGACGGAGAAGAAAATCGAAAATGAAACCACTCAGATGTGATGTATGTGGACACGTTGCTGCCAGCCAATCGGCTTATGACGGTCATGTTAGAACACACACAGGTGAGAAACCTTTCATATGCCACTTTTGTGATACTAGGTTTAATTTGAAAGGTTCACTCAAGCGGCATATTCTCACACATTATACAGAGAGGCAAAGAAAATACATCTGTGAGACTTGTGGCAATGGATTTCTGACCAAAGAAAGTATTATAACACATATGAGAGTGCACACAGATGAAAGGCCATACTCCTGCCCGTATTGCCCTAAAGCATTTCGACAAATTGCTACTTTGATTCGGCACAAACGTACACACACAGGAGAACGTCCATATCCCTGTCCCATCTGTAACAAGAACTTTGCATGCAAGAGTCAAATGATAAAACACCAAGTTGTTCACAGTAATGAAAAGAAATTCAGTTGCCACCTTTGTAATAAGTCAGTTAAGACAAAAGCTGCTCTGAGGACGCACATAAAGCTGCATTCTAATGAAAAAAATAACATTTGCAACTACTGTGGTGTGACATTTAATTTAAAAGGTAACTTACAAATGCATTTGAAACGAATACATTCTGAACGATCTGGGGAATGTACTGAGTGTGGAAAGTCTTTCCCAGATTTAGCTTCACATATGAATAAGCATACAGGAGAGAAACCATTTATTTGTGATTTATGTGACCAAGGATTTTTTAGCCAGAGAAGTTTGTCTAATCACATGGGCTTCAGACATCAAAATGCTTCTAAATTCAAATGTTCTATTGGTGATTGTGTCAAAACATTTCCATATGCAACAATGTTAGAATTCCATTTGTTGAAACACCACACAAATCATACTCCATATGTCTGCCAGCATTGTTCCAGAGGATTTTTCAGGACCAGTGATTTATCTCGACACCTCAAAATGAGTCATATGGTCACATCCAAGCACCAAGGCACCTAAGCATTTGGTAAATAATAAGAATATGATTATAATCACCAACATGCTTATAAATTTGTGTGCTTCGAGCTGTGATCCACTCCATATGTCTGCCAGACGTCGCCACAGCTTACCATCAGGCGGGTGGCGTCAATTTGTCGACACAAATATAAATAAAAAAAAAAAAAAAGCATTGTTCCAGAGGAGTTTTTAGGACCAGTGATTTATCTCGACACCTCAAAATGAGTCATATGGTCACATCCAAGCACCAAGGCACCTAAGCAGTTGGTAAATAATAAGAATATGATTATGATCACCAACATGCTTATAAATTCGTGTGCTTCGAGCTGTAATCCTCATATTTGAAATCTCAATGAAAAAGAATTTTGACAACTCTAAAAAATACTCATGAAATAGTATATCTATATATAATATATAGTATAATAGTCGTACATGTTAAAAAAATAGTCGTATTATAGTTTCCGTGTTATAGCTATAAGTTAGTGATGATTATGGCTTGAATGTCCAGCTGCAATTGTCATTACTGGTGCAAGCAAACTTTGAAGTCTATCGAATTGGTTTTGGTTCCAAAAAATAGTCATGAAATAGTCGGAACGACATGCCAAATCTCAGAATTAGTCCTTAAAAGATTCTACAGATATAAATGTACCCTGGTGAGGATTATGGTTTGAACATTTGAAAACTTCAAATTTCTCCGGAACGCCTGCGATTTTCGGTTTTAAGTTTATGCCAAAAAATAGTCGTGAAATAGTCGTATGAAGTGAAAATAAATTTGAGCTGATTTAATTTGAAAATAAAAAGTTTTCGTGTGCCGTACATTTCTATGGAGTACAGTCGTGTACAAAATTTGTAACTTCATATGATATTATTGTGAAATATTCCGCTTATTCCTACTAATATTATAAACGCGAAAGTTTGTGAGTATGTAAGTATGTATGTATGGATGGATGGATGGATGTTTGTTACTCTTTCACGTAAAAACTACTGAATGGATTTTAATGAAACTTTACAATAATATAGCTTATACATCAGAATAACACATAGGCTACAATTTATAAAGATATTGTGTGAATTGTTCAAAATACGACGCGGCGCGACGGGAACGGGAAAAAATCCAAATAACCACGCGGACGAAGTCGCGGGCGACCACTAGTATATAATACTTATTCTGGTATATAAGCTATATTATTGTAAAGATTCATTAAAATCCATTCAGTAGTTTTTACATGAAAGAGTAACAAACATCCATCCATCATACATACATACAAACTTTCGCGTTTATAATATTAGTAGGATTACTTCCAATTAGACGTTTTCCATGCCAGCTGTTATAATTAAACAAAAAAATCAAACATAATTTGTATCCATAAATACAATCGAGATTTAGCAAATATGTACATAACTTGTATAAATCATACTGAGATTTATACAACAGTATATGTTTATATCACAGCAATTAGTTTTGATCACAATTATCATAGTTAGTTCAATATCTGTTGGTGTTGGATTAGTTCATTCAGTTTGTTTCTAGAAAATTTCAATAGATGGCGCTGATAGGTTGAGTGCATTTTCTGAAATCACAAATTCCATAAACGAATCCGACACCAACAATATCAACAACTTTCAATTACCTACTTACATCGAATAAAAGTATAATACTAATGAAATTAAGTAGGTACCTATTAACCTTCGGCAGGCAACACAATTTTTTCATACATAAATGGCAACAGGGGTGACAGATCACCCCACATTTTTTAAATTCGAATAAAACATCAATATCTAAGAAAATCAAACTGATTTATTATGAAATCAATTTTAAATGTTTAACAGTTGGGAAATCATGTAAATTAAGGTACTTATAATTTTGTATTATCATTTTTTTTTCATTAAATACAATTCAAGCAAATATCTTTGCGGTGTTGAGGGAATGCGGGAAGCAAGCATTTCGTGCAAAAAGTCTTTACTTTTCTATCTTGTTTTCTAGGGCACAATGCACACCGTGTTTGTTTTGTAACTTTACAGCGGGTTCACCTTCAGGAGGGTCTCGGTTCATATGTAGAATATCACGTATAGTGACCCCTAATTCTCGCGGTAAATTTGAACTCAAACGACGCTTCATGTGCGGTTCTACTTGAAGACGGTGGAACGGAAGACCAAACATGTCCATTCTTGCCTCGAAGCACATTAGTACGTAATTGTGCTAGCGGGACATCCTCATCGTCACTACTTTCATAATTTGAAATAATGTCCTCCTCCTCTGACTGCACCGAAACATTATCATCATTTTCAGAGGTATCGCCATCTTCGGAACAGTACTCATCATCCAAACTAGCATCAGCAACCCCTTGCAAGTAGTTTTGAATTTGGTCATCCAAAATCGAAGCCATTTTAACCTTAAAAATTAAATATTCGGTCGCCGTGCGCCGAGCCATCGACATCTCCTGATGATGCCCCTGGTTGGGGGCGAAACACGTGTCGAAGTTTTTATTATTTTTTGCACGATAACACAACTCTCATATTTATTCTATTTTCAAAATTATTTCTCTATTCTTTCGGCCCAAGTGGGATTGGAGGGCGGACTTGTGCATGAATAAATACGAGAGTTGGGTAATTTGCATGTGGCGGAATATTGCAAAGTAGTTAGATTTATTTAATTTAATTAAATATTCATTTCAGTATCATAAAAAAATTAAGTATACGTAAAAAGTAACAGGGGTGACGTGTCACCCCAACAATGTCAATATATCAAAAACAACACCTCACCGCGACACGTTGACACGTGCAACTGATTGCATTCACTCTAATTGTAGAATAGATCGAGCGTTAGAATGAGACAAAAACAACGTCAATGAAATATTGAAACTTTTTACGAGTAGTGGGGTGACGGGTCACCCCGGTTGCCTTCCTAAGGTTAAAGTGTAAACAATCATAATATCTTGTCATTGTCTTAAAAACTTACTACTACAAAAAAAGTTTTAATCATAATAATCACAGCTGTTTGCTATAATCACAGCAATTATCATAAATGTATAAAAATTAGCACTAGATATAAACAAGTAACAATTATTAGTAATAAATACAATATTCTCAGTGTCAGAAACCCTTGTGGACTAGTACTGTCATTCTACACAGATTTTCCTAAATAAAAATAATATTTGCATTAATCAGTCTTTATACATTTCTATGTTATAGCCAACAATTATTGGCGCCTTCCGAGTAGGTTTGTACAATGAACATCAAATGTGATATAATAATATGACTTATCCTAAAGTACAAAAAACTAGGTGTGCACGGCGGGTCGCGGTGCAAAATTGAGCTGAAGGGAGACTTTTTATCGCGGTATATAACTCACTCGTTTTTTTGTTTTTTGTTTTTTAATTTCTGATTTCTTTTTTTTGAACTGATCGTCTATTTGACCTCTTTTAATGTCATATTGCGCGCGCATTATGTGTAATTCTCTCGGTATAACTGTTTAAGTCCTCCTGGAACAGGTTTTTCGGTGATTATTCCTCCGTGGTGACTTCGACGTTTCTGATTTCAGATATATGCACTCACGAGCATGGTTACTGCCACCATGCAAAGTTTGAGGAAGATCAGTTCAGCCGTTCAGGAGGAGTATTCCGTCAAGTGAAAAGCCTCGAGTGTAGTAATAGGAGCTTCGCTCAATAAATTCAGTATTATTGCTAAGGTCTCTTATCCAACTATATCTTTGTGTAAATAAGGCAATGAGGTAAAATATTAGAGGAATTAAAACTGGTATTTTTGATTTTAAATCAACAAAACAGTTCCATACTTGTTTAGTTGCGCGGTAGCATTTACATGTGTAGTGTCCTATACTACCCGCGGCTCCTGTATAGTCAATGACAAAGTATTTTGTAAGAAAGTCCTTTCAATGTCAAGTCTTTGGGTATGCCATTAATGTTACATGGACTAGTGTCATGAATTTCGAAAAATATCAAATTTTGTAATTCGTAATGGCAAGCATTTTCACCGCTACAAGTTTCAAATTTACAAGATCTATCTTCATCATAAATTATAGCTGCTTCATGCAGCACCTTGAAACCTTCAGTTGTTATCATTTCAATATTAAGTGGAATGTAATTACATTTTTAGCGGGATTTGCATTAACTTTACATTCTACA
The DNA here is from genome assembly GCA_963556515.1 of Nudaria mundana. Taxonomy (NCBI): domain Eukaryota; kingdom Metazoa; phylum Arthropoda; class Insecta; order Lepidoptera; family Erebidae; genus Nudaria; species Nudaria mundana. The sequence continues at coordinate 20,793,655 of OY748298.1, forward strand.
TTTTTATTTATTTATTTATTTTTGTACACACACAGTACATTGTACATTTGTACATTTTAAGAATCGTTCAGCACTGTAAAGTCCGTATTCTTTTGAATTATCGACAACTTTTGTTATATTACTTTCACAGTTTACCTTGGCCACATTTATCGATATCTCATCCCTATAAATATTTTTAATACTCTCTAACGTATGGTACTAGGTCGCCGCAGTCGCGAAACGTACCGTTACGCTGCAGCATATATTTGAGCGAAGCGAGTTTAAATTAAAAATTCTGGCATCGTAATAACCTGGGTAATTCTGTAAGCTATTGATGAGTGCAAGAAAATCCGAAATCGGCCGAGTATTCGCCGAGAAACAATTTAACACAAATCGTTTGAAAAATAATTTGAGTCACCCGTTGAGAGCTCCGCTCGCCTTCGGCTCGCTTCGCTCAATAAATTTCTTCCGGTTTGATGTTTTTTAACTAGTCTTGCAAGGGAGCCAATCGGCGTTTTATATTTTTATACGTTATTAAACTCTTGATCAATGTTAATAAATCGTTCTCTTGTTCTATAATGCACTCAACCTATTCCAGCGCCATCTATTGAAATTTTCTAGAAACAAACTGAATGAACTATTCCAACACCAACAGATATTGAACTAATTGCTGTGATATAAACATATATGTACTGAGTATACAAGTTATGTACTTATTTGCAAGCATTCGATTGTAATAAATAAGGATACAAATTATAAATGTTTGATTTTTTTGTTTAATTATAACAGCTGTCATGGAAAATGTCTAATTGGAAGTAATATTATATATTAAGCGGAATATTTCACAATAATATCATATGAAGTTACAAATTTTGTACAAGACTGTACTCCATATAAATATAGGGCAAACGAAAACTATTTATTTTCAAAAAAATGAGCTCTAATTTATTTTCGCTTCATACGACTATTTCACGACAATTTTTTGGCATAAACTTAAAATCGCAGGCGTTTCGGAGAAATTTGAAGTTTTCAAATGTTCAAACCATAATCCTCACCAGGTTACCTTTATATCTATGGAATCTTTTATGGACTATTTCTGAGATTTGGCATGTCTGTCGTTGCGATTATTTCATGACTATTTTTTTGAACCCAAACCAATTCGATAGACTTTACAGTTTGCTTGCACCAGAAATGAGTATTACAGCTTGACGTTAAAGCCATAATCCTCACTAACTTATAGCTATAACGCCGAAACTATAATACGACTATTTTTTTTACATGTACAGTCGAGTTCATTAATATATCGGCACTGCCAAGGATTAAATATATTGTGAGCGTTGGAAAGCTCGATAAATTGTATAGAATCTTTAGATCAACAATATGTGCTCATGTAAACGTTTCAATAATATTTGCTATGCATTACGACTGAACTTCTGAACTTGTGACAGAAGTTTCCATTGTTTTCTAAGTTTTTGAAATAAGTGTCTTTCAATGTTCAATATCTTGATAGTCATAGGTGTGAATTGAATTTGACGCCATGGAAAAGAAAAGAATATCGTTACATTTTAGTTTAAACTGTGTTATTTGACCCGTATAGCTAAGTAAAAACAAATATTTAAAAAACCAAACAGCACTTTACTTACATCTATATATACATACTACACAAAAAGTATTGTATCCTAAACTGAAATGAATCTTGGTTATTTATTTATATATAAAATAAAAGGGCACGTCTATTAAAGAAGTAGAGTTTAAGAGAAGTTATGGATTATGTAATTAGCGGCACATTAAAAAAATATAGTTTCTAATATCTTGTGTATGATCCGTTCGCATCAATCACTGCTTGTAGTCGAGCTCTCATTGACTGAACCATTTGTAGCTACAATCACTATTTCTTAAACTATTCCAGATGTCATAGGCATTTTTTTTTCATGAGCCTGTAAACTCTCTTCCGTGCGAGCCTCATATAGGTCCCAATTATGTACCATTAACCCCCATAAATTCTCTATGGGGTTAAGGTCCGGGCTTTTCGGTGGAATTTTTATTAATTCCAAGTCTGCTTGCTCGTTTATCCAATTTTGAACTCGTCTGGCATTGTGAACGGAACTATTATCCTGTATAAAACTTATTCGGTGATTATCAGGATACACAATTTTTGCACTTGGTAAAAACACGTCTTATAGAATATCTAAATAGGCATCACTATTCATTCGGCCAAATATTTCGCATAATTCTATTGGTCCACCCGAATTTATCCACCCCAAAATCCGAGCGTAATGCGTCCACTATGTCTGTTTGGCAATACATTCCCTTCATTATATCGTGTATTGTCTGCACGATACAAAGAGATCCGCTCGTCCGCCGAAGAAAAATACTTTTTCGTCCATGAAAGCGACATGTTCAAAATCATAATTTAAATATCTGTAAGCAAACTGTAAACGTAACATTTTATGCCTTTCCGTTAATAACATTTTTTTAGCTGGAGTTCGGTCATGAATTCCAGCTTCTTTAAGTCTTCTTCGTTTAGTTAAACTGGATACAGCCAAATCAGCTGCAAAAGTAGATGTTTTGATAAATCTTGCATTTCGAACACTTTCAACCAATTGCATATCTTGTTCTTGTGTTGTTTTCCTAGGTCGGCCAAAAGACACGTGCTTTGTAAGATTCCCTTCTTCTTGCCATCTTTTCCACCATAACGTAACAGTATTTCTCTTTTAAAGAACGGTTTTATTAAATTACGACATTAGAGATTAGCACAAATATGGACTATAGACGAATATCTAAAATGACTTTGCTTACCGATATGCCTAACTCTTCCGCAATGGCTGATTTCGGAACATATCTTCCTCACACAAATGAACGATCTTATGTTTTGTGTGTTCATCAATTCTATACATCATTCTTCTTCTCATCAATTTTATTAGTAGTTCGGCTACTCTTTACATGATGTTTAAAAGCAAAAACGTTCCGACACTGTTGCATCGGAAAACGGTACCTACTGTAAATAAACATTAATGGATGAAAACATTGTAAATTTGTTTAAAGCAAGCATTGTTACTAACCCTATGAGTCTTCTTACTTGAAATAAATAAAATATTATTATATTATTATTATTTACTAGACGGGCGCTGAAATTTGAATACTGTGCTTTATATTTATTGTATGTAGGTATAAATATATATATTATCTGCGTATCGATCCATAGAAACTTGTGCGAGTTCAAACATAAACAATTTTATTAGCAAAGCAAATAATTGCATTTGCTTGCAAACAAAAGAAATAAAAAAGCACACTCCAAGGTAAGTGTACATTGTTATGTTTGCGGTAGGTATGCCGTTTATCTTCGTGCTTGCCGCCCAAACATCACAGTGAGTCCTGTTTTTTTTTCTAATAAGTTTGGGCTTTAACGCCGCATAAACCATAAAACCTGAAAAAATGCTTCCACTGCACTGGAAACTGGAACACTGCAAAAATTTACCGTGGCTGACATACATGACTGATGAAGCCCGCCGGGGACGATCAGTATTTTGATTGTCAATAATACGTTATTATCAGTGTTTTCTTGACAGGCGGCGAATTGAAGCCATAAGCCATGGTCAATTGGCGTCAATAGTCTGTACCTACCAATCTTTAAAAAGTCAGTGCTACCAACTCCATGAAATGTGTATCCTTGAAACATTCAATCTTCAATGAAAAATTAATCGTTAGTGCCCAGCGTTAAGCTGGGCATTGACGATTCACCCATTTGGTTTTCGCAACCATCAATTGTCAGAAATGATGGGTGTGATAGGGTGGACTAGCGGCTATAGCAATTAATTAAAACGTAAATAATACTTTAAAACATTGTGTTTACTTGTATAAGAGAAAATATATTACACAATAATGACACCGCACATCAAAAGGTAAAAGAACAATCCAAATTCAAATGCAATGCATCATAGACAATTATACGTGGACAGCATCACGACCTTCCAACACCTTCTCCTGATGTTCACTCATGTTCCCGAGACACGTTTCTATACATGCATTAATCCAGTGGCGAATGTTCCATATATTCCCATAAGCCCAGAATTCCCATAATAATATTGTACCATTGACCCTAAAATAATATTGTGTATTGTAATATTAATATTGACCCTAAAAAATGTCGAACGCGTCCAAAACGATTATTTCTAAATTAAATTTCGCGCGCTTAGGGTCAATCACCTATACCGCCCGCCGACACAACCCGTTCCTCTATCTATGCGACTGGTACTCTGTACGGTGTTGAGCGCGCAGATGTCATCTCGCTCGCACAAGTTGTAAGTAGACGCAATGCATGCCCGTTATAATCGGGCTTGCATTTTCTCTTTCACACCTATGGATATTTTCGCTAGCATACCACAATACTTAGTAGGTTGTTATAGCAAAATGTACTCGCACATAAGCCTGGTTTTTGCTCTGAAGTTCGTCGCACATCGGTTGCGTGGCGACCTATGCTATGTTCGCGTTTGTTTACTTCAGTTTCGCGTAGTAATTTGCTTTTAAGAGTGGTGAATTTTTCAAAATTGTTTTTTATTGTTTAAAAGTTGTAAATTAGTTTATTTGAGTGTTAAATATGACAGAAATTGTGCCTTGTGATGATTTGAGGTGCTGTAACGTTTTATTAAAAGACCAAAAGGTAAAATCATTAAGTTTTGATCAGAGAAAGTCGTTAGTTGTTTCTCCTAAACCAACGCCAGATTTGTGTATTTCTAAAGTAAGTAAAACTCACTCACGCTAATTTGATGAAGAAATTTCAAAACACAATCAGCAAGTTGACCAAAACCGTGGTATTTTTCAAAGACTTGTAAATGTAGTTTGCCATTTAGCGCAACAGGAATTGCCTTTTAGAGGAAATGATGAGTCCAAAGATTCATTAAATAGAGGTAACTTTTTAGAATTAGTTTCATTATTATCGAAATATGATAGCGTTTTGGAAAAGCATATGCAACATCAACAGAGCGACAAACCCGGGCCGAGTTATTTATCATCTACAATTCAAAACGAAATTATTCACTCGATATAATAGCGCATGAAATAAAATAGAAAAAAAACAGTTGTATTTAACTTTGATTTTTAACCGACCTCAAAATGGAGGAGGTTCTCAATTCGACTGCTTTTAACTTTGATTTTTAACCGATCTCAAAAATGGAGGAGGTTCTCCTTTCGACTGCTTTTAACTTTGATTTTTAACCGACCTCAAAAATGGAGGAGGTTCTCAATTCGACTGCCTTATTTTTTTATGTTTGTTACCTCATATATCGGGCATGCAGTCCTCAGCTTATGAAGCTTCGCCCCTGCATTAATCTTGCACAATGTCTTTCAAACTTTACTTTTGACAATGGTTTTGTCATTACGTCAGCTAACTGAATTTCTATGGGACAGTAGCTAATATTTATTAATCTGATCTATTAGCACTTAACGCTGGGGTACCTCAGGGATCTGTTCTCTCGGCAACGTTATTCCTGCTACATATAAACGACCTGCTCAGACCCGGTATGTTTGGGTATGCGGACGATAGCACGGTTGCAGAGAGATATTTCTCCAGCGCAAAGGCCAAAAAACCGGAAATCGACGATCGTAGAGTGGCAATGGTTGAACGCACTAACTTAACCCTTCAGGCAGTGTCTGACTGGGGCGATGCTAACCTTGTCACATTCAACACTACGAAAACCCAGGCATGTCTTTTCTCCGCTAAAAAGAGCCCGTTCACCAAGGTTCCTACTTTCCGGGATGTCCCTGTACCTGTGACTCAGCATCTTCAGCTCTTTGGTGTGGACTTATCATCCAACCTGAACTTTGGAAGCTACATAGAATCCAGGACTAAAACAGCTTCGAAAAAACTAGGCATCCTCTCGTAAGGTGCGTAAATATTTTACCTCGAGTCAACTACTTAGTCTTTACTCAGCACAGGTACGCTCCTGCATGGAGTACTGCTCGCACCTTTGGGATGGATCCGCCCGCTACCAGCTTGAGGCCCTGGAAGCTATTGACAGACGCGCCAGAAAACTTATAAGCGATGAGGCACTCACAAGCAACCGACTTCAGAGCCTCAACCATCGCCGTCTGGTTGCGAGTCTGTGTGTCTTCTACAGGTTACATTTCGGAGAGTGTGCGCAGGAATTGCAAGAATTAATTCCACCAGCACCATTCCGTCATCGGACATCAAGGCGTGGTCTGAGATTCCATCCGTATGTAGTCGATATTCCACCTCTTCGTACCTCTCGATTCGCTTCTTCTTTCATCATGCGAACCGCTAAGGAATGGAATTCCCTTCCAGCGTCATTGTTCCCCGATACATATAATCTTGGGATTTTCAAGGCAAGAGTAAATAGGCATTATTTGAGTTTGCGTGCTTCATCTTAAACCGCATCGTTACTTAACATCAGGTAAGATTGTGGTCAAACGCATTCAAATTAAGTCATAAAAAAAATGTCCAAACTGGTTATTTCTTGTAATAGAGATTTGAGATAAAATGCCTCTTTGCAACAGTCTACTGCGGCTATGTACTCGGCTTCAGTCGATGATAGCGCTACTATAGGCTGCCTCTTGGATGCCCATGATATTGGTCCATCGGCTATCATTAGCACGGAGCCAGAAGTGCTTCTTCGCGTCAATGGGTCTCCAGCATAATCCGAGTCGCTGTAAGCATCGATGTTCTCTATCGGTTTGTTTCGTTTGAACAAAATGCCTTTCTCTTTGGTTCCCGCTAAATATTTTAATATTTTCTTGACTTTTGTGACGTCTTCTCTAGTGGGGTTTTCGACCTTCCTGTTAACTAGATTGACCGCTTGTGCGATATCTGGTCTGGTTCTGGTAGACAGGTACAGTAAACTTCCCACTGCTTCCCTATAGGGATATTCCTTCTCCTGGGCAGTTTCCTGTATCGACTTTGAATCGCTACTTGCGGGCGTGTCACAAGGTTTGGCATTTTTCATGGTGTATTTTTCCAGTACGTCATTTATATAGGATCTCTGAGTAAAAATTATTCCTTCTTTTAAAGTTTTTTATTTCCATACCCAGATAAGTACTTGGATTTTCATTCTTTTTCATTTCAAATTTGGTTTTAAGTTTCTTCAAAATAACTTCGATCCTTTTCTTGTCTTTTCCTATGACAAGTCCATCATCAACGTATAGTCCAATTATTATTGACTTATCTTCGTTTATGAAAACGCATCGATCTGTTTTGATTGTCTTGAATCCCAAATCAAACATCGCTTGGGTAAAAGTTTTGTTCCATGTAAATGGAGCTTATTTTAATCCGTACAACGATTTTTTTAATCGGTAAACTACTTAATTGCAGTCAGTCTCATAGCCAACAGGTAATTTCATATAAACTTCATCTGTTAACACTCCGTATAAGAAAGCTGTCTTGACGTCAAATGTCATGAAGTAGTAAGATTTAGATGCGGCAATTGCAAATAAAGTTTTTAATGCAGATTGACTTACTACTGGGCTGTAAATGTCTTCGAAATCCAGGTTTCCTTTCTGCTCGCATCCACGTACGACTAATCTAGCCTTGTACGTATCGTCATCTTTAATCAGAAATACCCATTTGTTCGACAGTATTTTGTGTCCTTTGGCTTCTGACTTGTCAACTTATACCCAGGGATATTCCTTCTCCTGGGCAGTTTCCTGTATCGACTTTGAATCGCTACTTGCGGGCGTGTCACAAGGTTTGGCATTTTTCATGTTGTATTTTTCCAGTACGTCATGTATGTAGGATCTCTGAGTAAGAATTATTCCTTCTTTTGAGTTTTTATTTCCATACCCAGATAAGTACTTGGATTTTCATTCTTTTTAATTTCAAATTTGGTTTCAAGTTTCTTCAAAATAACTTCGATCTTTTTCTTGTCTTTTCCTATGACAAGTCCATCATCAACGAATAGTCTAATTATTATTGACTTATCTTCGTTTATGAAAACGCATCGATCTGTTTTGATTGTCTTGAATCCCAAATCAAACATCGCTTGGGTAAAACTTTTGTTCCATGTAAATGGAGCTTATTTTAATCCGTACAACGATTTTTTTACAAACTACTTAAGTAGTATTGCAGTCAGTCTCATAGCCAACAGGTAATTTCATATAAACTTCATCTTTTAACTCTCCGTGTAAGAAAGCTGTCTTGACGTCAAATGTCATGAAGTAGTAAGATTTAGAGGCGGCAATTGCTAATAAAGTTTTTAATGCAGATTGACTTACTACTTACGTACCGTCATCTTTAATCCGAAATACCCATTTGTTCGACAGTTTAGTTTAGTATTATTGTCTATTATGTTTTGACGGTTTGACAAGACGTTATCATATAAAATAACAATGTCTTAAAATTATCTCGCTAAATTATAAACTTTGGAAATGTATTCGGGATATTTACCATGTATTATTATTTTGTTGTCGAGTTTCCGATATTTCGGCACTATTGCAAGCGCCATGGTCACGGAGGAACTGTCAGTACATCGCGAAATAGTTTTTAAGGTAAACCGTATCGGTCTACCCTCCTTCTCACTCGTTTTTGTCGCGCACCACTACTATTGTCCGCATTGTTCTCACTACCAACTCGAACATGATCACGGCACACAATACTCACGGTATCCACTCGCGGTTTTTGTTTAGGTTGTTGTTTATTTTTACATAAACTGACCACTGGACGCCAGACACCCGGCAACTGAAAACCGTCTTCACGATTGAAATTTTTATATTTTGTTATTTCAATGGCTTCTCTCACCAACCTGGGTATGTAATGACGGTCTGCCGAAAGTATTTGTGGGTTATGTAACTCTATCCAATGATCAGTACCTGCCTCAAGTATATGCTCCGCAATCGCAGACTTCTGTGGTTCATTATTTCTGACCGCCCTAATATGTTCCTTCATTCGGCATGCAACCGATCGCTTAGTTTGCCCAATGTAGGAGCTACCGCAGCTACAGTCGACTTTATACACACCCGGCTTCTCCAAGGGAAAACTGTCCTTAGGCGAGCGCAAGGACTGTGATACCTTTCTCAGAGGCGTGAAGATAGTTCTTACGGATATTTTCTTGAGAATGTTAGCGATCTTATCAGTCACACCTCTGACATATGGTAGGAATGCTGGGTGTCTTTCTACCTTGTAATTTAACTGTTTCTGCGTGCATCTAGGTGGCTTGATCCGTCCACTGTACCCATTGCGCTGTAAGACGCCGCTTATATGTGTTAGTTCAGCTTCCAAATGTTCCTCGTCACATAAGTTATATGCACGGTCAGTAAGCGACGCCACGACTGAATGCAATTGGCGTGGGTGGTGATGCGAGTCTGCATGTAGGTAGCGGTCTGTGTGAGTCGGTTTTCTATACACAGAGTGGCTGAGAGTCCCATCCGAACGAACACCAACCTTCACGTCCAGGAAAGCAATGGACCTCTATTTCCATTTCATAGGTGAAGCTCATTTTATTATGGATGTTGTCTAAATGAGCCACATAACCCTGTACATCACGCTCATCGCCCTCCATGATACAGAAGATGTCGTCCACATACCTTTTCCAAAGTTTGATGTTGTTTTGCGGGGCAGTAGTGATAGCCAGTTCTTCGAAATGTTCCATCCATAAGTTGGCCACCACAGGAGCCACTGGACTACCCATTGCTACTCCATCTATTTGTAGGTAGTATTCGTTACTGTACACAAAGTAATTTGTGAATAAACAATGATGCACAAGGTCAGCATAGATCTTAGAAATGCCCTTCTCTGCGATTTTGCGTTTGATTACTTCCATACAATCAACTATAGGAACATTTGTAAATAATGACTCCACGTCAAAACTCACCATCACTTCCGTTTCCTTCACTGTGGTATGGCGCAAAATTTGTATGAAATGTCGGGAGTCTTTGACGTACGATGTTGTTCTCCCCACCAAGGGCTGCAGTACCTTAGCTACGTGTTTAGCTAGTTCATAAGTGTGTTACCGTAAAAACTATTTCGCGATGTACTGACAGTTCCTCCGTGACCATGGCGCTTGCAATAGTGCCGAAATATCGGAAACTCGACAACAAAATAATAATACATGGTAAATATCCCGAATACATTTCCAAAGTTTATAATAATAACGACCATGGCAGTTTAAATAACTATATTGTGCACCGGTACGGGCCGGAATGTGTAAAACTAATCAAACAACTTGAACGGACGCGGAAAAAGAGTGAATGTATCAGTGAGTCACTATCCTTTTTACTGAAGTGTCGGGATGCGGATGTAATTCCGATTTGTGCGCGAATAAAACCTCGCAAAGACATTTATGGTTCCGCGAACATTCTACGTAATTGTAGTATCAAGTTATTACGTAAGTCAATTAGTAACACTAGATACCGCTTAAACAGGATCCAGTGTGAGTTGTACGATATACATCTTAAGTGCAGTGCGGTGTTGTCTAGGGAAGATTTCGATAATTGTGACCGAATCACATACTTACAAGCGCAACGTTCGAGGGAAATTTGTGCTTTGAAACAAAAACGTAAGTTTGATGCCCTCCTTGCAAAGCAGAAACCATCTGTCCCCTACCACAAAAACTTACGAAGTCAACGAACGGTTATCAATCTCTCCCAAAAAGTGTTGACCAATGAAGCACTTGACGCCTTGGAGAGAGGGTTGAACTTTGCCCCCACACCTACTCGTATTCCGTATGAAAAAGTGATAGGTACGGTTGAGGAGGTGGTCAGACGCAACAAAATACCGGTAGAGGATGCAGAAGTCGTGAGACAGGAAGTGGCACTTACCTTGCGTCGGGCCAAGCCTCCACAGCCAAATATGACGGCCGCCGAGCGTTCCGCACTGCGAGAACTGAGGAACGACGACAGTATTTATGTCCTCAAGGCGGATAAAGGGAATGCTACGGTAGTTATAGACGTCACAGAATACGACGACAAAATTCGGCAACTTTTAAGTGACGATAAAACCTATAAGAAAGTCAACTATAACCCTACGGCGAGACCCAAACGAAGCACGGAAAAGTTGATAAAGGAGTGCAAACAAGAAATTGGTGACGACACAGTGATGTATCTGCTACGTCCCAGAAACATTGAACCCCCAAATTACATGGGCTACCTAAGGTTCATAAGGCAAACGTACCATTGCGGCCTATTGTAAGCCAAATTGGCTCACCCACTTATGAACTAGCTAAACACGTAGCTAAGGTACTGCAGCCCTTGGTGGGGAGAACAACATCGTACGTCAAAGACTCCCGACATTTCATACAAATTTTGCGCCATACCACAGTGAAGGAAACGGAAGTGATGGTGAGTTTTGACGTGGAGTCATTATTTACAAATGTTCCTATAGTTGATTGTATGGAAGTAATCAAACGCAAAATCGCAGAGAAGGGCATTTCTAAGATCTATGCTGACCTTGTGCATCATTGTTTATTCACAAATTACTTTGTGTACAGTAACGAATACTACCTACAAATAGATGGAGTAGCAATGGGTAGTCCAGTGGCTCCTGTGGTGGCCAACTTATGGATGGAACATTTCGAAGAACTGGCTATCACTACTGCCCCGCAAAACAACATCAAACTTTGGAAAAGGTATGTGGACGACATCTTCTGTATCGTGGAGGGCGATGAGCGTGATGTACAGGGTTATGTGGCTCATTTAGACAACATCCATAATAAAATGAGCTTCACCTATGAAATGGAAATAGAGAGGTCCATTGCTTTCCTGGACGTGAAGGTTGGTGTTCGTTCGGATGGGACTCTCAGCCACTCTGTGTATAGAAAACCGACTCACACAGACCGCTACCTACATGTAGACTCGCATCACCACCCACGCCAATTGCATTCAGTCGTGGCGTCGCTTACTGACCGTGCATATAACTTATGTGACGAGGAACATTTGGAAGCTGAACTAACACATATAAGCGGCGTCTTACAGCGCAATGGGTACAGTGGACGGATCAAGCCACCTAGATGCACGCAGAAACAGTTAAATTACAAGGTAGAAAGACACCCAGCATTCCTACCATATGTCAGAGGTGTGACTGATAAGATCGCTAACATTCTCAAGAAAATATCCGTAAGAACTATCTTCACGCCTCTGAGAAAGGTATCACAGTCCTTGCGCTCGCCTAAGGACAGTTTTCCCTTGGAGAAGCCGGGTGTGTATAAAGTCGACTGTAGCTGCGGTAGCTCCTACATTGGGCAAACTAAGCGATCGGTTGCATGCCGAATGAAGGAACATATTAGGGCGGTCAGAAATAATGAACCACAGAAGTCTGCGATTGCGGAGCATATACTTGAGGCAGGTACTGATCATTGGATAGAGTTACATAACCCACAAATACTTTCGGCAGACCGTCATTACATACCCAGGTTGGTGAGAGAAGCCATTGAAATAACAAAATATAAAAATTTCAATCGTGAAGACGGTTTTCAGTTGCCGGGTGTCTGGCGTCCAGTGGTCAGTTTATGTAAAAATAAACAACAACCTAAACAAAAACCGCGAGTGGATACCGTGAGTATTGTGTGCCGTGATCATGTTCGAGTTGGTAGTGAGAACAATGCGGACAATAGTAGTGGTGCGCGACAAAAACGAGTGAGAAGGAGGGTAGACCGATACGGTTTACCTTAAAAACTATTTCGCGATGTACTGACAGTTCCTCCGTGACCATGGCGCTTGCAATAGTGCCGAAATATCGGAAACTCGACAACAAAATAATAATACATGGTAAATATCCCGAATACATTTCCAAAGTTTATAATAATAACAACCATGGCAGTTTAAATAACTATATCTCGCTAAAGTTTTAAAGTTCAATAAAACCAAGTTTTCGTTTGGTTTAACTGTCTTTTATGTATCAATTTATTGAACTTTAATTATATCTACGAATATATCATGTCGGAGAAAGAGGCCCCACCGTCTTCTAGTTGGTCGCACTATCTACGTCCAGAAAGGTTCGAAGTTGAACCTTCCGCCGCTGGTTCGGACTTACGATGGACTCACTGGCGGTATACATTTGAAAACTTTCTTTCTGAACAAGCTTCATCTGCTACCGAAGTCATTAAACTCAAGCTCCTCGCAAATCATGTGTCACCTACCATATTCAATATAATTAGAGAATGCTCAAAGTACAGCGCCGCTATCAAACTCCTCAACGATACCTTTGAAAAGAGAAAGAACATTACACTGGCTCGACACCAACTGACCTGCAGGAAACAACAGCCTGGGTAATTAGTAGCCGAGTACTGCAGAGCGCGTCGTACACAAAGCAGTCCACTACAAAGCAGTCACAGCTGAAGAGCACCAAAGTGAATCAATCCGTGGAGCATTCATCGCAGGTCTGTCTACACAACGAATTCGTGAACGTCTGCTGGAAAAATCGGAAATGACGCTAGAGGAGACCTTAAATCTAGCTATTTCCCTCGAGACCGCCTCTCCTACCATGGTGAATGCTGTAGCACCTACCGAACCTCAAGCAAATCTTCAACAGCCAAATGTAGCAGCTTTTACCTCTCTTAACGGCAGTTCGCAACGACGCAAGTGCTTTTTTTGTGGCGGTAACGTCCATCCAAGAATTAGATGTCCAGCAAAAAACGCTGAATGCCGGCTCTGTCAAAAGAAGGGTCATTTTGCCAACGTTTGTCGCAGTGCTGGACAAAAACGGCAAAACCTTAATGCTGTGAATGCTGAGGAAGAATCTCAAGAACCTCCTACTACTTCCCTTGCATCCTTCTGTGCCGCAGCTCCTTCCAGCTTACGTAAGGCCACAATCCCTATTACTGTTAATAATTACAATGCCGATGCGCTTGTTGATACCGGGAGCTCTATCAGTTTCATAGATAACGCCTTGGCACTAACTATGAATCTAAAAAGGAAGCACTGCAATCAAGCTGTAACCCTCGCATCATTAAACAACGTATCTTATGTTAACGGCGTATGTCACGCTACTATTCACATTGGCAACCACATCTATAAAACCCACTCTTCTCTCGAATTGCAGTTTGGTGGTGAAAAGGAATCCATAAAGATATGTAACGTTCTCGAAGCCTCTGTACCACCAGCATCTGTTTTCACAAACCTTTCGCCATCTATCAAGCCTATCGCCATTCGCTCCAGACATCACTCAGAAGAAGATCAATCATTAATATCAAACGAAATTTCAAATCTCCTCAAAGACAAAGTTATTGAGCCGAGCATATCCCCATGGAGAGCACAAGTTTTGGTCGCTGGAGGCGGACATCACCGCAAACGTCTAGTGAGTGATTACTCTCAAACGAAAATAAAATAAAATAAAATAACGTTTATTATCTTTGAAATTTTCAGAAAATTATTTAGAATCGTCAGAAGTTGGTGTGACTCTACCGAGGGTTCCAAAATGCAACGAGACTGAGAAGAGCCCTCAAGAAACTCAGCTCGGCTTTTTTCAAAATATTTCATCTTAAATCTAATACAGAGTTATTTAGAAAGGAGCAATTCGTTACGTTGTTACAACCAGGACGCCTTGTCATCTAAGAAATCATTAATACTATAATAAGCTTTATGGCACAATTTACTTTTTATTAGTTTTTTAAATTTATTGACAGATAAATTTGCTATTTCGGTTGGCAATGTATTGTACATTCGAATAAAGTTCCCCGCAAAAGAATTACTCACTTTATGAAGCCTAAATTTAGGAACAGCCAGTTTATCCTTATTTCTTAAGTTTAGATTATGATTATCACTATTTTTCACAAATTTACTTTTGTTCTTGTGGGTATACAATAAAATTTCATAAATATACTGTGCATACACTGTAAGGATGTTAATATGCTTAAACTTATCTCTTAATGACTCCCGAGACCCCATTCCATAGATAGTCCGGATAGCCCTCTTCTGCAACACAAAGATGCATTCAATATCGGCAGCGTTACCCCACAGTAGTATGCCATATATCATGATACTGTGGAAGTAGCTGAAGTAGACAAGACGCGCCGTTTTAATGTCTGTAAGTTGTCGGATCTTTTTGACAGCATAGGCTGCTGAACTAAGCCTGGCCGAAATTTTCCCGATATGAGGCCCCCATTGCAATTTGGAGTCTAACGTTATGCCCAGAAAGACAGTGTCATCGACCAATTCTATTATATCATCCCTAACCTTAACACTGGTTTTAACAAGTCTTACATTAGGTAAGGTGAATCTTACACATTTAGTTTTATTTTCATTTAATAATAAATTATTAGCACAAAACCAGTGGACTATCCTAGAGAGGGCAATGTTTACATCGTCAAGTTCGCGCTGTCCACGTTTAACTTTAAATATTAAAGAAGTGTCATCAGCAAACAAAACTACCTCGTGGTCGTCTCTTATGAGGTGAGGGAGATCATTAATATATACTAGAAAAAGAAAAGGTCCCAAAATTGAACCCTGCGGTACCCCCATTGCTACAGGAGAACCAGGTGACTGTTTACCATTGATCACTACTTTCTGGACCCTATCACTTAAGTAAGAATTGACGAAATTCAAGGCCGTCCCCCGGATTCCGTAATGATCAAGTTTCTTAATTAAAGTCTGGTGCTGAACGCAATCGAAGGCCTTAGATAAGTCACAGAATACACCATAAGCATCATATGACTCATCCCAGGCCCTGTATATACACTCTAATAATTTAATTCCGGCATCAGTGGTGGACCGACCACGAGTGAAACCGAATTGTTTTGTATGTAATAGTTTATTAACGTTAAAGTGATTTTGCATTTGATTAAGCATAATTTTTTCAAAAATTTTACTAAATGTAGGTAGTACAGAAATGGGACGGAAATTGGACGGATCTGAAGTACTACCCGATTTAAACAGGGGAATTAATTTACTAGATTTCATTAAATCAGGGAACACACCACTATCAACACAATTATTAAATATTATTACTAGTTCAGGAGCAACCATTTCAATAAAAGAATTTACTAAATACACAGAGATGCCCCAGAGGTCAGCTGTTTTCTTGATATTTAAAGATTTAAAAGTTTTTAAGATAGTGTTTATGTTAACTTTACTGAATTTAAATATAACGTTACAACAAGGAACGTTTGCTTTTAACAAAGATTCTGCAATGGGGGTTGAAGAGCCTAGGGTTTTTGTCAAATCTACAGGAATTCGGGAGAAAAAATTTTCAAATTCGTTAGCGACCTCGAAGTCTGATGTAGTTATTTTACCATTTATATTAAGTTTAAAATGATTATCATTTAATTTTTGTTGACCTCTTTCCGCGTTTATAATTTTCCAAGTAGATTTAACTTTGTCTGCACTATTGAGAATTTTATCACTTATATATTTTGATTTAGCTGCTAAACAATCTGCTTTAAACTTTTTTGAATAAGTTTTAACATAATCTAGAAATTCAACTGATCGACGATAAATAAATTCACAGACTTAGATGCATATCCCCTTCCAAGTATAGATTCTATCGTCACCGCAGTCTCTAAGTAAAACTTATTCAGTCAAATTGACTTGAAAAGTGTATATCATCAAGTACCTATCCTTCCTAAAGAAAAGATATACACTGCCTTCGAGGCCTGCGGTAATCTGTATCAATTTACTCGAATACCATTCGGTATCACCAACGGTGTCGCCGCTTTTCAAAGAACCCTTCACTATATTATACGTACGGAGAAGCTCAAAGGTTGTTAAGTGTGTAAGTTAAACCTAGTATAATATCAGATATATTGTCTGCCCACGGTGTAAGTGTTTTAGTCCTACGATGAGTCAACAGATGGCGCTGTAGCTATGTTATGCATAATGTACTAAAGCTGAATCGCACTTTCAACATTGTATAAACTTTACAAATAAACAAATTACTGTAATGTTTTAATCACCTATTAAACAGACTAGGAGCGAGCCCTCCTAGTGGGAAACCCTGTTTATTTTTGGAATATGACCCCTTAACCATCCTGGTTTCCCGGCGGTTAAACATGGTCCTTTGAATCGGATATTTGGCAAGTGTTGTACAAGTATTTTCAGGTGTTACTCAAGCTTAAAAAAGGAGGAACATCAACCTCGTACCCCATTGACGACAATTGGTACTCAAGCACGTAGTGGGCGATACGAAGGGAGGAATACAACCATAATACCAGTGTACCTAAAGGCGGAAGCAGGACGTTTCGGCTTAGGACACATACGACTAGCGGACGTAAGGATACTGTAACGCCATCTCGTAGCGAGTAATAAGACTACCAAACTCGGCGCCATCTAGTAGCAAATCGCAGTACTACTACGTAACGTCTTTCGGGAATGTTCTGTCAAGGTACTTCTACGTAACGAGTTATCTAGAAGCATCTCGAAGGTGCAAGAATGTTCGCATTAATTCTTCCGTGAAAGTTCTAGAGTAATCTAGAATAATGACCGCACTATAAAGGCGGAGCGCTTTGGCGGCGGATGATCAGTATTTCCGGAGCGATAATACGAGTTATACCTGCGAGTTCAAGTGCGATTAAAAGTGTTCAGTGAAGCTTATAGTAAAGTGTAAATTAGTGGTGTAATAAATAAAGTGTTTTGTGGTAGTTTGATCGGCATTTTCCATTCCGTAGAACCCCGGCTCGTAACAATTGGTGTCAGAAGTGGGATAGTTGGACAATGCCGGTGTTACCGAAAGAAGACACAGAGGGCGTCCGTACCAGGGGTCAGCGCCAGCAGGAGTTGGACAGCAGGCGCTTCGGAGGTAATACGCCGGAGAGGTTGGGTGGTCAGGAGCAGCCAACGGTGGAAGCAGGCCCGCCCACGGTATCTCCAGCGCCAGCACCTCCAGACTTTGCTGCGCTGATGGCGATGCTACAGGAGCAAGCCCGTCGCCAGGAGGAGCAGGCCCGCCACCAGGAGGAGCAAGCCCGTCGCCAGGAGGAGCAGGCACACCGCCAGGAGGAGCAGGCACGCCGCCAGGAGGAGCAGGCCCGCCGGTTGGAAGAACAGCTGCTGCGTGACAAGGAGGAGCAGGCACGCCGCCAGGAGGAACAGACGCTCCTCATGAAAGATCTTCGAGCGACTTTTGGCAAGGAGATGAATGTGATGAAGGATCAAGTTCATCATGTTGAGAACCGCATCACGGAAGCCGAAACTCGGATTGAAGATGTAAAAAACCAGATTACAGATGTGAGGAAAGAGCTGGGAAATCTGAAAGCTGGAGATGGGATTGCGACTTCCTTACCTGCCGTACCTTCAGCGCGTGGATTTAAAGTACCGCCATTCGATGGGACATCTTCATGGTCAGCCTATAAAAAGCAGTTTGAAGCCGTTAAGAAGGCAAACGGGTGGAGCAAAGCCCAGGCCATGACTGCGCTTACATTGGGTTTGCGAGACAAGGCGTTAACCATCCTAGAAGCTCTCGGAGACGATGTTTCCTACGAGCAGCTACTAGAAGCCTTGGAAACCAGATACGGTGACGCTCACCTGGAACACGTGTATCGTGCGCAGCTGAAGGATCGTGTCCAGCGCTCTGGTGAAAACTTGCAACAGTGGGCCCTGGAAGTTGAGAAGCTGGTACGGAAGGCATACCAGTCGGTACCTGCGCTCATCGATGGGAATCTGGTGCAAGTATTCATCGACGGCATCCACGACCTGGAAGTCAGGGCCGCTGTCAGACTCGGGCACCATGAGACTCTCAAAGACGCCTTGGCTCATGCTTTGGAGGTCGAAGCCGTACGGAAGGATCATCGATCTCACCGTGTCAGGGAAGTTGTAGCATCACCGGCTCGCGACCGTTTCACGAGGTATAGCCCTAGGTGCTACACATGTGGTGAGAGGGGCCACCTTCGATCCAGTTGCCCAAAGCGGACTGCTGAAAGAGAAGAAAGTCGTTCCCAAGAGGATAGGGTGGCTAATGTCACCGCCCAGCAACAGGAGGGAAACGAATAAATGCCAGGACTGCGGGGCGGGTGCTGGCTGATTTTAGAAGAGCCCCAAGGGTTTCGATCTCACAAACCCAGGATGGGAACAGCCTGATCATCAAGGGCGAGGTAAATGGAACACCATGCAAGCTGACAATAGATACTGGAGCATCTCGCACGGTTGTCAGTTCCCGACTTGCAAATCGGTTCCTTGGGGACTCTGCAAACCGTGACCGCATCAACTTGGTAACGGCCACGGGTCAGCGCATACCCGTCCGAGGAGAAAAAGAGATGCAGTTAAAGTTGGGCAATGGAATTTACCTGCATAATGTCATCGTGGCTGACATAATGGACGACTGCATACTGGGCTTAGACTTTATGAGGAAGAACTCTTGTGAGATCGACGTCAAGCAAGGAGCGATGAAATGTGGTCAAGAGGAACTTTTCATGGAAGGAGCGTTATCAGGAAAAGTGTACAGCTTGAAGAAGGTCGTGCTTCCTGCCAGATCAGAAACGACTGTACCAGTTAGTCTCCCTCAGAATTCTGGGCGAACACATCGATGTGTACTCATAGAAGGGATATACAATGAACTTCCATGGAAAATGGCCCGAACTCTGGTAAGAGCCAATGAAGCCTCAGTGGTACGTGTGCTGAACCTTAGTGATAAGGAACACGTGATAGAAAAGAGCACATTGATTGGCACTTGCGAAGAAGTAGATTGGATGCGCCGATGCCTAGAGTTGAGTACTGGGAACATCGTCAACAAGGACGCTAGAAACAACGTGTTGACACTTTTAGAAGACTGTCGTAACATCTTAACGAAGAATGAAATGGACAAGGCTAAGAAGATGTTACTCAAGTACGCCGATATTTTCTCTTCGAGTGATGCTGACATTGGGAAGACTGGATTGGTTCAGCATAGAATCAATACAGGAAATGAGGCACCCATCCGTCAGCGACCAAGGAGACTGCCAGTAGCACGAGAAAAGGAAGTTGAGACCATGATTGAAGGAATGGTAAAAGATGGTGTGATAGAACCATCGTCAAGTCCATGGTGCTCACCTGTAGTGCTGGTGAGGAAGAAAGATGGCAGTATGCGGTTTTGTGTCGACTATCGTCGTCTGAACGACGTTACGAAAAAGGACAGCTACCCTTTACCAAGGATCGATGACACGTTGGACATGCTGACAGGGGTGAAGTGGTTTAGCACGCTAGACCTGAAAAGTGGCTACTGGCAAGTTGAAATCGATCCGAAGGATAAAGAGAAGACTGCATTTTCCACAGGAAAGGGTTTGTGGCAGTTTAAAGTTATGCCATTTGGTTTATGCAACGCCCCGGCTACTTTTGAAAGATTAATGGAAATTGTACTCGCCGGATTGACTGGAGACGCCTGTCTTGTCTATCTAGATGACATTATCATCGTGGGCCGTACGTTAGAAGAGCATCTTCAAAACCTGGAACGCGTGCTTGTAAAGATCCGAAGCGCGAACCTGAAGCTCAGCCCGAAGAAGTGCTCATTCCTCAAACGGCAAGTAAGCTTCCTAGGCTACGTAGTGTCTGAAGATGGTATCCGCACGGATCCAGAGAAAATCATCGCCGTCAAGGATTGGCCGGTTCCAAAGGATAAGACGCAGGTCAGAGCATTTTTGGGTTTGTGCTCATACTACCGGCGATTCGTCCAGAACTTTGCGGATATTGCCAAGCCCTTACACAAGCTCACGGAGGAGAAGCGACAATTCTGTTGGGACGGAAGCTGCGGCATCGCATTCCAGGAGCTAAAGAATCGTCTGTGCAATACACCTATTTTGGGTTATCCTGATGCGGAAAATGAATTTATAGTTGACACAGACGCAAGTGATATCGGACTCGGAGGTGTGTTATCTCAAAGGAAAGGAGATCGAGAGGTCGTTATAGCCTACTTCAGCAAATCCTTATCGAAACCTGAAAGGAATTATTGCGTCACGAGGAGAGAATTACTCGCCGTGGTGAAGACATTGCAGCATTTCAGCAAATATTTACTAGGGCGAAAATTCCTTATACGTACCGACCATGCTGCATTGAAGTGGCTATTACAATTCAAGAATCCAGAAGGACAAGTCGCCAGATGGATTGAGCTATTACAGGAATATGACTTTGTAATCGAACATCGCAGTGGGAGATCCCATGGCAACGCAGACGCATTGTCAAGAAGACCTTGCCCTGAAGACTGTAAGCACTGTGCCAAACAGGAGATAAAGGAAGCCATACCTGTGAAGATGCTTAAAACGGATCTGAGCGACGAATGGAAAGAAAGCCTACAACATGCTCAACAGGACGACGCAGACATCAAGCCAATATTTGAGTGGATTAAAGCAAGTGCTCCTAAACCCATGTGGAGTGACGTCGCTTCAATGAGTTCAATCACAAAAAGTTATTGGGCGCAATGGGACAGTTTAGTTATTCAGGATGGAGTCTTGTGCCGCAAATGGGAAAATGCTCGAGGAGACAGCTGTCATTTGCAAATGGTCGTCCCTAAAGTTAAGGTCCCAGATGTGCTACAGCTCTACCATAATGGATGTTCAGGGGGCCATATGGGAGTAAAAAGGACTCTGTTGAAGATACGTGAGCGGTTTTACTGGATCCACTGTCGCGACGACGTTGAGGACTGGTGTCGCAAATGTACGAGTTGTGCTGCCGTGAAAGGACCTCATACACGGAGCAGAGGTGCACTGAAACTGTATAACGTTGGGGCACCATGGGAAAGGATAGCCCTAGATGTTGCGGGACCGTTTCCTGAAAGTGAAAGCGGAAACAAGTACTTCATGGTTGTGATGGATTATTTCACGAAGTGGCCAGAAGTCTTCGTTATACCTAATCAAGAAGCTACTACGGTCGCAGATAAATTAGTTCACGAAGTCTTCTGTCGTTTCGGGGTGCCTCTAGAAATCCATAGCGATCAAGGAAGAAATTTTGAATCTCAGGTGTTCCAGGAAATGTGTCGGGTCATGGGTACTCACAAAACCAGAACGACCTCTTACCACCCGCAGTCAGATGGAATGGTGGAGCGATTTAATCAGACATTGGAGAGATATCTGGCAAAAGTTGTGGAAAGCAGGCAAAAAGATTGGGACAAGCACATCCAACCGTTTCTTTTGTCTTACCGAAGTGCGGTTCACGAAAGCACGTCAGTGACACCAGCTTATGCGAACTTTGGAAGAGAATTACGGTTGCCTGCCGACTTACTAACCGGTATACCACCTGACGCTCCACGCAATATCACTGATTATGCGAATGACTTGCGCAGCAGGATGAATGACATTTATGAGCATGTCAGACAATCAGGTCAACAAATGTCTGAAAAGATGAAGACCCGTTACGACCGAAAGACAAACAATAAGAGCTTCGATGAAGGTTCGTTAGTGTGGTTACATAACCCAGTCCGCAGTAAAGGGAAGTCTCCTAAGCTGCAAGCTAAATGGGATGGACCATACCGAGTTGTGACCAAGATTAACGATGTCACTTACCGAATACGGAAGAGTCCAAGAAGTGCGCCAAAGATAGTTCATGTGGATCGATTGGCGCGATATTATGGGCCTGACAATGCTCGGGACGAGCATGTCTTAGGAGGGGGCAGTGTAACGCCATCTCGTAGCGAGTAATAAGACTACCAAACTCGGCGCCATCTAGTAGCAAATCGCAGTACTACTACGTAACGTCTTTCGGGAATGTTCTGTCAAGGTACTTCTACGTAACGAGTTATCTAGAAGCATCTCGAAGGTGCAAGAATGTTCGCATTAATTCTTCCGTGAAAGTTCTAGAGTAATCTAGAATAATGACCGCACTATAAAGGCGGAGCGCTTTGGCGGCGGATGATCAGTATTTCCGGAGCGATAATACGAGTTATACCTGCGAGTTCAAGTGCGATTAAAAGTGTTCAGTGAAGCTTATAGTAAAGTGTAAATTAGTGGTGTAATAAATAAAGTGTTTTGTGGTAGTTTGATCGGCATTTTCCATTCCGTAGAACCCCGGCTCGTAACAATACCATACAAGTACATGTCATTGTGGAAGTGAGTGATTGTGAAGACCAACTGTGAGTACTGTCATTGTTATTTATCAAGCGAAAGTGAACCTTATTTCAATAGTAAAAATTACTTAACCAAAGTCAAGATTAGACAATTTATTAGTGCAAGAATCAACCTTAAAGTAAAGAACTTTGAAACTTAGAAGATTTATTGAAAATTAGGACTTTAGTGTGTGCATGCTTTAGAGATAGTTAGATTTAAGCGAAATATTGTTCAGACGGGGAACCTATGCCCGATTTTGGAAAAAATTGTAAGTGTTAAACACTTAGAATAATTTCGTGTTTGTTTACATTGATTTGTAATAATTTCGCTTTTGTTTACATTGACTTATAAAAATTTCTTGTCCATCGTATTAACTTATTAACTTTGAAGTTTTGTGAACACTAACACTTGTACTTATTTTGTGTTTGTAAACATGGACTTGCAATAGTTCGGGTCCATCGTATAAAACTTAAAATTTCATGAACTTTTACATACTTATAAAACAAAGTTAATAAATATTGTGTTTTGTTTAGTGGACATCATCTAGCTACTTTGCAACATGTCGTCTATAACATCTTTACTTCTAGTACAGGTTGATCTTCATACTAGATTATCGAAATCAAAAATTAATTATCATAAGTCGCCTAAAGACAGGCGTACAAAACAGCATTTTGAGACTAGGTTAGAGAATGTTGAAGAGTTGTGGTCTCTGTTTACAGTTAATCATATGCAAATAATCGGTGATATTGAATGTACTGATGAATTATCAGCTTCGCCGTATACTACTAATGATATTTATAACCAAATGGAGGAGTTGTATATTGAGTTAAAATGTGAATTAAAATCGGCATTATCTAAATTTAAAGATGTTAGTGTACCACAGAGTTCGTGTTTGCCATCAACTGGGAATAAAAGTACTTTAGTGAAATTACCACGTATAACCATTCCTGTATTTACTGGTAAATATACTGAATGGCCCACATTCCGGGATTTATTTATATCTGCCATTCATAATAACGAGAGTGTAGACAAAGTGCAAAAGCTATTTGAAAAGTTATCTATCGGGTGAAGCAGAACAATTATTAAGGCATATTCCCATTTGTGAATCAAACTACGATAGATGTTGGACGCTGCTGGAATCACGCTATAATAACAAAAAATACCTTTCCCATTGCATACTTAGACGTTTGTTAAGTCAAAGGAATATTGTGGGTGAATCAGCTAGCAGTTTAAAGGACTTAATGGACACTACTTCAGATTGTTTGAATGCTTTGAGTAACTTAGATATAGATGTAAACTCCTGGGACATTTTAATTATACACATTATTTGCTTAAAACTAGATACAGATAGTAGAAAAGAATGGGAGTTAAAGGTCACTAGTAACGTTGATTGCGATAAGTTGCCTACTTTCGATCAGTTCAGGGAGTTTTTAACGAGTAGATTCAGAGCATTTGAATTTTTAGATACTAAGCCAGTTAGAAACCATAATACACAGCCGAATAAAACCAAGGCATTTCATATAACCACGACGACTTCCTGTCCATATTGTAAGGACTCTCATAGATTAGGTAATTGCAGACGTTTCAGCAGTACGGATGTTGACTCGCGTAGAGAGTTCGTTCAAAATAATAATTTATGTTTTAATTGTTTGGGCTTCAATCACTCTGTTAAGTTATGTAAGTATACAACCACTTGTCGAATATGCAAGCGTAAACATCACTCTTTGTTGCATCCTAAGAGTGAAAAAGAGTCTGTTAGAAGGAATGTTAACCCAGTTTCATCTGGGGTAGGAGATTCACCAACACAGGAACTGTCAGATTCAGTTCAAGCAGAAGAACAAACAAAGGTCGTCACCTGCTTTTCGAAAGGTTTAGTTAACAATCAAGTGTTGTTATCCACAGCTCTAGTGCGAGCTGTTTCGAGGAGCGGTGTGCGGTATACGATACGGGCCTTGTTGGACCAAGGCTCTCAGGCGTCCTTTGTCACTAAAAGCATTGTTCAAAGTCTGGGCCTTAAAAAGCAATCTGCAAAGGGGCTCATATCCGGAGTAGGTGGAGGTAAGCCATTAGTGTCAAACTCTTACGTAGAGGTGAGAATTCAATCTAGGGTTGATTCAGCTGTTGAGTTGGTGGTCAAGGCGTATGTCCTAAAATCTATAACTTCTCTCTTACCTGTTAGAGAAACGACTTGTATAGAAGAGTTGCTTATTGGGGACATTCCTTTGGCTGATCCTAGGTACCACACTCCGGATAAGGTAGATATGTTATTAGGCGCTGAAATATTTCCCAAGATAATACAAAGTGGATTGAAAAAATCGGCTGATGGTCTAGCTGTGGCACAGTGCACTACCTTAGGGTGGATTTTATCGGGTACGGTAAGGTCTGCGGCTGAAATCCTTCTAAAATTTCGGTTATGCACGTTCACCTCCTAGATGATATGTTAAAAAAGTTTTGGGAATTAGAAAAAGAGCCAAGCGAAACTAAGAGCTTATTTACAGAAGAAGAAACAAGATGCGAGGAGATATTTAAAACTACTACAATTAGAGACAAAAATGGGAGATATGTAGTGAACTTACCTTTTCGTACTGACGATCCTGCCTGTAAATATGGTAGATCTCGAGATCTAGCGGTAAAGCGCTTTAAAGGACTCGAGAACAAATTACAACGAAATACTGATTTGAAGGCTAAATATTCTGAAGTGATTCATGAATATCTGTCGTTAGGCCATATGCGACCAGTATCAGAGGAGGAGAAACCAAATGAGCACGCAGTATACTTACCGCATCACGCCGTTGTGAGAGATGATAAAGATACGACAAAAGTTCGAGTCGTCTTTGATGCGTCCAGTAAGGGTACTAGTGGGTCTTCGTTGAATGACGATCTCTTAATCGGACCCACCTTACAAGCTGACTTGCGACATTTGCTTCTTCGTTGGAGGACCCATCCTATATGCCTCATCGCGGACATTATCAAAATGTACCGCCAGGTACATGTAAAGCACACCGATTTTCAGCGAATCGTGTGGAGAGACAACAGCGAGGATGAGATTCAAGATTACAAGTTACTTACCGTAACTTTTGGGACGGCTTCGGCACCATTCTTGGCTGTTAGATCGATGCATCAGATCGCGCACGAGGAACGCGTGAACTATCCGTTAGCGGCTGATAGAGTCCTGGAAGATTACTATATGGACGATTTAATGACCGGTTGCGAAACGATAGAATTAGGTATAGTATAGTTTTTTGGGTGCAAAGGGGCTCTACCAACATCTATAGGGCCCCAGCGACCTCACCTGCTAGTGGCGCACCTGCTGATAAACGGACGAGGCTCGTTAATTTACGGTACCTATGGAGTGGCTTCGGCCCCTACGTGGGTACCAGGTGGTACAACAGTGTTGGTCCGGGGGGGTACCACCGTGCAGCTGTGCTAAAGCCCCCCAAGTAACCCAGCCCAGGCTGGGTTGCGTTAGGGGTTCAGCAGCTGCACCGCCGGGCCCGGGGCGATGTATGGTGCAGCAGGCATGGGACCAGTGGGGGCCCCCTACCCTCTCCCCTACCCTCTCTTCAGAATGCATTATTACCAATGAAGGACAACCTTGATATCCTTGGCATAGACGTTCGTCGAGAGCTCAATAATAAAAACTACATCGAAAGATGTATAGGGCTAGCTTCGCGGAAACTAGGAATACTGAATAAGGTAAAGAGATTCTTTACACCGGACCGGAGGTGTCTGCTGTACAAGACGCAGATTAGACCCTGCGTCGAATACTGCTCTCACCTCTGGGACGGCTCCGCGAAGTATCTGCTGGACGCTCTCGACGCTATGCAGCGACGGGCTATCCGTATTATTGGTTGTCCGGAGGTAACGGGAAGCCTTGAGCCGCTAGCTCAGCGCCGAACAATAGCTTCCTTGGCCGCATTCTACCGTATTTACCACGGCGAGTGTTCTGAAGAGCTCTTCAATCTGATCCCACCCTCTTCCTTCCGATCCCGAACGACTCGTGCCGGGCAGAGATGCCACCCCCACACAGTGGATAGCATGTTCGCGAGAACCGAACGTTTTAAACGTTCGTTTCTCTGCCGAACGATAGTGGCCTGGAACGCCCTGCCTGTGCACGTGTTTCCTCCCACATATAATCCTGGGTTCTTTAAGCGGAGCGTGAAGAGGCACATCAGTAGGTCGTCAAGTTGAGGGCCACTCTCAATAGTAATGTGTGCTGTGAGAGTGGCCCACAATCGCTAGACGTCGTCACGACTTACCACCAGGCGGGCGGCGTCAATTTGGCGAACCAAATATAAAAAAAAAAAAAAAAAAAAAAAAAAAAAGGTATAGAAATTTACAATCAAATGAATCAATTATTAAATAAAGCAGGATTTGAATTACAGAAATGGTCAAGTAATAGTAACGAATTATTAGAAAAATTAATAGATATAAACAAAAAAGAAGGTACCTACGAAGAAAAAGGAATTAAGATTAAACAAGATGAAGTAATAAAAACATTGGGACTTACCTGGAACCGAAGTAGAGACATCTTCGAATATTCTGTTCACCTTCAACCTTTACAGGAACCTGTAACAAAGCGTAAATTACTGTCGGATATTTCGAGACTCTTTGATCCTCTAGGTTGGGTGGCCCCCGTCATTATTGTCGCAAAAATGTGGATACAAAGGTTATGGATTACTGGTATCGGACCTGCAGATATAAATCAGGAGTGGTCTACTTACCGTAGGGAGTTACCCCTTTTGGCAGGGCTGTCAATCCCTCGATGGGTGGGCACTAAGAGCAGTGACAAGCAGGTCGATTTACATGGCTTCTGTGATGCGTCGAAAGCGGCGTATTCGGCTGTTGTATACATCCGTGTGATCGATGCTGAAGGTCAGATACATGTCACTTTGCTCTCCGCGAAAACCAACGTAGCTCCAATTAAAACCGTATCTATTCCCCGGCTAGAGCTTTGTGGAGCGGTTCTGCTCAGTAAGTTATTAGTCGAGATGTCCAAGGTTCTAAACATTGATAAAGCTAAGATATACGCTTGGACCGATTCGGAAATCGTGTTGGCTTGGTTAAATAATCACCCCAACAAATGGAAAACATTTGTCGCAAACCGAGTTTCCGAAATTCTATCCACGAGTGAACCACAGCAGTGGAATCACGTTCAATCTAAAGAAAACCCAGCTGATTGTGCGTCACGGGGTCTCACCCCGTCAGAACTGCTGACGTCCCACTTATGGTTGAATGGTCCTAGTTTTTTGAAACAAGAAACTATCCAGTTCGGCAAAGGCAAAACGATAACGACCTCAGTTGAACAAATTAATAGCCATGTAGTATCTGAAGAGCAAGATAATTGGATTTGGGATAAATATTCTTCACTTACCAAATTAGTCAGAAGCGTAGCATATTGTCGCCGTGTACTGGAATGGAAATTACCAAAAAATGAACGACACAGATCTTTCGTGAAGGCTGAAGAGTTGAGATTAGCTATGGATACTTGTATCAGAGTGTGCCAAGGACAAGGTTTTAAAGAAGAAATTTGGGGCCTGAAAAGGGTAAAAACATAAAAGAAAAGAGTTTAAATTCACTAAATCCTTACCTGGATTCTTCTAATATCTTGAGGGTGGGCGGTCGACTGGAGCGTTCTAATTTGAGTTTTAATCGCAAGCATCCCGTTTTGATCCCCCGCAAATCATCCTTGACAGATCTTTTAATCTCTGAGGCACATCATTTAACTCTTCATGGTGGACCACAACTAATGCTCAATTATTTGAACACTAAATATTATATAGTAGGAGCAAAAGAACGAGTTAGAGCTTATGTGCGTAGGTGTGTGACTTGTCTTCGTTATAACAATACGTCTAAAACTCAATTAATGGGGCAATTACCACCTGCGCGGACCACACCAAGTAGGCCGTTTAGAAGTAGCGGAGTCGATTACGCCGGTCCCATTGGTTTAAGAACGTCCAAGGGTAGAGGCCACCATGCATACAAGGGGTACATTTGTCTATTTGTGTGCATGGTTACTAAAGCTGTCCACCTTGAGGTTGTCAGCGACCTTACAACAGAAGGGTTTTTGGCAGCTTTTAGAAAATTCGTAGCTAGACGTGGACCCTGTAAGGATATTTGGAGCGATAACGGAACGAATTTCCAGGGAGCCTCCAGGGAACTGCAAATTTTACTCCAATCTGAAAAGATAAGATAAGATAAGATAAGATAAACTTTATTTGCTTAAACATGAGTGTGCACACATAAGTATACAAGATGGAAGGTCTTAGAATAAATAGATCTGTCATGTTTTACCTGTATGGCGTGCAAATGTTGAGAGCCTGCATTTGGAAACAGAATACCAATGCTAATACAGTTACAGCAACATAACAAGCTACATAACATAATTATTTTTAAAACCTATTATTTAGTAAAATTAAAATGAATTTATATAATAATTGCAATGTCACTTTCATATAATACTATCATTTAAAAATTCGTCGATATCATAATAAGCTTTCTCTGTCAATAATGTGTTGAGTTTCTTTTTTAATGTATGAGCAGTTAGTACCCTCCAACACTTAGGCAATTTATTGTATATTATTGGAGCCATACAAAAGAAACTATTGTGCATGAGTGTAGTTTTTGAGGGATGTACACAGAGTCTGCTATCGTCACGCCTATTGCGATTCAATCTATCGGACAACTTCGGAAAATTATTTGGATTATATTTGACAAACATTACAGTCTCAAGAATATACAAACAGGGAACAGTAAGTATTCTGTATTGTTTAAAGTAAGGTTTACAGCTATCAGTGGTTTGCAATTTAAACATGGTCCTTATACTTCTTTTTTGAGCCTTCAATACATAATCTTTGTTCGTTGAGTTGCCCCAGAAGATAATGCCAAATCTGAGGTTACTCGACACCAAACCATGGTAAGCTGTTAATAATCCATCCACACTGAGCACTGGAGCCAGTTTATATAAAGCATATGTGGATTTGCTTATTTTATTTACTAGAGTTTCTGTATGAGCTTTCCAATTTAATTGTTTATCAACAACCATGCCCATTAACTTAGTGGTGTCAACTTTATCAATTTTTACGTTATCGTATTTCGTCAGTATGTTACTCATTGAGTTTTCACGTTGGCAGAAATGCGTAATATTGGTTTTATTCAGATTAATTCTTAAATTGTTATTTCCTAGCCATTGTATCACCGATTTTAAGGATTGATTTATTAAGTTATTGTAACTATAATTATTTCTGTATGGAATTGTAATAGTGCTATCATCAGCAAACATTGTCATAGATTGGTCAGTGCTTCCTGGAAGGTCATTTATATATAATATAAAAAGAAGAGGCCTAGGACACTTCCTTGAGGAACCCCGTATTGCACAACTCGCTCGTGTGATCTATACGATTCTTTATATTTTGTTTTTGTATTTATGGCTGATATTTCTGTATACTGTTTCCTATTACTAATATATGATTGAATTAAATTTAGAACATTTCCTCTAATTCCGTATGATTCTAATTTTTTAAACAATATGTCGTGACTGACACAGTCAAATGCCTGTGTCATATCGCAAAATATAGTGCTGACTGGATTTCTACTGTCTACATTAGTTGTCACTTTATAAAGAAAGTCATACAAGGCCATATTTAAGGTCTTGTTGTTTCTAAATCACTTCTGTTCAGCTCCAATTATTTCACTATTTTCTACATACGCATATAGTTCTTTATAAATATACTTTTCAAATATTTTCGAGAATATACTTAACAATGAAATTGGTCTGTAGGATTAAAAAAAATCCCGAAAAATCGGGAATAGCTGGAGAGCTTGCCGAAGCATTAGCGAACGAAGGCACTACGTGGCATTTCGTCCCACCCCATAGTCCAAATTTCAATGGACTTACGAAGGCTGGGCTTAAAGCGTGCAAGGGGCACTTACGTAAGGTGATAGGAAGCTCTACGCTGACTTACGAAGAGATGTCAACACTATTAAGTCAGGTAGAAGCTTGTTTGAATTCTCGTCCTCTTTGTAAACTTTCAGACGTAGATGTTGTTGATGCTTTAACACCTGGGCATTTCCTTGGTGGTGAACCTCTTATCAACGTACCAGATCACAATTATTATGAAACGGGTAATATCTCTACTCTTAAACGATGGCACTTAGTTTAAAGAATGACTCAAGAATTTTGGCGACATTGGTCAGCTGAATATTTAACAACCTATCTTCATAGGTATAAGTGGGCAAAACAAATTCCGGAACCTAATATCGGAGACATTGTCTTAGTGAAGGAGGACAATTTACCTCCTTGTAAGTGGTTACTTGGTAGAGTGGTTGAAAAACATCCGGGTGCCGATAATCTAACTCGTGTAGTCACCCTCCGTACTGGTTCGTCCACTATGAAAAGACCAACGTCAAAGCTATGTGTTTTGCCTGTTGGTTAAATGAATCTATCATTACTATAAATCATAACCATTAATGTTTTAGGCAGTAGGTATGTATTTGAAGTTTCAACAGCCATTTGTTTGTCTTTAGTTATTAAAGTTTTATTTGTAAGTTTGGTTTGTTATACCTACTTTTTCACTGTCGAACTTAAACCTGTTAAGTTTATAAAATAATCTTGTTTTATACCAAGTTTCAATAGTTGTAAGCTAGTTAAGTCTTGTATTGGAACATTTATTCAAGGTCAGCAATTGGGTTGTATCTGTATCTCTATATTTTCAATGCTGCACCTCTTGCTTGTATTTATTTAGTATTACTTAAGGACATAGAGTTCTCAGTATGTCCTTGGTGGGCGGAATGTTAAGTGTGTAAGTTAAACCTAGTATAATATCAGATATATTGTCTGCCCACGATGTAAGTGTTTTAGTCGTACGATGAGTCAACAGATGGCGCTGTAGCTATGTTATGCATAATGTACTAAAGCTGAATCGCACTTTCAACATTGTATAAACTTTACAAATAAACAAATTACTGTAATGTTTTAGTCACCTATTAAACAGACTAGGAGCGAGCCCTCCTAGTGGGAAACCCTGTTTATTTTTGGAATATGACCCCTTAACCATCCTGGTTTCCCGGCGGTTAAACAAAGGTACTTACGCTTACTTAGACGATGTCACCATCTGTGGAAAGGACAGACAAGAACATGACTCCAATCTGCGCCGATTCATGGAAGCAGCAGAAAAGTATAATCTAACTTTAAGGGCCCAGATCGTGAAAATCACCGAAAAGAGTGTTACGATTGTTCATATTTAACCTATTTACATATGATTAAGGGCCCAGACCGCGCACGGATAAAGTCGATTTTGAGCGACAGCAGCGCTATTGTTGCCCGAATCATCCGACGGGCGGGTGAATGACCCAGAGAGCGCGATTTTGAAAATGTTTTGCGACAAACGTTCCACGTTGAGTTATTGTTATTGAAGTTGAATATTTACAGCATAACAAAAATGTTGAATTATTGGAAATAAACGACTGCCTATTTGTAAAATATTCCAAGAGTAGTTTTCGTTATAAAATGATCCTAATTACTAGATAAATAAATAAGAGTAGTTTGAGACACAATTTTTATGATTTTCTATTTATAATAAACAATCAAGAGCAGGTCCGGACTGACCTTTTTGTATTCTACTTACCTAAAATTCCAACTACGAGTACCTATGTATTTATTTGTAATTTTATTACCAAAGTTTATTCTTATTTCGTAAAATTTTCATTCAATAAAATAATTGCAAATTCAGTAGGAAGTACGGTCGAAATAACATCACGCCTTTCCTCGCTAGTGTTTATATCTACGCAAGGAAATGTGCCTATTGCGTAAACTCAAATACTTTTTGCTTACGATCACCTCGCAATCTAAAAAATCTTCTAGGGTTGTACAAAAAATTGTCAATAAATGAAACACAAGTATAAAAATGGTTCATATAATTAAAAGTAAACAAAATATGAGTCGCCACCTAAAAAGCGTGCTAGGGTTGTACAAAAATTAGTTATAAACAAACATGAAATTTATAAATTATTCATATACTTAATTAAACGAAAGTAAACAATAACAAAATATGAGTTTAAGAGTTTCTAATGTTTTTTTCATTTTAATGATTACTGATCAAATTCTGATTTCTACTAATTTGATGATAAAATCAATTGCTATTGCAAAACCTATCAGAATGAAAATGTTACCAGCTGCCCGATTCACGTAATAAAAACCGTAGCGTAGTGACTTAAAAATGTCACTTCGCACACTTTTTAACCGACTTAAAAAAAGAAGAAGATTCTCAATTCGCTGTATTTTTTGAACCGATTTTGATGATTTTTTTTTTTATTTGAAAGCTGGTGATCCCGTGTGGTCACATTTTAATTTCATTAGGATCGGACCTTGGGTTTACACCAGGTAACTCTTCAAAATCGTATAGGAATTGTATAGAAATTGAGCTATTGGAAGATTTATGACAATCCAAGACTAGATAAGTAAGTGCGTTAAAAACAGAAAACCAAAAGGCGATTTCTAAGTTTCTAAGTTAAAACGACTTTTGAACTGGCGTGTTTACGTGAATCGACCGGCTGGGTAGTTAAGTTACCTCAGTCTCTTTCAAAATCATTAGACGTTCTTCTCTTTCAAAACACGTAAAGCTCTTTCTTTCCTCTCTTTCATAGCCTCTATGACATTGGGCGGGTCACGAATAGGCATGCTTCGTGACTGCCGAGGATCAACTAATTCTGGAAGGAGGCAATCGTAATAAAATCTAACTAATTTCATCTCCATTTTCTCCTTCCAAAATTTGTCGTCCTTTTCTATAATATAAACTTTCATAGGTACAGTAGCACCAAACCAGATGCCAAGCATGCAAACGTTTCTTTTAGTTATATGTAGCTGTCCCTGAATTTGAAAATACCAGTAATGATTTTTATTTATGACATAACCCTTGGAAGCCTTGTCCTTAACCCAAAAGGTATGTTTGGCCATTGCTTCATCAAGAGTCATGCCAGCTAAAGAATGTGGGCACTTAATTTCAATTAAACCGTTTGCATAAATGCCATCTGGTGTAGTACCAAGAAATTCATATTGATCGTCGACGAACAAACCGCAACCTTGTATACTAATATTCTCTTGAATTTCTAACTGTCTAATTGCAGTTTCTTCGTTTTCGATACCGTACCGTACAGCAGGCAAACTGGAGATATTACTACCATAAACGATTTTACAAACAAGAGCAGCACAACTTGTGCTCTCTCGTTTTTTACAAACTTCCCCGAACGATGATGAGGTTAGTAATTTTCTCCTTGTACTCATCCACTCAGCACTACTTCTTTGCAAATGGGTCGACCTTTCAAGCTCCTCTCTTTCAGCACAAGACAACTTTAAATCAACTAAAAAAGATGACTTGGCTTTCTCATATAATTCTGGACTCAGATCAGGTTTTTCGCAGTTTGGTCCATAGTGAGCGTCTTTCGATACAGCGCTGTGGCTTTTTTTCAATCTTAATTTAGGTTTAGCAATTAAACGGTTTCTACGATTACTATTTTCCACTTTCGCGATCAAAGGATTAGGACTAGATTTAAATATGACTTCATGAGTTTTACTATGAATCGATCCCGTATTAAAAGACACAACAGCAGCTGCGCATCGGCCCGCATAAGAACCACGGGAAGAATAATTTACACGCTTACCCCCAACTAATTTGGCAATTACTCCGTTAAAACTTTCAACTATATTACTTGTGCAATTATGAATTAAACTTCTAAAATGATATGACAGTCTTTTACTTAAAATTTCTACCGCGTCCATTAATCCGCATCCAACAATTGCTGGAAGTAACCCAACAGGTTCTATTCGACGAGTGTCAGGTCTACAAAAATACTCCTTGCAATGTTGGTGATTACCAAATACGTGTTGTGGACCATTTAGAATATCTTCACTAAGATTTTTTATTTTTTCTTCGAGTGACTGATTTTGATCCCCCCAATATTTAATCGCGCATTTTACACCCGTTCTTAAACGCAAATACCTTTCTTTTAGGAATTTCCGCAACTCGCAAGGATACTTAGTGTCTTTCGACAATTTCTCCAAGCTATTGCAGTAGTTTCGTAAAAGATGATTTTTGCATTCAATTTTCTCTACTATTAAATTATCGTACGGACGCGAATCTAATATTTTTTTATAAGTACTGGAATCGCCGTCTGCTACAAATTTATTATAAATTACACCGTGATCAACAAAGGAACGTTTAAACCCCTCAACTATTATGGTCGATTCCATCCCGGTAGATGATCCTGAATAATTCTTGAAACAATGGTGTTCCGGGGGCTGACTGTTGTTCTTTGCGGCTCGTGCACAGACTACGCAGTATTTATTTTTAACTCCAAAAAACAATACTTTATTAGTTTTAATGCCAATTATCGCAGCTGCGCCGGATAAGGCGGAAAAATTCTTACCATAAGATCTCTTGCTCCAACAACCGTCAACAGCAACAGATATTAATGGTGTACCATTTTTATCAACACTACCTATAGACACTGCGTACTCCGCTTCTTGCTTGACAGCTTCTGCCATGGAATGTGCTGCTGTCTTTTCCCACCAATCGCAAACCGTATTATTAATTTCATTGTACAATGAAGGTGACATGATTGGTAGGGCTACTGCGGCACTTAATGTTTTTAACTGAGAGTAGCTCCCACCAGATGATATGATACCAGACATAATTTGATGATTCACTTCCATGCTATCTTCTTTCTTTTCAACCAAACACACAGTAAATTTCATATTACACATACTACATTTTATGATGAGTTTTGAGTCCAGACCAACTTTTACTTCACCTATTATACTGAGGTAACTTAACTTACAATCCATTGGACCGTGGTCCCCTATGGCCTGAAGAGCTTTAAAAAAAAAAGAAATATCCACTACTCTACGCCCAACTTCCACTTCATCCACCTTTCCCTCTTGACGGTTGTCAATAACTAGTTCCTGTAAAGAAAGATAATGGCTTGATTTTTATTATAAAAAATAATTCAAAAGGTATGGGCCAAATTTCTTCAAACATAGCTAAGAACTCCCTTAGAATACATCTTTGAAACACAGAACACTAGATCAAAATCTTAAACGTTTTTATCAGTCTTCGTCAATTATGAAAGTGAATAAATAAACATAATAAAAAACTGGTTGCTTGTAAAGTCGGTTTAGGACGATAATTTTATCGGATAACGTCATAATATTATTCTCCATCGCTTGTACTGCGCTCTCGCTTGACCCTAGCGTGACATAATGTGACACTTTTTTGTGCGTGTTGCCGGTGTTCATCGATTTATAAGACGTTATCACGTCATAAATTTAATAAATCCGACTATATGCATAAAAACTCAAAAGGTAAAAAGAAAACAAGTCTACGGTCTTGAATTATGTTACATAAAAATAAATAAGAACACTATTGTAATAAATCGAATTCAACAGTTGAGACCCATTGAAATCCTCACAGGCTCGAAGATATTCCTGACTAGCTAAATATTTCTTTAGAAATAGGCCCCGACTGCTAAATACGCTATATTACAATGGTGTTGTTATTTATTTTTATTACACATTTTCATTTTTTAATCTGTCGGGTTTTAACATTTTTATTGTTTATTTATTTATATTCATAACTGACGAAGACAAATATAAAAGTGCAAAAGAATTCATACAATATTATGTTCGTGATGAACAGAAATTATAAATTTCCTTTACGCTATACGTATTGGTTTTTTATGGCGTCACTTATTCTATGTCACTCGGGCTTAGAAGACAATTCTAATGATACTAAAAACATTAAAATCGGTTCAATAATTTTGAACTTATCGTGCCACAAAGATATATTACTTAGTATACATACATACATACGTACACCAGTCGCGTAAAAGATAATATTTTACAAAAAAAAATCTTGATTTTGGTAAAATACGAGATTTGAACGTGAATTTTCTTTTGAGAAAGTAATTGAGAAGTATGTGTTTGTCTCACAATGAAAATAATAAATATTGCAAAAAAAAACTGTAGGTACTGAGATTTTGTCTTCGCCCATCACTAGCTAGTTTGTTTATTTATGTAACAAGTCTACAAGAATTACGTATAACAACTTACCTCTATACAGCGCGTAGCAGTGTTGCTCGGAGTCTCGGCCTGAAGGTTTTCTTCATTTTCAGTACTGGAAATATTATTCATCAATATCCACTTTTTATTTATTTTGTAATTTTTGTACAACCCTACGCCAGGCACGGCGCGCGCGCGCCCGTGCAATTTCTGATAGGAAACATACCTACTTCCACTTCCACATATTTAGACATGATGAACATGAAAACTAATAATACTGTAACTAATAATAGTGTAAGCAAACTCATTGCTTTGAAATACATAAATATATGAAAACTTATACTATATTATGTAATAAAATTTATTATTATGAAAATTGTTCCTATAGAAATTGACTTTATTACTTATATAGATATTGAAATTACGTAATTATTACCTACTGGACATTGTAATTTTTCTTCTTAGACTGACATACCTAATTGTGTACCTATCTAATTACATGTCAAATCAATATTTACATGCTGTTGTAGGTATATGTCTGAATCAGGCGATCTAAATCATTGTACCTATTTGCTTTGTAATGTACCTACCCTGTTCAAAATGCAAATAGATTATATTATTATTACTACTAAGACATGATAAGCATACACACAAATAAAAGTAATAAAACTAGGATTTTTACTTGACACTAACACAAATCTAGTAAATTTTTTCTAGGTATTTAGGACAAGACGTAGTCAAGTAGGCAGGTAAATAAATAAGTAGGGAGGAACTTACATTTTATTCCGAGATCTTTTGGCTTTCACGTTTTTATAATGCGTACTAAATTTTCTTTTCGCTGGCATGGCACTCAGCAAATTATCCTGCGAAAAGAGACCCTCGATTACCAATTACGTTTATGATACCTATTGCCTTTATCATGTTGAAAAATCTATGTATGTCGTGCAGAGAACTATATACCCCGCCAGTTCATATCTCGAGAAAATAAGGTGGGCAGGGCTTTGATTGTTTCAAGCCTGAATTGATACCTACTTTACAAGGTTCATAAAATGACCTACGCAACAAAGTAAATAATTTTGTATTTCTTACGATTTATATCTAGTTCCATCATGGTTTTCTTTCAGACTTTCATTATATCGGTACTTTCTATTTACTGAAAGTAAATTAGTTATAAAAATATTGTACTTACAGTTTTTCACAAAAAACACAAATTCACAACACGTAATTTTGCTGTAGCATCCGACACGCGTGGAGTCACTTTGAAATTATATGGCGCACTGGCGATTAGTTGCGACGATCGTTCTATCGGGACGCGTTTGAATTTGCATACATTTTTCTATGGAGAATTTACGTAAAACATATCTAGATTTTAGGGCTTTAAAAGGGGAAGTCTTTGTTTGTAAAGGTACAAAAAAAAGTACATGGTTATATTTATTGGCTTTTTCAGTGTTCAAAAAGTGTTTCTTTTTATCAATTTGTGTTGATTTATTGGGTTAAATCTGAAAAATACGAAGGCAGGTTTTCGAATTTTTTCTCAATTTTGTGCGTTTGTTGACGTTTATTATATAACAACTACAGGGTTTTAAGAGTTAAAATTAGCACTAACATCATTTTTGGTCTTTCATTTTAATATATACAAATTATCGTTGTTATTAATCATATGTAAATAGGTTAAATATGAAAAATCGTAACACTCTTTTCGGTGATTTTCACGATCTGGGCCCTTAATAACAACGATAGTTGGTATATATTAAAATGAAAGACCAAAAATTATGTTAGTGCTAATTTTAACTCTTAAAACCCTGTAGTTGTTATATAATAAACGTCAACAAACGCACAAAATTGAGAAAAAATGCGAAAACAAGCCTTCGTATTTTTCAGATTTAACCCAATAAATCAACACAAATTGATAAAAAGAAACAGTTTTTGAACACTGAAAAAACCAATAAATATAACGTGGTACTTTTTTTGTACCTTTACAAACAAAAACTTCCCCTTTTAAAGCCCTAAAATCTAGATATGTTTTACGTAAATTCTCCATAGAAAAATGTATGGAAATTCAAGCACGTCCCGATAGCACGGTTGTCGCTACTAATCGCCAGTGCGCCATAGAATTTCAAAGTGACTCCACGCGTGTCGGATGCTACAGCAAAATTACGTGTTGTGAATTTGTGTTTTTTGTGAAAAACTGTAAGTACAATATTTTTATAACTAATTTACTTTCAGTAAGTAGAAAGTACCGATATAATGAAAGTCTGAAAGAAAACCATGATGGAACTAGAAATAAATCGTAAGAAATACAAAATTATTTACTTTGTTGCGTAGGTCATTTTATGAACCTTGTAAAGTAGGTATCAATTCAGGCTTGAAACAATCAAAGCCCTGCCCACCTTATTTTCTCGAGATATGAACTGGCGGGGTATATAGTTCTCTGCACGACATACATAGATTTTTCAACATGATAAAGGCAATAGGTATCATAAACGTAATTGGTAATCGAGGGTCTCTTTTCGCAGGATAATTTGCTGAGTGCCATGCCAGCGAAAAGAAAATTTAGTACGCATTATAAATACGTGAAAGTCAAAAGATCTCGGAATAAAATGTAAGTTCCTCCCTACTTATTTATTTACCTGCCTACTTGACTACGTCTTGTCCTAAATACCTAGAAAAAAATTACTAGATTTGTGTTAGTGTCAAGTAAAAATCCTAGTTTTATAACTTTTATTTGTGTGTATGCTTATCATGTCTTAGTAGTAATAATAATATAATCTATTTACATTTTGAACAGGGTAGGTACATTACAAAGCAAATAGGTACAATGATTTAGATCGCCTGATTCAGACATATACCTACAACAGCATGTAAATATTGATTTGACATGTAATTAGATAGGTACACAATTAGGTATGTCAGTCTAAGAAGAAAAATTACAATGTCCAGTAGGTAATAATTACGTAATTTCAATATCTATATAAGTAATAAAGTCAATTTCTATAGGAACAATTTTCATAATAATAAATTTTATTACATAATATAGTATTAGTTTTCATATATTTATGTATTTCAAAGCAATGAGTTTGCTTACACTATTATTAGTTACAGTATTATTAGTTTTCATGTTCATCATGTCTAAATATGTGGAAGTGGAAGTAGGTATGTTTCCTATCAGAAATTGCACAGGCGCGCGCGCGGCTTTGTCGACATACCTACCGCCAAAGAGGCGCGCCGTGCCTGGCGTAGGGTTGTACAAAAATTACAAAATAAATAAAAAGTGGATATTGATGAATAATATTTCCAGTACTGAAAATGAAGAAAACCTTCAGGCTGAGACTCCGAGCAACACTGCTACGCGCTGTATAGAGGTAAGTTGTTATACGTAATTCTTGTAGGCTTGTTACATAAATAAACAAACTAGTTAGTGATGGGCGAAGACAAAATCTCAGTACCTACAGTTTTTTTTTTGCAATATTTATTATTTTCATTGTGAGACAAACACATACTTCTCAATTACTTTCTCAAAAGAAAATTCACGTTCAAATCTCGTATTTTACCAAAATCAAGAATTTTTTTTGTAAAATATTATCTTTTACGCGACTGGTGTACGTATGTATGTATGTATACTAACTAATATATCTTTGTGGCACGATAAGTTCAAAATTATTGAACCGATTTTAATGTTTTTAGTATCATTAGAATTGTCTTCTAAGCCCGAGTGACATAGAATAAGTGACGCCATAAAAAACCAATACGTATAGCGTAAAGGAAATTTATAATTTCTGTTCATCACGAACATAATATTGTATGAATTCTTTTGCACTTTTATAATTTGTCTTCGTCAGTTATGAATATAAATAAATAAACAATAAAAATGTTAAAACCCGACAGATTAAAAAATGAAAATGTGTAATAAAAATATTTAATAAAAATAAATAACAACACCATTGTAATATAGCGTATTTAGCAGTCGGGGCCTATTTCTAAAGAAATATTTAGCTAGTCAGGAATATCTTCGAGCCTGTGAGGATTTCAATGGGTCTCAACTGTTGAATTCGATTTATTACAATAGTGTTCTTATTTATTTTAATGTAACATAATTCAAGACCGTAGACTTGTTTTCTTTTTACCTTTTGAGTTTTTATGCATATAGTCGGATTTATTAAATTTATGACGTGATAACGTCTTATAAATCGATGAACACCGGCAACACGCACAAAAAAGTGTCACATTATGTCACGCTAGGGTCAAGCGAGAGCGCAGTACAAGCGATGGAGAATAATATTATGACATTATCCGGTAAAATTATCGTCCTAAACCGACTTTACAAGCAACCATTTTTTTATTATGTTTATTTATTCATTTTCATAATTGACGAAGACTGATAAAAACGTTTAAGATTTTGATCTAGTGTTATGTGTTTCAAAGATGTATTCTAAGGGAGTTCTTAGCTATGTTTGAAGAAATTTGGCCCATACCTTTTGAATTATTTTTTATAAAAAAAATCAAGCCATTATCTTTCTTTACAGGAACTAGTTATTGACAACCGTCCAGAGGGAAAGGTGGATGAAGTGGAAGTTGGGCGTAGAGTAGTGGATATTTCTTTTTTTTTTAAAGCTCTTCAGGCCATAGGGGACCACGGTCCAATGGATTGTAAGTTAAGTTACCTCAGTATAATAGGTGAAGTAAAAGGTGGTCTGGACTCAAAACTCATCATAAAATGTAGTATGTGTAATATGAAATTTACTGTGTGTTTGGTTGAAAAGAAAGAAGATAGCATGGAAGTGAATCATCAAATTGTGTCTGGTATCATATCATCTGGTGGGAGCTACTCTCAATTAAAAACATTAAGTGCCGCAGTAGCCCTACCAATCATGTCACCTTCATTGTACAATGAAATTAATAATACGGTTTGCGATTGGTGGGAAAAGACAGCAGCACATTCCATGGCAGAAGCTGTCAAGGAAGAAGCGGAGTACGCAGTGTCTATAGGTAGTGTTGATAAAAATGGTACACCATTAATATCTGTTGCTGTTGACGGTTGTTGGAGCAAGAGATCTTATGGTAAGAATTTTTCCGCCTTATCCGGCGCAGCTGCGATAATTGGCATTAAAACTAATAAAGTATTGTTTTTTGGAGTTAAAAATAAATACTGCGTAGTCTGTGCACGAGCCGCAAAGAACAACAGTCAGCCCCCGGAACACCATTGTTTCAAGAATTATTCAGGATCATCTACCGGGATGGAATCGACCATTATAGTTGAGGGGTTTAAACGTTCCTTTGTTGATCACGGTGTAATTTATAATAAATTTGTAGCAGACGGCGATTCCAGTACTTATAAAAAAATATTAGATTCGCGTCCGTACGATAATTTAATAGTAGAGAAAATTGAATGCAAAAATCATCTTTTACGAAACTACTGCAATAGCTTGGAGAAATTGTCGAAAGACACTAAGTATCCTTGCGAATTGCGGAAATTCCTAAAAGAAAGGTATTTGCGTTTAAGAACGGGTGTAAAATGCGCGATTAAATATTGGGGGGATCAAAATCAGTCACTCGAAGAAAAAATAAAAAATCTTAGTGAAGATATCCTAAATGGTCCACAACACGTATTTGGTAATCACCAACATTGCAAGGAGTATTTTTGTAGACCTGACACTCGTCGAATAGAACCTGTTGGGTTACTTCCAGCAATTGTTGGATGCGGATTAATGGACGCGGTAGAAATTTTAAGTAAAAGACTGTCATATCATTCTAGAAGTTTAATTCATAATTGCACAAGTAATATAGTTGAAAGTTTTAACGGACTAATTGCCAAATTAGTTGGGGGTAAGCGTGTAAATTATTTTTCCCGTGGTTCTTATGCGGGCCGATGCGCAGCTGCTGTTGTGTCTTTTAATACGGGATCGATTCATAGTAAAACTCATGAAGTCATATTTAAATCTAGTCCTAATCCTTTGATCGCGAAAGTGGAAAATAGTAATCGTAGAAACCGTTTAATTGCTAAACCTAAATTAAGATTGAAAAAAAGCCACAGCGCTGTATCGAAAGACGCTCACTATGGACCAAACTGCGAAAAACCTGATCTGAGTCCAGAATTATATGAGAAAGCCAAGTCATCTTTTTTAGTTGATTTAAAGTTGTCTTGTGCTGAAAGAGAGGAGCTTGAAAGGTCGACCCATTTGCAAAGAAGTAGTGCTGAGTGGATGAGTACAAGGAGAAAATTACTAACCTCATCATCGTTCGGGGAAGTTTGTAAAAAACGAGAGAGCACAAGTTGTGCTGCTTTTGTTTGTAAAATCGTTTATGGTAGTAATATCTCCAGTTTGCCTGCTGTACGGTACGGTATCGAAAACGAAGAAACTGCAATTAGACAGTTAGAAATTCAAGAGAATATTAGTATACAAGGTTGCGGTTTGTTCGTCGACGATCAATATGAATTTCTTGGTACTACACCAGATGGCATTTATGCAAACGGTTTAATTGAAATTAAGTGCCCACATTCTTTAGCTGGCATGACTCTTGATGAAGCAATGGCCAAACATACCTTTTGGGTTAAGGACAAGGCTTCCAAGGGTTATGTCATAAATAAAAATCATTACTGGTATTTCCAAATTCAGGGACAGCTACATATAACTAAAAGAAATTTCTGCGTCTGGCAACACTATTGAACAGTCGTAAAATTTTAGCTCCTATAAATTTATTAGTGAAATAAATACAAATTACATCAGATAACTCCAATATCATCACAATAGTAGTGCAAAAATAATCATTTCAAAGAATTTTGTGTATATTAGTGTAAAAATAAGCTAAAAAGTGACGAATCAGCTGACCGTATTGTTCAATGTTATTTCACGTAAATACATAATGTTTCTCCTATAATAGGTAAAATTATTTTATTATACGTGTTTATTCATATACTCAACATTGAAAACAGGCGATCTATTTTCGTAAGTACAGAAAAGTTTTGATTTTAATTTACCGGTACCTAACATAACCTCGAACTACCTACTTGTATTTTCTAAATTGCGTTTAATTGCACTTATTTGTCGAGAATATGAATACCCGTAGCCGTAGAGCCTTATCCCGCCAGCAGGAGGAGCCCAAACTTCAGCTGGTGTTGCAGGAACTTAAATCTAAAACAGAGCTCTGTTTACAATTAGAAAAAGAAAGAGAAGAAAATGAAAACTTGTTGATAGGTGCTT
Organism: Nudaria mundana; assembly: GCA_963556515.1. Taxonomy (NCBI): domain Eukaryota; kingdom Metazoa; phylum Arthropoda; class Insecta; order Lepidoptera; family Erebidae; genus Nudaria; species Nudaria mundana. Next base: position 20,837,763 of record OY748298.1, read on the forward strand.
TAGACGATAGTAAAAAACTAAAATCTGAACTAGCTAGGCTTCATATTAGTTATGATGAAATTGTAATGCAGCGGAACCACCTTCAATCAATAGTAGATAGGTTTCAAGAGTGCAGTGACGAGTATGAAGGGACCTTGAGGAGGACTACCTTGCTGGAACAGGAGCTACGGGATGCCCAGGGGCACATCTTACACTTGGAGTCAGCTGCCAAGCAAGTCGTAGTCCAACAAACGGATAACCTTTATAACGAGCTAATGAGTGGTACTCCGCAGTTTGTTCCTTCTGCAACCGTTCCAAACCTGGACTTGTCTACTATAGATCTTACCAATGACAGTTCATACCAACTGGACAAGCCAGTTTATTTTTGCAGCAGGAATAAACTAAAAAAATACCTAAAAATAAAGAAATTCATTTTAAAATCAAAGAAACAATTAAAATATCATAGAATCTTAATCAAAAAGTGTAAAAATGTTAACTCTAGTTTAAAATTAAGAGAACAAGCTAAATTATCTATGTTAGAACTTAAACAAAGTCATTTAAAATATTACACTGACACACAACGCTTAGAGTCACAAATAAAAAATTTGCAATTTGAATTAGAGTATGTAACTAAGAAATATGAATGGTCTCTTAAAGACTTTAATAAGTGTTCATCAAGTATAGATAAGGTACTCAAAACATCTAATTATAATACTGAGCGCCTTAATACCTTCATAAATAACCACTCATGCAATATCAATTGCACAAGTCCTTCTCAATCATTGGAGAACCAGGCTTCCCTTACAACTTGCTCACCTTCTACTTCATTAGTGTATGAATTGTGTGACAGTGTAAAAAGTAATAGTCATACTGGATATACTAAACTAGTTTTATTTAGTGATGATATTGGAACTGATTTTAGTTCTTTTCTGATACAACAATTTAATTCAAATTGTTATTCAATTATTAATAACTGTTATCCAGGTGCATCTTTAAATGAAATTATGCAAAAGATATTAGAATATAATTTTGACTCAAACAGTAAAATAATTATTTTCTGCTCAAACAGGGGTAAAATTAACAAAAATGAACTATCCCTATACTTTGACAAAATGCAAAACTTAAATGTTGAACATGTAGTAATGTTTACATTACCATACATAAAAGGTGTGCCAGACGTGGAAAATTCTCTTAGATATAAGATAAATTTACAACTCAATTTAACTAGCCAATATAATAATAAATTCCATGGAATTGACTTTAATTCTGTTTTTAAGAGAACTGTATATAAATACAATTTGTCAACTTCTGACAGTAACTTTAACAATAACAAACATATTGTTTATGTAAACAAAGGTAGGTATTTTCTACCAAAGCATTATAAGAGACAAATAGCAAGTTTGCTATTCCATTATTTTTACACTTCAGCCAAGAACTTGGCTGACAAAACTGCTTTTATTGAGCAATGTAGATTTAGTGTTAAGACTTTGGAATCTGTTCCAAGTAATTTAAATTAAGTTCTACGACAACAGAGGCAATATTACCCTTTAGCAGACATAGTCAATTAATTGAATTAAATTTAGTTACAAATATTAATTATGTTAAAAAATGCCCTCCAAATCAAACCAAATCAAAAAATGTAAATTATATCAACATAGGGCATCAAAATATTGGTTGTTTAACACATGGCAAAGAGTTAAGAGTTGGAACTGTTAATGAATTCAGACAATATTGATATTTTTTGTATTACAGAACATATGCGTAAGTCGTATGAGCTCATGTTCAATTTCAGTAATCACCGGGTTGGTAGTGCATTCTGCAGGGTGACCACAGTACGGGGGGGATCTTTGATTTTTTTAAATAAACAACTTAAATTTAAAGAACGGAAAGATATTGTGTCTCTTTCTCTAAAGTGTAAAGTCGAACTGTCGTGCGTGGAAATGGAGCAATTCATAGTAGTATGCGTGTATAAACCTGGAACATCACCCTTTTGCGAATTTGAGGAACTTATTGACAAAGTTCTATGTAAACTTGGAAAAACTAATAAGTACCTAATAGTATGTGGTGATTTTAATGTCGATTTACTTGTTAATACGCCTATGAGTTATAATATTTTAAATTTATTTAAATCACACAATCTTACAAACTTATTTTTGGAGCCTACTAGATATTGCAATACAATAGCCACTTGCCTGGATAATATATACAGCGATATGTTGCCAGAAAGTAAAAGTATTATAAAAAAGCTAGATTCAGACCATTGTGGGCAAATAGCATCTTTTAAAATCACTAAAGAAAAAGTTATAAAACGTAAAATATTATGTAGACTAATAACTGGTGACCGCTTGGAACGAATGAGGGTTGGACTTTGCAATAAAATTCCATTCTTAGACACTGGCTTAGATCCAAATGTAATGTATAAATTATTTTTTGATTCTTTTTACAACGAGTTCAACTCCATATTCAAGTCTAAGGAGGTCATGATTAGTGATAGTCCTACTTTCAGTGAATGGGCCACTGAGGGTATACACAAAAGTAGACAAAAACTTTATGAACTATACTCAGAAAGACAGCTTAATAGATCAGTTGAATTTCTAGATTATGTTAAAACTTATTCAAAAAAGTTTAAAGCAGATTGTTTAGCAGCTAAATCAAAATATATAAGTGATAAAATTCTCAATAGTGCAGACAAAGTTAAATCTACTTGGAAAATTATAAACGCGGAAAGAGGTCAACAAAAATTAAATGATAATAATTTTAAACTTAATATAAATGGTAAAATAACTACATCAGACTTCGAGGTCGCTAACGAATTTGAAAATTTTTTCTCCCGAATTCCTGTAGATTTGACACAAACCCTAGGCTCTTCAACCCCCATTGCAGAATCTTTGTTAAAAGCAAACGTTCCTTGTTGTAACGTTATATTTAAATTCAGTAAAGTTAACATAAACACTATCTTAAAAACTTTTAAATCTTTAAATATCAAGAAAACAGCTGACCTCTGGGGCATCTCTGTGTATTTAGTAAATTATTTTATTGAAATGGTTGCTCCTGAACTAGTATTAATATTTAATAATTGTGTTGATAGTGGTGTGTTCCCTGATTTAATAAAATCTAGTAAATTAATTCCCCTGTTTAAATCGGGTAGTACTTCAGATCCGTCCAATTTCCGTCCCATTTCTGTACTACCTACATTTAGTAAAATTTTTGAAAAAATTATGCTTAATCAAATGCAAAATCACTTTAACGTTAATAAACTATTACATACAAAACAATTCGGTTTCACTCGTGGTCGGTCCACCACTGATGCCGGAATTAAATTATTAGAGTGTATATACAGGGCCTGGGATGAGTCATATGATGCTTATGGTGTATTCTGCGACTTATCTAAGGCCTTCGATTGCGTTCAGCACCAGACTTTAATTAAGAAACTTGATCATTACGGAATCCGGGGGACGGCCTTGAATTTCGTCAATTCTTACTTAAGTGATAGGGTCCAGAAAGTAGTGATCAATGGTAAACAGTCACCTGGTTCTCCTGTAGCAATGGGGGTACCGCAGGGTTCAATTTTGGGACCTTTTCTTTTTCTAGTATATATTAATGATCTCCCTCACCTCATAAGAGACGACCACGAGGTAGTTTTGTTTGCTGATGACACTTCTTTAATATTTAAAGTTAAACGTGGACAGCGCGAACTTGACGATGTAAACATTGCCCTCTCTAGGATAGTCCACTGGTTTTGTGCTAATAATTTATTATTAAATGAAAATAAAACTAAATGTGTAAGATTCACCTTACCTAATGTAAGACTTGTTAAAACCAGTGTTAAGGTTAGGGATGATATAATAGAATTGGTCGATGACACTGTCTTTCTGGGCATAACGTTAGACTCCAAATTGCAATGGGGGCCTCATATCGGGAAAATTTCGGCCAGGCTTAGTTCAGCAGCCTATGCTGTCAAAAAGATCCGACAACTTACAGACATTAAAACGGCGCGTCTTGTCTACTTCAGCTACTTCCACAGTATCATGACATATGGCATACTACTGTGGGGTAACGCTGCCGATATTGAATGCATCTTTGTGTTGCAGAAGAGGGCTATCCGGACTATCTATGGAATGGGGTCTCGGGAGTCATTAAGAGATAAGTTTAAGCATATTAACATCCTTACAGTGTATTCACAGTATATTTATGAAATTTTATTGTATACCCACAAGAACAAAAGTAAATTTGTGAAAAATAGTGATAATCATAATCTAAACTTAAGAAATAAGGATAAACTGGCTGTTCCTAAATTTAGGCTTCATAAAGTGAGTAATTCTTTTGCGGGGAACTTTATTCGAATGTACAATACATTGCCAACCGAAATAGCAAATTTATCTGTCAATAAATTTAAAAAACTAATAAAAAGTAAATTGTGCCATAAAGCTTATTATAGTATTAATGATTTCTTAGATGACAAGGCGGCCTGGTTGTAACAACGTAACGAATTGCTCCTTTCTAAATAACTCTGTATTAGATTTAAGATGAAATATTTTGAAAAAAGCCGAGCTGAGTTTCTTGAGGGCTCTTCTCAGTCTCGTTGCATTTTGGAACCCTCGGTAGAGTCACACCAACTTCTGACGAATCTAAATAATTTTCTGAAAATTTCAAAGATAATAAACGTTATTTTATTTTATTTTATTTTGAAACGTTTGCATGCTTGGCATCTGGTTTGGTGCTACTGTACCTATGAAAGTTTATATTATAGAAAAGGACGACAAATTTTGGAAGGAGAAAATGGAGATGAAATTAGTTAGATTTTATTACGATTGCCTCCTTCCAGAATTAGTTGATCCTCGGCAGTCACGAAGCATGCCTATTCGTGACCCGCCCAATGTCATAGAGGCTATGAAAGAGAAAAGAAAGAGCTTTACGTGTTTTGAAAGAGAAGAACGTCTAATGATTTTGAAAGAGACTGAGGTAACTTAACTACCCAGCCGGTCGATTCACGTAAACACGCCAGTTCAAAAGTCGTTTTAACTTAGAAACTTAGAAATCGCCTTTTGGTTTTCTGTTTTTAACGCACTTACTTATCTAGTCTTGGATTGTCATAAATCTTCCAATAGCTCAATTTCTATACAATTCCTATACGATTTTGAAGAGTTACCTGGTGTAAACCCAAGGTCCGATCCTAATGAAATTAAAATGTGACCACACGGGATGCACCAGCTTTCAAATAAAAAAAAGAATCATCAAAATCGGTTCAAAAAATACAGCGAATTGAGAATCTTCTTCTATTTTTAAGTCGGTTAAAAAGTGTGCGAAGTGACATTTTTAAGTCACTACGCTACGGTTTTTATTACGTGAATCGGGCAGCTGGTAACATTTTCATTCTGATAGGTTTTGCAATAGCAATTGATTTTATCATCAAATTAGTAGAAATCAGAATTTGATCAGTAATCATTAAAATGAAAAAAACATTAGAAACTCTTAAACTCATATTTTGTTATTGTTTACTTTCGTTTAATTAAGTATATGAATAATTTATAAATTTCATGTTTGTTTATAACTAATTTTTGTACAACCCTAGCACGCTTTTTAGGTGGCGACTCATATTTTGTTATTGTTTACTTACTTTTAATTATATGAACCATTTTTATACTTGTGTTTCATTTATTGTCAATTTTTTGTACAACCCTAGAAGATTTTTTAGATTGCGAGGTGATCGTAAGCAAAAAGTATTTGAGTTTACGCAATAGGCACATTTCCTTGCGTAGAGATAAACACTAGCGAGGAAAGGCGTGATGTTATTTCGACCGTACTTCCTACTGAATTTTATTGAATGAAAATTTTACGAAATAAGAATAAACTTTGGTAGTAAAATTACAAATAAATACATACTCGTAGTTGGAATTTTAGGTAAGTAGAATACAAAAAGGTCAGTCCGGACCTGCTCTTGATTGTTTATTATAAATAGAAAATCATAAAAATTGTGTCTCAAACTACTCTTATTTATTTATCTAGTAATTAGGATCATTTTATAACGAAAACTACTCTTGGAATATTTTACAAATAGGCAGTCGTTTATTTCCAATAATTCAACATTTTTGTTATGCTGTAAATATTCAACTTCAATAACAATAACTCAACGTGGAACGTTTGTCGCAAAACATTTTCAAAATCGCGGTCTCTCTGGGTCATTCACCCGCCCGTCGGATGATTTGGGCAACTTTAGCGCTGCTGTCGCTCAAAATCGACTTTGTCCGTGCGCGGTCTGGGCCCTTAAACAAAAAAAAGTGCGTGTTCGAAACTGACGCCATTAACCTTCTCGGCTACACTATCAATAACAACACTATCAAGCCTGACAAGTCACGCCTAGAACCACTGCTAAATCTCCCAGTCCCCTCAGATTCAGCTTCTCTAAAAAGAACTCTCGGTCTATTTGCCCATTACTCCAAATGGATCAACAATTTTTCAGCTAAAATTAAACCGTTAGTCGATACTACGTTTACCCTGTCTAAAGAAGCACTTGAATGCTTCAATAATCTAAAATCTGACATCGCACAGTCATCTCTTGCTTCAATTGACACCAAAGAGACGTTCACCGTCGAGACTGATGCATCAGAATTCGCCATCGCCGCTACACTTTCACAGAAAGGCCGCCCAGTAGCGTTTTTCACACACTCATTAAATGATTCAGAGAAGCGCCAACCTTCAATAGAAAAAGAGGCATGTGCTATCGTAGAAGCTCTTCGCAAGTGGTGCCATTATTTGATCGGTCGACATTTCATACTTATCACAGATCAACAATCGGTCTCTTTCATGTTCAATCAAACCCAAACGAGTAAAATTAAAAATGAGAAAATAGAGAGATGGCGCCTTGAACTATCCTGTTATAAATACGATATTATTTACCGACCTGGCGAACAAAATTTTGCCGCTGATGCGCTATCCAGGGTCTGTGCCGTTGTAAATGGCTCTCCCAATAAACTTGTTGACCTTTATAACTCCTTATGTCACCCCGGCGTAACAAGAATGGTACATTGGATACGCTCCAAAAACCTACCATATTCTGTAGAAGACGTGAAAAGGATGACCGCTAGTTGTCGTGTTTGCGCCGAAGTAAAACCCAGATATGTAAAGAATGAGGGGCATCTGGTCAAAGCGACAGCTCAATTCGAAATGCTTAACCTAGATTTCAAAGGACCTTTGCCATCCACCTCCTCCAACAAATACATCTTAACTATAATCGACGAATATAGCAGGTTTTCGTTCGCTTTCCCGTGTAAGGATATGACCTCAGCGACTGTTGTTAAGTGTTTAAAAGAACTTTTCTGCTTATTTGGTATTCCTGCTTACGTACATACCGATAGAGGAACTTCTTTTCTCTCAGATGAAACAAGAACATTTTTGACAAATCTTGGCAGTGCATGCAGCCGTACGTCACCATATAACCCACAGGGCAACGGATTGGTAGAGCGCCTAAATGGGACGTTGTGGAAGACGGTCCAGCTTTATCTCCGTTCTAATAATCTAGAAATTGCTGACTGGGAGAAAGCCTTAGGGCTCGTTTAAGGAGACGCGGGGCGTCGAGCTTCACGTGTGGCGTGGCTTGGCGCGGCACGTCGAGCGATTTAACCGTTTATAGTGAGGCGGCGCGTGAAGCGGCCCGCGTCGCATCACGCGCAAACTCAAACATATAGAAATGCAGGAGCTCGTTTAAGGAAACGCGGGGCGTCGAGCGACGCGAGCGGCGTGGCTTCGCACGGCGCTGCGCCCGCCGCGTGGGACGCAGCTTTGTATGCGGCGTCGTTCAGTGCGACACCCGGTGCGACTCTCGCAGCTTATTGCCGTCCTTCCAGTCTTGTTCGACTAGTTACAAAGAGCAAACGTGTGTATTGTTTGTAATCATGGACGACATCATTGATATATTGCTTGAAGGTAATTATAACCTAAAAAGTATTTTATTTACCGCTAGAGCGGAACATAAAATTTATTCATAAAATTTTGAAAAGAAACATCTAGCGAGAAATGCAGATATTAACTTGTCCACTGTTTATCCAGCAGGATTAGTAGATAGCGCTGTAATGTTTTTTTCCTGAGCGCAATGCTAAGTTTCCGTCCCTGAAACTGACGACGCCGACATTCCCACTGCATACCCCGCACTACGCCCAACCTTCCTTGCCGCGTCCTTTGCGGCGTCACCCGCCGCTCCATCCGCCGCGTCCTCCCATTGCGAAACTCACTGGTTTACCCGCCGCGTGCTCCGCGGCGTCGCCTGTCGCTACATTTGCCGCGTCCGACGCGGCGACGCTCGTCGCTTGGGCAGCTACAACTCAAACAAACGCTTGCAAAGACGCTTCTCCTTGAACGCTTCAAACATTGCCGTATGTGTGTTTCTGGCGGCCCGCCTCGCGGACCGCACCGCACGACGCGCCGCGTCTCCTTAAACGAGCCCTTACCTATTACCTTACACTCTATTAGATCTCTGTTATCCACGGGCATAAACACCACTCCTCATGAAAGGATGTTTAGTCACCCTCGGCGATCTTCCAATGGTTCATCTATGCCAACTTGGCTGCTATCACCAGGCCCTGTCTACATGAAGACAAATATTAGAAATTCTAAATATGATCCAGCCATTGAAGAAGTCGAATTGTTACAAAGCAATCCTGACTATTCATTCGTGAGGCTGCCGGATGGTCGTGAAACAACCGTTTCGAACAGGTCCTTGGCTCCGATCCCGGAAAATGATGATATCTTCCTAGATGCCGAAGATACTGTAGAAATACCAGTACCAAACTCTGCCACAGAAAATACACAATCTCTGAATGAGGAACCTGGCCCGTCGGCATTGATAGAAGACCCTCAGCCTCGTCGCTCTACCCGAGAGCGTAGGCCTCCGCCCTACCTTCGAGATTACGTTTCGTCTTAAAAGGATGGGGTGAATGATATGAACTCCTTGTCTTGTAAGAAGTCTTTGTTACTTTTATTGTCTATTATGTTTTGACGGTTTGACAAGACGTTGTCATATAAAATAACAATGTCTTAAAATTATCTCGCTAAAGTTTTAAAGTTCAATAAAACCAAGTTTTCGTTTGGTTTATCTGTCTTTTATGTATCAATACCCAGGTGATATTTTTTTGTAATGATTCGATTTCAGATTGTATCGCCTTCTCCCAATTTTGTCTGTCGGTGCCAGTCACAGCTTATTTGTATGTGAGTAAAGAGCAGTCATAGTCGTCATTATTTTCTGACGTAAACATGGTCACGCAGCGACTTAACTCATAATCTTTGGTCCATGCTGGTGGCCTCACGTCTCTTTGTGGTCTTCCACTTGACGGTGATGGTTCATCAACAGGATCTTGACTAGAGCTGGAATAAAGAGGGTTAGGTTTCTGAAAAGGTAAGTTCTCATTAATTTTGTTTCTTTTTTCTGGAATTTCAATTTCAATTTGTTCTATTTCAGGTTCTGGAGTAAGATCTTCGCGTTTCTCAGCAGGAGTACCGCCATAATGCATCTTTTCTATTACTTTTACATCTCTGTTAATAACAACATCATTCCTTTCGGGTATATAGATTCTAAAACCTTTTGTATATTCCGCATATCCCAAGAATACTCCTTCTGTGGCTTTGGCTGTGAATTTTCCTCTTCGGTTTTTGTTCATCACAAACGCTCTATTTCCGAATACGTGTAGGTGATTTCCTGATGGTGTTCGTTGTACCCATTTCTCATATGGGGAATTGCCTTTGAGAGCTCTTGCTGGACTTCTATTTATCAAATAGTTTGCAGTGTTTACTGCTTCTGCCCAAAATTTTGCAAGGATATTGGCATCTGGCTTTATCCATCAGCGACCGATTTTTTCTTTCACTCATGCCATTTTGTGTGATAAGGTGCAGATAGTCTTCGGCTTATACCGTTATCTTTGAGGAATTTGTCAAACGCTTTAGACCTGTATTCGCCTCCATTATCAGATTGTAGATTTTGAATTTTCTTCTTATGAAACAGTTCAACATAGTTTTTATATTCCTTGAATTTATCGATTAAAAACTTAAAAGAAAAGAGCGAATCTTTTCTTTTAAGAAATATACACAGCAGTATCGTGTATAATCGTCAATAAATGTTACGAAATACTTTGATCCGGCCATTGATTCATTCTCAAATGGGCCACACACGTCACTGTGAATTATCTGGAGCACTTCGGTAGAGATTATTTGTCCATGGCTTTGGAATGGTAGAGTGGAAAATTTTCCTTTGATACAAGTCTCACAGCTACCCAAAGATTTTTCTTTAAAGTGCGAGGACTCGTCGCATCATTTTATTTTTAACCATTTCTTTTAGGTCTCTTTCATTGACGTGACCTAATTTCTTGTGCCATTTCATAATTTCGCTTTCATCACTAGGCGTGAAGTTTGCTGTCTCTTCCGGTTTATCAAATTCAAGATAGTATAATCCATTTCTTCTGTTAGCTTTTAATACAGTTTTCCCGCCTTTTGTGACACTGGCTTGTTCCTTTTCAAATAGAACCTTATAGCCATGATCCGTAAGTTTGCTTGCAGAAATTAGATTATTCGACAAATCAGGTACATATAATGTGTCAGAAAGACTAATTTTATAGCGTCGATCCTTGTATAAAGTTCGGCTTTTCCTTTCCCTTTAACTTCGGTCGTATGCTTTTCTGAAACTAGCTTTAGAGTGTCAGTCGCGGGGATTAAGTTATGGAGTATACTTTTATCACCCGTCATATGTGACGTACAGCCACTGTCAAGACACCATAATTGCCTTTGCATTTCGACGTTCCTGTTGTTAAACAGATGTTATATGTCTTTTCTTTACCTTTAGTTTTATTGGGGTTATTGGGTCTCTTCTTTGACCAACAAGCTTCTGTGGAATGCCCTTTCTTATTGCAATCCTTGCAAAATTGTACCTTTTTCTTCGTCTCTGTGTAGAATGCTTTTGAAGTCTGAGGTTCACTGGGTTCGGTTTGCCTTCTTGCTTCGTATTCTTCTACGATTTTTATTTTTAAATTGTCAGGACTTGGCAGAACATCTCTTGTTTCAATTGCCGTTCGGAAGCTATCGAAATTTGTAGGTAAACTGTACAACATCATTATGATTAATAACTCTGGATGAATTTTGACATCCATGTCTTCTAATTTACCTACTACATCCATAAAATTACTGAGATGGTCTCCCACATCTTCTTGTGGAGTCATTTTCTTCAATACTAGTTGCTTTAATAGCGTAGCCTTTCTTGCCGGTCCTGAACTTTGATGTACAGACTTTAGTTTGTCCCATACCTCCTTGGATGTGTTACACCCTTTAATTTGTTTAAGTTCTGGTGGAGATATAAGTAAAAATAGCTCTGACCTTGCCTTTAAGTCTTCCTTTAGGAAGTCTTCCTTTTAAATCATCTTATGAGAATCGCCTGTGCTTGTAAGCACCAGGTTTCATAATTTGATTTTGTCAACGGTTCTATGCTTCTGATGCTCGAGCTCATTTTTTAATTTTTATTTTCTCACTTACTATTTTAAATATGCTTCTAGATATTCATCCATTCGCACTGCTACCGCTGATAGGGTGGACTAGTGGCTATAGCAATTAATTAAAACGTAAATAATACTTTAAAACATTGTGTTTACTTGTATAACAGAAAATATATTACATAATAATGACACCGCACATCAAAAGGTAAAAGAACAATCCAAATTCAAATGCAGTGCATCATAGACAATTATACGTGGAAGGCATCACGACCTTCCAACAGGGTGCACCCCAACCGTAGTTTATGCATCCAAACATGGTACCATTGCAGCATTGACGGTGCTACTATTTGGAACACATGGTCATATATTATACGCACTGTGCATAGCTTCACCATGGAGTAAAAAGGATAGTTCCCCGAAATTTTGTTCACTTTAAACTCCGGGTAGACAGAGGTGCATTACATACCCACAATTTGCCAGTATTTTAGTCCCACGTAATAGAGGGCAAGCATATTGCCATCACCGGGCACACATATAGTGGGTTATGTTTAAGACGACCGAAGTGTTTAATAAAAGTCTCGGCGGCCACTTATATCCGAAATGTATTTAATAAATTTACAAAGTTATATGTGGATTTCAAAATATATCTCAACTACATAGTATAGTTATCTATGGATCTCAAAATATCAAAGTGCCAATCATTGGGGGTGTGCCAATATTAGTACTGTTTATCATATGTACATACTATTTATACGAGGGTGGATTGAAAAGTAATCGGCCTAACCAAGAAAATAAATACATACTTAATAAATGAAATATATTTTTATTTTTCAACGTAATCACCATCAAGTTCAATGCACTTTTGCCATCTTCCCTTCCAAGCATTTAGCCCGTTGAAAAAAAATGATTCTTCCTTAGAGTCAAAATATGCGTCTACTGCTGCTTTGACCTCGTCATTTTTCAAAAATATTTGACCTCCCAAGTGCTTTTTTAGGTTAGGGAACAGAAAAAAGTCTGACGGTGCCAGATCTGGTGAATAAGGTGGATGCGGTAACAGTTCAAAGTCACAGTTGTGAATTTCTGCCATTAATTGGACAGACGTGTGAACACGAGCGTTATCTTGATGAAACAGGACTTTTCTTCTGATCATTCCAGGACGTTTTTCTTTTATTTCCTCTCGTAAACGACGTAGTAAGGTGCAGTAATAATAAGAGTTTATAGTCTAACCCCTTTCAAGATAATCAACCATAATCACACCCTTCGAGTCCCAGAATACTGAAGCAATCACCTTACTTGCCGACAAAATTGACTTAGCCTTTTTGGGGGGTGGTGAACCAGGTCTTTTCCACTGTTTTGATTGTTGTTTTGTTTCCGGTGTATCTACAGTAATGAACCCATGTTTCGTCCATAGTAACAAAACGATTCAAAAAATCACATTCATCAGCTTCAAATAACTCCAAACAGTCGCGTGCAATAGTCAATCGCATCCTTTTTTGCTCAACTGAAAGCAGTCGCGGAACCCACCTCGCAGACACCTTGTGGAAACCCAACACGTTGACTATTATGTTTTGAGTACGATCATAAGAGATGATTTTTCAATCTGCGGTCTCCCATAATTAAGTCGAGTATATTTTTAACATTTTCGTCAGTAGTGGACGTCGAAGGCCTTCCAGAGCGGGGTTCGTCTTTCACACTCTCTCTACCACGCTTGAATTCTGCTATCCATTTTTTGACGGATGAATATGAAAGAGCGCAATCCCCTAATGTACTGACCATATCATTATGGATGGCTTTTGATGAGAGCCCCTTCTTATGGAGGTACTTAATGACGGCACGCTGCTCGATTTGCTCCATTTGCGCAAATGATGTCAGATTGCTTTGTTAATAAATTTATAAAATTAAAACTAATTATCGCACACGTTTCAAACTTAACACAATTAACAGGTATGAACAGAACTAAATAATGTGGGTAGATTTGATTTTTAGAACTAAATGGATCAGTGTTAGGCCGACTACTTTTCAATCCACCCTCGTAAAATTAGTTTTGCCTTGTTTTGAGTGCTGTTCATACCTTTCAGATATCCGCGCATAGACAATAAAAGTCGGTCCTACACATGTGTCACAGAACTTCGATTCGATATCGCCCATGGGTTGTGGAGGTCAGATGGCAGTCGCTCCACGTAAAATATTGAAGTTCCGACGCATCGCAGTTAGACTGGAAAGCCGACCCCAACTGAGTTGGGAAAAGGCTCGGTGGATGAATTTATTATTGTCTGTTTAGGAAATTCGTAGTCCGAGGACTTTCTACTGTATATGCCCGAACATCCGAGAGGTATGTATAGACCTTTATACTTGTCACTGTCAGTCAAGTCAAGTCACAAATATTACAATCAAAACTCAAAAGAAAGTAGGTATCTCTATTAGATCTGTGGAAAGAATCAATACTATCAAAAATCAAAACACCACGCACCAAAGAGAATACACAATACTACGTACGAGCGACGGCTAAACCACGGCGTCCAGCACCAGCGTCCATGGGCCTTAAATTGCAATAAAATTATATCTTATATAAAATTTTACTTATCATTAAAAAATGGAGACAAAAATGTGTCGTGTTTGTCTTAAAACAACAGCATCAATATCCATATTTCATAAACAGGAAGATATGGATATTCCATTATGTGCAAAGATAATGAGATGTACGACTATTGTAATTATAGAAAACGATGGTTTACCTGATGTAATATGTGTAAACTGTGCAACAGAACTGTGTACATCTTATGAGTTTATAAAGAAGTGTGAGGCGTCCGATTACTTACTTCATAGTAGCACCAAAATCACCAACATTCAGATATGTGTGGTACCTAAAACAGAAACTCAAGTCAAGCTTGAAGTAGATGTCAAGTTGGAAACTATTACGAGTGGTGCAGATGGTGATAATACCTTTGACAATATTGTATCTGAAGATCACACAGATAATTTTGTCTATGGGAACAAACAATCTAAAAGAAAATACACCAAAATGCATGAATATAGAGAGAGGTACCATCGGAGAAGAAAACCCAAATTGAAACCTTGTGATGTGTGTGGACATGTAGCTGCCAGCAAGCAGGCTTTAAATGCTCATATTAGGACACACACAGGGGAGAGACCTTTTATATGTCCCTCTTGTGATGCTAGGTTCAATTTGAAAGGTTCACTCAAACGTCATATTCTCACACATAATACAGAGAGGCAAAGGAAATACATCTGTGAGACATGTGGCAATGGATTTCTGACCAAAAGAAGTATTATAACTCACATGAGAGTGCACACAGATGAAAGACCATATATGTGCCCGTACTGCCCTAAAGCATTTCGACAAATAACTTCTTTCATTCGGCACAAACGTATACACACCGGAGAACGTCCATATCCCTGTCCCATCTGTAACAAGAACTTTGTATGCAAAAGTCAAATGGTAAGACACCAAGATGTTCACAGTAATGAAAAGAAATTCAGTTGCCACCTTTGTGATATTTCTGTTAAGACTAAAACTACTCTGAGAATGCATATAAATACAGTACATTCTAATGAGAAACAAAACATTTGTAACTACTGCGGTATGACATTTAATTCAAAATGTGGCTTACGTAATCATCTGAAACGAATACATTCAGAGCGGTCCGGTGATTGTACTGTGTGTGGAAAGTCTTTCTCAGATTTAGCTTCACACATGAATAAGCATACAGGAGAGAAACCGTTTACTTGTAAGTTATGTGACCAAGGATTCATTAACAAAAAAAGTTTGGCCAGTCACGTGAGCTTCAGACACCAAAATGGTTCTAAATTCAGATGTTCTATTGATGATTGTGTTAAAACCTTTCGATTGGCACGCATGTTAGAATTCCATTTGTTGAAACACCACACAAATCACACTCCACATGTCTGTCAGCATTGCTCAAGAGGATTTTTCAGGACCAGTGATTTATCTCGGCACCTCAAAATGAGTCACATGGATACTTCCTTCAAAATTCCAAGACCTAAAGATTTAGTGCAGTGAATAGTGAAAATGAGAGAATGATGATAATCACAAACTCTTTATTATAGTCTGAGCCTGAGCCCCATCTAACCCCATCAAGATTGTTACTTAGAGCACAGGTCTTGTAGAAGGTGCTATAGTCACGACCGACTTTGTCACGAAGTGGTGGGCAGAGAAATCATACGCCCACTTTTCGACAGTAACATTGTTGGTCCTACATTATAGTGACCTAACCTAATACTGGTAATTTGGAACTTTTATGTGTAACCCTCGTTTGTTGATTGGCAGGTGCACCACACGATTGTCATAGGACTCATAAGCACATTAAAACACAGTAGAATCCGTTTAAAATGACTCCACCTATGTTGACCTTCCGTGTAATATGACGTAATTATATAAGGAAGATTGATTTCATCTAAAATTATTTGTAAGAGTCGTACCTATATTATGACTTCGCTTACATTGACATATCGCTTAATTTGATCTAATTTTAATACTAATAATTTTTCCGGTTATTGTGACCGACATAATTCTTAATACCTTTAGAAATGTCCGGGAGGTCACCTGATGCTCGTTCGGCGACGGTCGGCACCTGCGTCGCACGCACGTGGCCGTTTTTGTTTTGAATCTCAGTTCTGCTATGCAAGTACGCGAAAAAAATGACAACTCATCGTTCGTCGTAAGCATTTAATTTTACTTTTGAGGAGAAAGGTGCAATAATTATATACAGATTAGAAAATGAAGAATCAAACCTCATCTCTCGCAAGGGAATTTGGGGTGGGTCATTCGACAATCAATGATTTTCAAAAACAAGAACAATATTAAGGAATTGTTCAATTCAAATGTTTTGAAACCAAAAAGGCTTCGAAAATGCGACATGAAAATGTTGAACAAGCGTTAATTCTGTGGTTTAAAATCTCGAGAAACTAAGGAATACAGGTCAGTGTCCCTATGTTACTAGAATGCCGCGCGTTTTAAGACTGTTTAATTGGTCCAAATGCTTTGTATGACGTGTTGTCATTTCTCTTGGATGTCATTATAAACGAATTCCACTGTGTGTGATATAGATGGATAACTAAAATAGATTTAAGGTTTTTTTATGGTAAAGCTCAGACACCACAATAAGAATTTTACTTCGATATAAAAAAATAAAAAAAATTGGTAAAGTTATGTCTTTCTACTATTTTTTGGTCACCCCCCGCACTAGCGCCGCGCTCGCTCTTGTAGATAGAGGCACCTCGCGGGCTCGCGGCGCATTGTTTGTATGTAGCCACTTTTCATTTCGCTCATGCACGCCTCTTTCCCAGTGGGGTAGGCAGACTATGGAATTCCACTTGCTACGATCCTGGCTTACTACTTTCGCACACACACACACAAAATCACATACTTATATATTTATATCTGAAGGGGTAGACAGAGGCGTCATTACGCTCACATTTCGCCAGTCACTGTTACTAAATTAGATATATAATAATAGTAATACATATCCATGCAAAATGTCATGTAACTAGCACTCACCGTTAGGGAGCAAAGGACATGTGGACATGACGAAACTATAAGGGTTCTGAAACTTTTTCTACGGAACCCTAGAAATACTAGCAGTCCCGGCGAACTTCATATGTACCGTACGACATCGTACCACTTGAAATGAACCTTTTTAAACCTTCCCTGAGTTGGTACAAATATTTTAAGACCAAAATTGGCTAAATCGGTCCAGCTGAGTTCGAGGATTAGCGAAACAAACGAACGGCAATTCATTTTTATTTATATGGATCATTTATCATTTTTTCTAGAGGCGGTCCCTGAGGCAGTGGCGGCTTTAGGGGGGGGCGAACAGGGCAATCGCCCGGGGCCTCGCGCTTGCAGTCGCCTCGCGCAACGACCCATGAAAAAAATAGATTTTTTATTATTTTTGATTTTATCCTTAATTATTAAGATTACGAGGGTGGATTGAAAAGTAATTGACCTAACCAAGAAAATAAATACATAATAAATGAAATATGTTTTTATTTTTCAACGTAATCACCATCAAATTCAATGCACTTTTGCCTTCTTCCCTTCCAAGCATTTAGCCTGTTGAAAAATGATTCTTCCTTAGAGTCAAAATATGCGTCTACTGCTGCTTTGACCTCGTCATTTGTCACAAATCTTTGACCTCCCAATTGTTTTTTTTAGGTTAGGGAACAGAAAAAAGTCTGACGGTGCCAGATCAGGTGAATAAGGTGGATGCGGTAACAGTTCAAAGCCACAGTTGTGAATTTCTGCCATTGATTGGACAGACGTGTGAACACGAGCGTTATCTTGACGAAACAGGACGTTTCTTCTGATCATTCCTGGACGTTTTTCTTTAATTTCCTCTCGTAAACGACGTAGTAAGGTGCAGTAATAATCAGAGTTTATAGTCTAACCCCTTTCAAGATAATCAACCATAATCACACCCTTTGAGTCCCAGAATACTGAAGTCATCACCTTACTTGCCGACAAAATCGACTTAGCCTTTTTGGGGGGTGGTGAACCAGGTCTTTTCCACTGTTTTGATTGTTGTTTTGTTTCCGGTGTATCTACAGTAATGAACCCATGTTTCGTCCATAGTAACAAAACGATTCAAAAAATTACATTCATCAGCTTCAAATAACTCCAAACAGTCGCGTGCAATAGTCAATCGCATCCTTTTTTGCTCAACTGAAAGCAGTCGCGGAACCCACCTCGCAGACACCTTGTGGAAACCCAACACGTTGACTATTATGTTTTGAGTACGATCATAAGAGATGATTTTTCAATCTGCGGTCTCCCATAATTAAGTCGAGTATATTTTTAACATTTTCGTCAGTAGTGGACGTCGAAGGCCTTCCAGAGCGGGGTTCGTCTTTCACACTCTCTCTACCACGCTTGAATTCTGCTATCCATTTTTTGACGGATGAATATGAAAGAGCGCAATCCCCTAATGTACTGACCATATCATTATGGATGGCTTTTGATGAGAGCCCCTTCTTATGGAGGTACTTAATGACGGCACGCTGCTTGATTTGCTCCATTTGCGGAAATGATGTCAGATTGCTAGAACTAAATGGATCGGTGTTAGGCCGACTACTTTTCAATCCACCTCGTATAATATAACGGTAAATGAAACTAAAGTTAGAAAACTATTTCATTTATTCAAAATTTACCTACTTAATTGAACTTAGAATTATTTTGCTTGCAATTAATTCAAAGTACTGTACCGTGTACCCTACAACAACCAGACCCACCTTTTTCGCACCTTTACCAATTTTCGCATCTCTTAATTCTCAAGAAAGAGAAAGGGCCTCGCTGTATGTCCCGGGGTACGGAGTCGGATTATGGCCTTATACGCCCCGGTATGGGCAGCCAGATTAACGGCCAACAACGTGGCTGTTTTAAACAGACCGTTGACAGGTCTTCAGCGGTCTGACAAGATATTAAGAGGGTAACGCACGATCTCCTTAGAGGGTGCATGTCTCTTAGCCGGAACCCCTCCATAGGACCTAGAAGCAAGAGCATTTGCGTCATTGTTTCAATGGCTCAAGGGGGTTCTGAAGTAGGACCACAGGCCTGCATCTTTAGAAATCGAAGCTCAGCGCTCCCAACTCCACCAGAATCTCATGAAGACATGGGAGGTGCGACGTTATCAACCACCGTGGGGAACCACCACTATCGCAGCGGTAGGACCGGTAGGACCGTGGCTGCACAGGCGGCAAGGTGACCGGATCCATCTTGAGGTCACGCTCCAGTGTCAACACTGCGAGGGTTCCGGCGAAAACACCGCACTCCACACGCTTGTGGAGCACTCAGCGTGGGCAAGTCAGCGCTGAGACCTCGTCGTTCATACCAGGTGTGAATACCCTCTCAGTAAAAACCATGCTTTGAGCCATGGTCTCCAGCGGGAGAAGCTGAAGCGTGGCCGTGTCCTTCGAGCATGTTATGCTCGCGAAGGTGGCAGCCGAGAGGGAGAGGGAGAGTACCCTCCCTGCTGAGTTCCGAAGTCGGTGGCCAGGGCGCCGCAGACTCATCTACGGTCAGCTGCAGTGCCCCGCAGAACGCACATTTACTCAACGACGCTGGGTAAAACCCGACCCCAATGATGCGGGATAAAACCCCACCCAACCCTAGACAGAGGCCACATAGTTGGCCAAAGTCCATCGGCGCCACAGGCTCGCAAAGAAATGCCGCCCGGGGCCTCGCGATGAGTAAGGCCGCCGCTGCCCTGAGGCACCCATTTCCCGACGACACCTGCTTGCTGCTCGGATACGTTTGGAGGTTCTCTCGCCTCACGCGACAATGACGTTGCAGCGTGTGTTTGGCGATCCCTACAATAACATACCTGCTACGGACTACTCCAATGTGGCTGTGTACGGAAGCCGTGTCCTCTTTCGAAGACGCTTTGAAGGACACAGCTGCGTCAATTCTGAACGTCTCATTTAACGAGCGACAGTGGTTCCAGGCGTCTCTGCCTATAAGGCATGGGGGTCATCCTTTCTCCTGGTGGTGATGAGGCAAGCATTCTCCAGCAAGCAACACCACAAGTTCAACATGCATGGTGTGATGTTGGTGCTCGAAAGAACCTACAAAATAAAATAAAATAAAATAAAATAACGTTTATTATCTTTGAAATTTTCAGAAAATTATTTAGATTCGTCAGAAGTTGGTGTGACTCTACCGAGGGTTCCAAAATGCAACGAGACTGAGAAGAGCCCTCAAGAAACTCAGCTCGGCTTTTTTCAAAATATTTCATCTTAAATCTAATACAGAGTTATTTAGAAAGGAGCAATTCGTTACGTTGTTACAACCAGGCCGCCTTGTCATCTAAGAAATCATTAATACTATAATAAGCTTTATGGCACAATTTACTTTTTATTAGTTTTTTAAATTTATTGACAGATAAATTTGCTATTTCGGTTGGCAATGTATTGTACATTCGAATAAAGTTCCCCGCAAAAGAATTACTCACTTTATGAAGCCTAAATTTAGGAACAGCCAGTTTATCCTTATTTCTTAAGTTTAGATTATGATTATCACTATTTTTCACAAATTTACTTTTGTTCTTGTGGGTATACAATAAAATTTCATAAATATACTGTGAATACACTGTAAGGATGTTAATATGCTTAAACTTATCTCTTAATGACTCCCGAGACCCCATTCCATAGATAGTCCGGATAGCCCTCTTCTGCAACACAAAGATGCATTCAATATCGGCAGCGTTACCCCACAGTAGTATGCCATATGTCATGATACTGTGGAAGTAGCTGAAGTAGACAAGACGCGCCGTTTTAATGTCTGTAAGTTGTCGGATCTTTTTGACAGCATAGGCTGCTGAACTAAGCCTGGCCGAAATTTTCCCGATATGAGGCCCCCATTGCAATTTGGAGTCTAACGTTATGCCCAGAAAGACAGTGTCATCGACCAATTCTATTATATCATCCCTAACCTTAACACTGGTTTTAACAAGTCTTACATTAGGTAAGGTGAATCTTACACATTTAGTTTTATTTTCATTTAATAATAAATTATTAGCACAAAACCAGTGGACTATCCTAGAGAGGGCAATGTTTACATCGTCAAGTTCGCGCTGTCCACGTTTAACTTTAAATATTAAAGAAGTGTCATCAGCAAACAAAACTACCTCGTGGTCGTCTCTTATGAGGTGAGGGAGATCATTAATATATACTAGAAAAAGAAAAGGTCCCAAAATTGAACCCTGCGGTACCCCCATTGCTACAGGAGAACCAGGTGACTGTTTACCATTGATCACTACTTTCTGGACCCTATCACTTAAGTAAGAATTGACGAAATTCAAGGCCGTCCCCCGGATTCCGTAATGATCAAGTTTCTTAATTAAAGTCTGGTGCTGAACGCAATCGAAGGCCTTAGATAAGTCACAGAATACACCATAAGCATCATATGACTCATCCCAGGCCCTGTATATACACTCTAATAATTTAATACCGGCATCAGTGGTGGACCGACCACGAGTGAAACCGAATTGTTTTGTATGTAATAGTTTATTAACGTTAAAGTGATTTTGCATTTGATTAAGCATAATTTTTTCAAAAATTTTACTAAATGTAGGTAGTACAGAAATGGGACGGAAATTGGACGGATCTGAAGTACTACCCGATTTAAACAGGGGAATTAATTTACTAGATTTCATTAAATCAGGGAACACACCACTATCAACACAATTATTAAATATTATTACTAGTTCAGGAGCAACCATTTCAATAAAAGAATTTACTAAATACACAGAGATGCCCCAGAGGTCAGCTGTTTTCTTGATATTTAAAGATTTAAAAGTTTTTAAGATAGTGTTTATGTTAACTTTACTGAATTTAAATATAACGTTACAACAAGGAACGTTTGCTTTTAACAAAGATTCTGCAATGGGGGTTGAAGAGCCTAGGGTTTTTGTCAAATCTACAGGAATTCGGGAGAAAAAATTTTCAAATTCGTTAGCGACCTCGAAGTCTGATGTAGTTATTTTACCATTTATATTAAGTTTAAAATGATTATCATTTAATTTTTGTTGACCTCTTTCCGCGTTTATAATTTTCCAAGTAGATTTAACTTTGTCTGCACTATTGAGAATTTTATCACTTATATATTTTGATTTAGCTGCTAAACAATCTGCTTTAAACTTTTTTGAATAAGTTTTAACATAATCTAGAAATGCAACTGATCTATTAAGCTGTCTTTCTGAGTATAGTTCATAAAGTTTTTGTCTACTTTTGTGTATACCCTCAGTGGCCCATTCACTGAAAGTAGGACTATCACTAATCATGACCTCCTTAGACTTGAATATGGAGTTGAACTCGTTGTAAAAAGAATCAAAAAATAATTTATACATTACATTTGGATCTAAGCCAGTGTCTAAGAATGGAATTTTATTGCAAAGTCCAACCCTCATACGTTCCAAGCGGTCACCAGTTATTGGTCTACATAATATTTTACGTTTTATAACTTTTTCTTTAGTGATTTTAAAAGATGCTATTTGCCCACAATGGTCTGAATCTAGCTTTTTTATAATACTTTTACTTTCTGGCAACATATCGCTGTATATATTATCCAGGCAAGTGGCTATTGTATTACAATATCTAGTAGGCTCCAAAAATAAGTTTGTAAGATTGTGTGATTTAAATAAATTTAAAATATTATAACTCATAGGCGTATTAACAAGTAAATCGACATTAAAATCACCACATACTATTAGGTACTTATTAGTTTTTCCAAGTTTACATAGAACTTTGTCAATAAGTTCCTCAAATTCGCAAAAGGGTGAGGTTCCAGGTTTATACACGCATACTACTATGAATTGCTCCATTTCCACGCACGACAGTTCGACTTTACACTCTAGAGAAAGAGACACAATATCTTTCCGTTCTTTAAATTTAAGTTGTTTATTTAATAAAATCAAAGATCCCCCCCGTACTGTGCTCACCCTGCAGAATGCACTACCAACCCGGTGATTACTGAAATTGAACAAGAGCTCATACGGCTTACGCATATGTTCTGTAATACAAAAAATATCAATATTATCTGAATTCATTAACAGTTCCAACTCTAACTCTTTGCCATGTGTTAAACAACCAATATTTTGATGCCCTATGTTGATATAATTTACATTTTTTGATTTGGTTTGATTTGGAGGGCATTTTTTAACATAATTAATATTTGTAACTAAATTTAATTCAATTAATTGACTATGTCTGCTAAAGGGTAATATTGCCTCTGTTGTCGTAGAACTTAATTTAAATTACTTGGAACAGATTCCAAAGTCTTAACACTAAATCTACATTGCTCAATAAAAGCAGTTTTGTCAGCCAAGTTCTTGGCTGAAGTGTAAAAATAATTGAATAGCAAACTTGCTATTTGTCTCTTATAATGCTTTGGTAGAAAATACCTACCTTTGTTTACATAAACAATATGTTTGTTATTGTTAAAGTTACTGTCAGAAGTTGACAAATTGTATTTATATACAGTTCTCTTAAAAACAGAATTAAAGTCAATTACATGGAATTTATTATTATATTGGCTAGTTAAATTGAGTTGTAAATTTATCTTATATCTAAGAGAATTTTCCACGTCTGGCACACCTTTTATGTATGGTAATGTAAACATTACTACATGTTCAACATTTAAGTTTTGCATTTTGTCAAAGTATAGGGATAGTTCATTTTTGTTAATTTTACCCCTGTTTGAGCAGAAAATAATTATTTTACTGTTTGAGTCAAAATTATATTCTAATATCTTTTGCATAATTTCATTTAAAGATGCACCTGGATAACAGTTATTAATAATTGAATAACATATCACTACAATAACACATACAGGAGATGATGGTCGGGGTAACTAGTGTAGAATTGGCAAGACTCGGGGCTGTATCGCAACCAGAATCAGATACCTTTAAAGTTTATGTATCTGAAGATCACATAGATGAAGTTGTCTGAAACATAAAAAAAAACTAAAGGAAAATACACTAAAAGCAAAAAAAAATGAGAAGGATGTGTTCAGAGAAGAAAATCAAAAATGAAACTGCTCAAATGTTATTTATGTGGACATGTTGCTGCCAGCCAAGCGGCTTTATAGGGTCAAGTTAGCACACACACTTGAGAGAAGCCTTTTATATGTCTCTCTTGTGATGCTAGGTTCAATTTGAAAGGTTCACTCAAGCGGAATATTCTCACACATCAAACAGAGAGACAAAGGAAATACATTTGTGAGACTTGTGGAAAGGGATTTAATTTTAAAGGTAAACTACAAATACACTTGAAACGAATGCATTCTGAGCAGTCTGGTGAATGTACTGATCGTGGAAAATCTTTCTCAGACTTAGCTTCACATATGAATAAGCATACAGGAGAGAAACCATTTCTTTGTGATCTATGTGACAACGGATTTTTCAGCCAAAGAAGTTTGTCTAATCACATGGGCTGCAAACACAAAAATACTTCTAAATTCAAATGTTCTATTGGTGATTCTGTCAAAACATTTCTATATTAAAAAATATTAGATTTCCATTTGTTGAAACACCACACAAATTATACTTCCATATTTTCAGGACCAGTGATCTATCTCTACACCTCAAAATGATTCATATGAATACACCGGTGGCAGGTCTTTGCGAGGCCCCTTTTTTATACCGCGGCCCAAAGCCTCGACCGCCCCTACGTCCATTGCTGGGCGCCCCAGGTACGCACTCGGAAGTATTCCCTGTGGCGCCGGCAGACTTTGGCCAACTATGTGGCCTCTGTCTGGGGTTGGGTGGGGTTTTATCCCGCATCATTGGGGTCGGGTTTTATCCAGCGGCGGTGAGTAAATGTGCGTTCTGCGGGGATTCAGAACTGCAGCTGACCGTAGATGAGTCTGCGGCGCCCTGGCCCTGGTACGCTCCCTCTTCCTCTCGGCCGCCACTTTCGCGAGCATGACGTTTTCGAAGAAGGACACGGCGACGTTCCACCTACTCCCGCTGTAGACCATAGCTCAAAGCATGCTTTCCACTGAGAGGGTATTCACGCTTAGCCCCACGACGAGGTCCCAGCGCTGACGCTCCACAAGCTTGTGGAGTGCGTGTGCGTGCCTTCGCCAGACACCTCGCAGTGTTGACACTGGAGCGTGACCCCACGATGGCTCCGGTCACCGTACCGCCTGCGCAGCCACTCGTCCATGATCAGTCCTACCGCTGCGATGGTGGTGGTTCCCCATCGTGGTTGATAAAGTCGCACCTTCTTAATATCTTGTAGAAAAGAAGACCTTTCAACGATCTGCTTAAAACAACCACGTTGTTTAAAAACGCCCATACGGGGGCGTATAAGGCCATAATCCGACTCCGTACCCCGTACCCCGTGACATACTGCGAGGCCCTTTCTCTTTCTTCAAAATTAAGAGATGGGAAAATAGGTAGGTCTGGTTGTTGTACGGTGCACGGTAAAGTAAAGACTTCAAGCAAAATAATTCCAAGGTGGCAAGAGTTCAATTAGGTATGTTTTGAATAACTTTAGTTTAATTTACCGTTATGTTATTATCTTAATAAATAATTAAGGATTAAACCAAAAATTTAAAAAATCATTTTTTTTTCAATCAATCAAGCGCGAGGCCCCAGGCGATTGCCCCGTTCCGCCCCCTCCCCTGAAGCCGCCACTGTATGGATATTTCCAAGTTAAAGCTCCAAGGTCTAAGGACCTAAGAATTTAGTAGAGTGAATAATTAGAATATGATTATAAACACCCATATGCTTACATATAAATTCTTTACTTAGTCTCACTCTAACCTGATGCTGATTCCCATCCCATGTAATGTAACTGAAAACTGATAGATCTTACTGACAACCATGCGATGAGCCAAGGTCCTTCTACGTGAGACGCCCGGCAACGGACGTTAGAGCGGCCGCGGCCTTGGGCCGCGGAATTAAAAAATAAAAAGTACTTATATGTGTGTGGGTAGTTCGGCTAGTCTTTACTAGATGGCGTTGTCATTTCATTTTTGTACTTTTAAATACGATTGTATGTAGGTTCCTGAATGCAAATACCTACTATCAAACCAAGGATCCAACTCAATGAAGTTTTGTGGTATTCTGTTGACGTTAGGTTAGCACCTGATGGCGGGTTGGTACACACCTGTGTGAATCGAGAATCCAACCAACCAAATGGTAAAAAAACTAAATATATTATTTTGCGACACCGATCAAAAGGCGTCATATCAATGACTATTCGTTTTTGAAAAAGTTAGCTACTTAAATAAAATGAAAACCATGAACTATTACGTTAATCAAAGTATCATCATCCACATTTTCATATTTTTTAGTCTAAACCTTTGTCGACAAAACCGAGGGCAATGGTCTCACACTTTTGCTGCTGTAATAAACAATGCTTGCAAGGATTAACTCTAACAGAATCAGGTGCTTTGACTGACACTTTCAAAAGTTGTAACAAAAATTTATAAAACGTTGATTTCATAAATGTAATAAATATTTCAGGGCCTTCCTTATATTTAGGATGCTGAGTTTCAGAAATAAATATTCCTTCCCATGAAGCCTTTTGATGAGTGACGTAAAATGACGTTTTGTTTTTTTTTTGCCATTTAGTCGGTTCGATTCCCGATTCGCACAAGTAAATTTTCAAAAATTAATGAAATTGGGTTTAAAAAAAAATGTTTTGGTAAAATTACTTACTACAATATTTATTTAGTATAATTTCCCTTTTTTTTTTTTATATTGGGTTCTTCAAATTGACGCCGCCCGCCTGGACGACACGTCTAGCGATTGTGGGCCACTCTCACAGCACACATTA
>OY748298.1:20864730-21099204 GCA_963556515.1 Nudaria mundana
GCAGAAGGAAGAGAGTTGGTGACAGCACGGACCCCTGCGGTACCCCAGCATTCACTTGCAAAAAGCGAGAAGCCTGGCCATCGCAGATGACCCGCATTCGGCGTTCGTTCAGAAAGCTGGCCATCCAGCTGCACAGTTGAGGAGGTAGACCATATGCCGGAAGCTTGGAAAGGAGCGAAGCATGCCAGACTCTATCGAAAGCTTTGGCGATGTCCAGGCTAATCGCCAAGGACTCGCCGTGCCTTTCCATAGCCTCACCCCAGACATGCGTTACGAATGCCAGAAGATCACCCGTTGATCGTTTTGGCCTGAAGCCGTATTGCCGATCATTTAGTAGCGAGTGATCTCTCGAGGTATCACATGAGCTGCTTATTGATGAGGAGCACAAACACCTTGCAGATGACTGAGGTGACAGCTATGGGTCGATAGTTGCCCGGATCAGACCGATCCCCTTTCTTGGGGATCGGTTGTACGTTCGCCTCTTTCCAGACCTCCGGCACGATTCCTGTGGAGTAAGACAGGCGGTACAGACGAGTTAGTACAGGAGACAACTCAGCTGCGCATTGCCGTAATACCACCGCCGGAATGCCGTCAGGGCCACTGGCTTTCCGCGTGTCGAGTGATCGCAGCACTGCCCGTACATCGCATTGCCTGAGTACAATGTCAGGCATAGTGTGGCCACAGTTGGCGATGGCGGGGGGCTGCAGGCCACAGTCGTCGACCAGGGAATTAGCCGCAAAGAGGTCTGCGAGCATACCCGCTTTCTCTTGGGCTTTGTGAGCTAGTGTTCCATCCGGGTAACGCAGTGGTGGCGGCGAGGGCTGACAGAAGTTAGATTGCGCGGCTTTGGCCAGTTGCCAGTATCCACGGCTGCCCGTGGGATGGGAAGTGAGCTCCTGACCAAGCCGCGCGATGCGCTGGGCATCCGCACTCTTAAAGGCCCTCTTGCTGTATTTTGTGGCCCGGTTGTATGCTGCTTTGAGGTGGCCCACGTTTGGGTCGCGCACAGCCCGGGCCCTGATCCAGGCGCGATATGCCGACTGTTTTTGTCGAACAGCTTTGGCACAATCTCGCCCGAACGAGGGACGGGCTCTGCGGATACTGGCGACATCAGTGAAAGGGATGTAATATTCCATCCCTAAACTGATCTCGCCAGCAATCGCAGAAGCGCTATCCGAGGGAGCCTTTCCTACAAAGCAGCGCTGGCTCCAGGGGACGGACGCCTAATAATCGCGTAGACCGTCCCAATCCGCTGACGAGTAGTGCCATAGTCGTCGTGACATTTGTATAGCACGTGCAGGAGGTGATACCTTTATGCCAGCGTGAACAACACAGTGGTCGGAACTACCCAATGGGGCTTCTACCGAAACACTGTACTGGGCTGGGCGACTCGTCAGCAGTAAATCCAGCAGAGCGGGCGCGTGATCTGACCTGTCTGGTATCCGGGTGATCCCGCATACCATCTGGGTCAGACCGTGGGAGAGAGCGAACGCATGGGCGGCCCTACCCCGCATGATCAGTCTTGAGGGACCCCAGCCATTCAATGTAATGGCCATTGAAGTCCCCCAGAAATACTAGGTCAGCGTGCGGGAACCGCACCTGCGCTTCATCAGCCGTCTCGCTGAGGTACTGGAAGAGCTTTGTTGTCTCAGAATCCCCTGTGTGGGAACGGTAGACGCACACGTAGATCTGGCTCATAGAGCCATGGTCTACGTGCAGCCAAAGGACGGAATTGGAGGGGGTTCTCTAGGCAGCGCAACCGGCGGCAGCAAACATCCGCCCTAACGAACACGCACACCCCGGCTTTGTCTCGAAATTGTTCCTCGATGACATAGCCGGGGTAACACAGGTAAGATGTGTCGTCAAGGCGGCGTATTTGTGTCTCCGTGAGGAGACACAAATACGCCGACATCACAGCGGGCCGTGCCGTCTCAAGGTGATGGTGGACGGCATCGAGGTTCGCATGGAGTCCACGGACGTTAGTGAACTCCACTTCGAAAGTGAAGTTGTGGGGTTTCCTAGGGCCGCTGTGAAACGTTTACTTTTTTTTGTTGCACTGCCATTGTAGATTTTGAAGAAGAAGAAGCGTGAAGACAGGGCGACATCTGGTGCAGCAGTAAGTGACAAAGCGCAGGGGCTAGCTTTGTCTAGAACCGTGTGGTTAGGTCGGAGCCGACTCGCCGGACGGAAGGGCTCCCAAACCCCCCTGATGCAAGGCCGCCGCTGCCCCCACACCGGTTACCACCCGGAGCGGCGATCCCACATCAGGATTATGCGCAACATGTGGGGCAGCCTCCTGGGGTGGTTAGTCCCAGGCGGGCCCCATGACTGTGTTGCGGGCGGCCCGCGGCAACGCCGTTGCTAAGGGTCTCCCTGGCCGGCGGATCGACCCACACCACCCACACTAGACTCCGTTTCGCCCCCACTGGTCCCATGCCTGCTACACCATATATCGCCCCGGGCCCGGCGGTGCAGCTGCTGAACCCCTAACGCAACCCAGCCTGGCCTGGGTTACTTGGGGGGCTTTAGCCCAGCTGCACGGTGGTACCCCCCCCGGACCCAACACTGTTGTACCACCTGGTACCCACGTAGGGGCCGAAGCCACTCCATAGGTACCATAAATTAACGAGCCTCGTCCGTTGATCAGCAGGTGCGCCACTAGCAGGTGAGGTCGCTGGGGCCCTAAAGATGTTGGTAGAGCCCCTTTGCACCCTCCCTTTTCCCTCGATGTAACATGGTCTTGCGCCACTTTTTGAATAGAATACATGTATATAATGTTTCTATGTGAATATTGGGAAGTAGAAAGCTATAGACCTAGGTACTAGGTACCTATCTAATAGGTAGGTACAGTGGTACAGCATTCTTGTGGTTCTGTACCCAAAAGAAAAAATGCAACCCTTATAGAATCATTGTTATTCTTTATTACAAACATTTATTATGATTCAATTTACTTTTAAAATACTGTTACGAGCCGGGGTTAGTCGGAATTAAAATGCTGGTAAATCTACCACCAAACACTTTATTTATTACACCACTAATTTACACTTCACTATAAGCTTCACTGAACACTTTTATTCGCACTTGAACTCGCAGGTATAACTCGTATTATCGCTCTGGAAATACTGATGATCTCCCGCCTAAGCGCCCGGCATATATAGGGTGTTCATTGGTCTAGAAGTTTCAGCCGAGAATCATCGCGAACACTCTGTCACTCTCCCGAACCTTCTAGATGTGTCGAGAAACGCGTTACGTAGAAGTTACCTTGAGAGAATATTCCAGAAAGGCGTTACGTAGTAGTACTGCGATTTGCTACTAGATGGCGCTGAATTTGGTAGTCTTATTACTCGCTACGAGATGGCGTTACAATACTAATCCAGTAAGACTGCTGTTCATTCAGAACGAATGTACTCGTATAAATCGGTAAGCAAGTCGAATTTTGTAATTAATTAAAAGTTTTTGTATAATTTACAATTGAATATTTATAGATATTTTCATTTCAAAATTTTTCAGTACTGCCCCCTATTTACACCGATATCTCGTTTGTTATTACAAATCTAAAATCTACGAATAATGTGTTAATAGAGTTCATTCGTCCAGTTATAGCCTTTTTAATACATATATTTCAAGCAGATTTCAAGGTACAAGAAGGCCGTGTTCTTTCTTTCTTTCAAAGCGTTTGGCTGGCACGGGCCTCCTTTTTTTGTGTTTTTCTCCAAAAGTACAAAGGTAATATAATAAATATTTTCGCACATTTTGACACGTCATCTAGCCCAAACTAAGCTATAAGCTTGTGCTATGGGATCTAGACAACTGATAAACATACTTATATATTTCTAAATACATACATATTGTACATAGAAAACACCCATACTCCGAAACAAACATTTGTGGATCACACCAATATTTGATTCGACCCGGGGATCGAACCCGATACTCCGGAGTCGATGCACTACTTACCGACAACGCCACCGCAGCAGTCAATAAAAAAAAAGCGGTACATAATATATTTCTAGAGGTTGGCACATTCCTTTGGCGCACTCCTTATATGAGAATTCATGGGGCCTCGCACATGGTCGGGTTGTTTTCGACGAGGCTCTGGCAAATATGTATACCTACTCCCCAAAAACGGCAATAGGCTCTTCACCTATTACGTGCGGGTTCACGGATTGGGGAAGTGTGGGCATAATAAGCGCCTCTGTCTACTCTTTCGGGATAAATACGTGATTGACGTGTCATATCAAGTCATGTGTCATCATAAGGTTGTCCTAAAAGGGTATATATATAACATAGGTATCTCATCATCCACCGAGCCTTTTCCCAACTCAGTTGGTGTCGGCTTTGCAGTCTAACTGCGATGACCTCTACAACCCATGGGCGATATCGAAGTTCTGTAGTAAGATAGGTCGGATTTTTTTACCACTAGACCACGAGCCCCACTTACACAGGGTATATAACATAGGTATCTACGCAAAAAAAAGAAGGCAGAGGTTCAATTTTTTTAACCAACGAATGTACCGAGACAACTTTAAAGTAAGAATTAACTAACGCACTGTGATCGAGGTTCCGTTACCGATATTATTAACAGGTTTCTTAATTAAGGCCCTCTTCCTGTCGGACAGCAGGGGACCGACCGCCGACCGCCAGACCCAGACCCTCTCAACCAAACCAACGGTGCGGAAATCCTCGCTTGAGTTTCAAACTCGCGCCCTCGCCTACTTTCGGTAAAACAGCAGTACGGTCGGCAAAACAGCGTCAGGTGATTCAAGTTATTATACATTTCTCTTTCGATTGTATACGACGAACGCGCCATCTCGCTTCCGCATGGACAGCCCAGGTGAGTGATACGGAGGCTTCGCTCGGCTGTGTTGAGTCGCGCAGAGGACGTTAGCCCGCGACCGCTCGCCGCGAAGCACGTATCGCTCCACGAGTGCACTATTCCCGTGGCAGGTGTCGGTGCCGTGATGGTTTAAACTGTGTTAACAGTTGGTGTGTGCTGTCTTCACTTATTAATTTAACCGGATTGTTGGATACCTTCGTGTTTACGATGGGCGAAGTGAGTACAGTTTTATTTTTAACAATAATACTTTAAGTGTTCGGAATGTGAGTGTGCTCTAGTTTAGATCGTGGTCGAGAGGCTAGTCTGATCTTAATCGTAGGTTCGTAGGTCGTCGACAACGGCATGAGGTACAGTTGTGATACGAGGCTGTACGGGTACGGTTAGCAACGCTTGCGACGCATCGTGTCGTGGGTCGCATCTCGCTGCTACCGGGTTAATTAACGCTTTCGTACTGTCGACAATAATGCTTGGTATGTACGTGAGTTCGGAGAAGTGTGCCGTGTGGACCAATACCTGTAGAAAGCTCCGGCGAGATATCGTGGACTACATCCCCATGGTTAAAGTACACCCAACTGCAGACGTACCTACACTGTCATTACATTTGATAACGCGCCGATACATTATCATAGAATATGTTCGATTTTTACAATAACAATCGATTGGCCATTGTCTTATCTGTAAAAATTAATAGCTTACGTGGAAATATTAATCTATGAATAACACTTCGCAACAATTACGTGTAAGAAATCACGAACGCCGGTACTTGTAAAAGATATCAAACATATGCAGTAAATAGATAACTAGTAATTGCACTTATGCAGTACCTAATTAGACGCACAAATATTCACCAAATCATTTAGAACGTCCTACCTTAAATACTTTTTATCTGACTGCATCAGCGAGGATTTGAATATGTTAACAAGGTAAATACGACCAGTATCCTCGTAGTGGCCGGACCAGTGTTACTCGATATAGTAATGCGTAGGTCACCGAGGATATTGCACTAAATACCAGCCGCTGAGCCGCCATTAGGCCTGACCTCCTTATTCAAAACAGATGGAATTGCGAAATATACATGTATGTTAATTTGTATTATGTTTAATACTACTTAATGCCCGCAGATCTGCCCGCACGCAGTAACTTGATGATGACTTTAAATACCTATAAGTTTTTTTTTACTGTCATCCGATTTTGATAAAACAAAGTCTATAACGTTGCACAAAGTTGAGCGGTCTACTCCGTGCCTCGGAGAGTACGTTAAGCCGTCGGTCCCGGTTCTCATACGAACATCTATGGCAGTTGTTACGGGTATTGGAGCCCTAAAACAAAATCCGACTGGTCTAACTATAGAACTTCTATATCAGCCATGGGTTGTGTAGGCAGTGTGTCTGATGGCAGTCGCTTAACGCAAAATATCGAAATTCAGCCGCAACGCAGTTAGACTGGAAAGCCGACCCCACCTGAGTCGGGAAAATGTAGATGATGAGACCTGTCTCATCATCTACTGAGCCTTTTCCATTCCATTTAGCAAACATATTAACACACATTAATACTTACATATTATATTAATTGAGGTCAGGGAAATAATTTCTCGAGTAGCAAATAACAGGCGAACGATCCCACGTCCCACAACTACGCCATATAGCTACATAAGCGGAGTACCATCTCGTTAAATCCAATGTTCTTTTCATCATTAACATAAAAAATAATTGAGGATGGCTCGCAATGTGAATGGCTGTTGTTTATTTGGTAGGTAATGTTTGAAAAGTGAAACTATAAAACTCATAACGAGAAAGTCTTTGCTATGTATAGAATCAGGCCATGGTACTCCATTTGAAGATTAAAATAGCTACTCGCAACTTTAATAACATACGTACATTGTATATTTTTATAGGCATTGAAGTTTGCTAACTTTTTACCAAATAATTACAATATGAATCGTAGAAATAATAGTCTTGGGCTGGGCTTAATCGAGCAGTACTCCCTTTCCAGGAGCAACGTTCTGGAAAGGGAGCTGCAGCTGGTTCAAACCCAGCCCAAAACGGTATTTTTAGTTACATATAAATGAATATAAGGTATAAGAAAATAAGGTTTTGCTGTCCTACGGTTTTAGGTACATACAATATATCCACTCACGCCCGTTTCGTGAAGGGATAGACAAGGCCAGGGGCATAGAACTTGCCCATATTTCACCAGTAACTTGGTTGATCTGAAGTAATGTGTGGCGAGCTTATTGCAGCGTATTGGGAACGTTTGTATACTTACAGGTGAGGTTGTCTTGGGACTAAGATCTTGGTGGGAACTCCTTTACACTCCCTTTTACTTAAATAAATTAATGTAAATTTTAAACCTATCTCAAGTCTTAATCTTAATATCTGGCTTTTATTAAATTTTTACCATTAATAAGTAGTTGATGAGTGACGTCATAGTTTTGCATTTCTTGCGAATATTCACAAGGCATCGTTTTGACATTTAATGAAACGCGAAAGCTTAAAAGTAAGTATATTTTTAGTGTGTTAGTGTTTCCCGGTTGTCTCCGAGCCGAGTTGTGATCAAAGCGGAAATTATAACTTTAGCACAGAGACTTGTACCTAACATTTTATTTTATGTAGTTTCCGAAAATTGAGATAACAATCTAACAGCATAATGGGTTTAACTAACTCAAACTCGATCCAAGAATATATTAAAATGTCACGTTCACTATACACGTTTTATTATATGACTATCAACAGCTATGTAGTGGTTTAGATATAATGCAGTAATCTATTGATACAATCCATCGATTAAATTCAAAAGATATCGAGAACAATGAAAGCCGTGTTCGTAATTTTGCATTTTTTTTGGTGACCATATCTTATATCTAGTTTGATTGGAAAAGACAAGAAAAACATCACCTATGTAGGACTTATTATATTATTGCAAGTAGTCTAGATAAGTTTCAGTATAATATATGTTTGAAGGTTGTGTGTAATAATGAGGGGTATAAAAGTTATGGTCAACAATTTTCTTCGGGAACCTGATAAGGTTGCTTGAATCAAATTAATTGTAACGTTTAATAGTAGAATATTCCTTTGCATTGTGTTTGCTGTGCTTTTACGAGGACGCGCGAAGCTGGACTTAAAAAATAAATCAAAACGTAGTGATTAGGCGACGACCGACAGCCTGAATTCTATAAAGCCTTCGCCGGATTTATTCCGCGTTATGTTACCTCTATTAATTACCTAGAATTAAAAATAACTCCTATCCTTTTACTCCATACTACATTACTTTCCTTCAAAAATTGCAATATTTATTTTTGTTACATAATGTCATTGATAACAGCTTGTACGTACTTGCTCGATGATATCAATAGTCCATATCTGTAAGGTCGATACCAGTTGGCGTATGGCAGCGATTGCATGACCGAGACACACTTTTGCCTCGATCGCGATATTGAAAAACCTGTATGATAAACCTGGCCGCCATCTTTCTTTATAGATCGGTATAGAGAACAATAGTTACTTACCTATTTATTAAACACCTTAAATATATCTATCTTAAAGGCATTATGTAGTATGTTTGTATAGTGTGTTCGTTCGTATTAAGATACCCTATTTTTTTATTACTTAATCATATATTTTCTATTTCAGTCGTTGCTGAAAGAGGACCCTCTCTCACGGATCCAAAGAGAGATCATTGAGGTCACCGAGAGGGAGCGCGAGTTCAAGGAAGGACACTTCCGCATCAACAGGCTCTTATCAGAGTCTACTATTGAGGTGAACCATCAAAATGGACACGTCAACGGCATCAACGGCGACTCTGAGCCAATTCATAACAAGACTCTTAACCGAGCTGTTTCTACATCACATCTGCTCGGCCCCATATCACCCTCACCGCCCGTAACCCCTACAGTACTCAATACAAATGGATACACAAGACGTTTTACGCCCCAGACTGGGACCAAAGGCATCATGCAGCGGTTCATCGCCAACAAAGGTAAACTACCATCCACCCCGGGTAGTGGACCTATACCGCAGGCGCCTATCACACCAATCACCATGAATCCGCCACTGGTTTTTCCATCACTGCCGGTAATCACACCAATTGTATCTCCACCTATAATTTCGCGTACCGCTGAAGGTAAACCCGTGAGAAAAGGTTACGTACCGGTGGAGGAGAAAATACAGAAAGAATTACAGGAAATGAAAGACAGAGAACATGAGCTAAAGAAAATGAGGAAAAAACAGAGACCATTTGACTTGGAGCTTAGCGAAAATGAAACTAGTTCCGAGTCTGAGGATGAAGAGATCCCTATGCCTGGTAAGTTGAAGGCCACCAAGTCCATAGGAGAGCTTTACGAGGCCCTTAATGATGAGTTGCGATCTCCTTCACCAAGGAATAGCTCGGGACAGGAGTCTATTGGAAGTCTAAAGCCGGCGAAGTCGTTAGCAGAATTATGCATTTTAGCACCTGGGGAAGAGTTTCTCGCGCCGAGCTCTACGCGACTAATAGCCAAGTGGGAGTCGCTAATACAACAAAAACAAGAAGCCGGCGCTGCATAGGACTTAGTTAATGTTCGGCAAGGCTAACTGGTTCAAAAATTTTCATGAAATGGGCGATTGACGCCAGCCGTAAAGTGTTGCGTTTGGAAGCGTATAGTGAAATTGTATGTAAAATCGAATGTGTCATCATTGTATTTTCCGCGGACATTGCAGTATGAGTGAGTGCAGGACAGTTTAGTTAGACCCACATCGTCTCGGTATAAACCAACTACGTAACTTTATTCTCATAGACATCGAGTGCGCGATGGAGTCATGTTTTATGAGTCGATTTCTTTCGTCGCCAATCGATTGTGGAGCTATTAATTTTCTCCAGTTTGCGAACAATGCAAATGATGGTTATCGGTAACAGCAATTATTTATGTATGCGCTCACGCAGTTGGAAAGCGGTTGCACACGACGTTCGCTCGTCTCATAAGTGTGAGTAAAATGATTTCTTTCAATTGTTCGCGTCACCTGAAAAAACTGTTTAAGTTTTTCGGTGCGGCGCTTTCCCGGGAGGCGCGGGCGCCCAAGCCTACTCAAGCTCGCGCCATTTCTGTGTCATGGCGACGACCTGTGTTTATGATTGTGGGAAACTTAAACAAGTGTACAAAAAGTGGAAGCTTGAAATGGCTCCCAGTATTGTAGATAAATCACACTCGCGCAGATCTCAGTCCCATTGCCCGCGCGTTTCCGGTCTAATTTGTAAGTATAAACAGCTTCAGGTTAGCACTTACAATAAACACCTCAAATGTGTTGCAAAGTATTTTTCTAGTAATTTACTTTCATTTTTAACATGACTTACCAACTCATTTCAAGCGCGAAACAATATGATTATTTGTTATGTGGTGTACTTTCGTTTATTGCATTCACTATGCCTTGCGGTTACATGATTTATTTACTGTTCTAAACATTGTAAATTGTAATTGTATCGGTGCGGGCGTCATCGCGTCGCGGGTTGCGACAAGACAGGACTGCGACGCGACCGCGACGAACTAGTCGAAGCTCAAACTTCGTACATTGTAAAGATATTTTGTAGATACGTTTTATTTGTCTGTAAAGCTAATACCTGCATATACGAGATTTTTATTTTTAAAGCCTGATGTAATATTTTCAACTGCCTTTAGAAAATATTGCTGTTATCAGCAATTGGTGTAGAAGTAGACGTCTTTAGGTACCTATCCTTTTGTGTTACGAATTTAGTATGTCTTACGAAAATTACTATAAACTAGTTATCCTGAAACTGGACATGGTTATATTATAGTGCTTTACACTTTGGCTGTTGTAGTTTTGATGTAAAAAAGTAATTACCTTCTAAGTAATCATTATTGTTAATTATTAGTAAATGATAGAAGGGTCAAGCTGTGCCTTAATATAGAATTTAGCACAACTAGTGCATTTCCTATAAATATAATAAATATTTACTTAACTAAAAGTTTTCATACGAGAGTCCTAAAAATAATATGTAGGTGTAGGCCATGATTCCTTATAGACAACCTACCTAAACAATCATCCTATCTACCTAATTCTAGATACCTAGGGCTCAGAATAGGGGATAGTACTACGCCTAGGTATTCTAGATAAAATAATGACATCTTCAGAAAGTATTGTCAGTATAAATAAATTGGGTAGAATTTGATTTCTACAACTAAAGATATATTAGCCCTAGCCACACTACGAAGTTAAAATTTCGAAGTGTTCTGTAACGAAAGGTTTCCTTTAGCATAATAATAAAATTAGTCAATTTAATTTAATGGTGTAGAAATAAGATCAAAATAATAATATACTGAGATTGATAGAGATAATTGTTGCAATATTATTAAGTGGTAATTTTAAGTTTGTTTCTGTATTAATAATCTGTGCCACGTGTTATACATTTATAAAGCCTGTGGAATTTAAGCCATGAAACCCAAAAAAAAGTATAAAGCCTGACAGTGAATTGTAATTTAAAACTATGATTTGGTTTGAAACCAAGCCTTAAAATTAAAAAAAGCATTATTCAACCTCCTGTAATTAAAAGCAACTGCCACAACCACAACACGAGGGCAATGACAAAGATGTCAGAACACTGTCGAAAGTTGATGATTGTTGTGTTCAAGCATTTATTTATTTTATAAACTACCAGCTAAAACTACACGTGGAATGCTGATGACGATAATTTTTTTCTGCTATCCAATTTCGAGGAAACAAATCCTGTATGTTGCCCTGAGTCTGTCTGCGAACCCGCATGAAAGTCTGTGATGGATTGGCTACCCATAGGTACCGACCGATAGACAAGAAAGAATGTAAAGTTTTATATGCCTTTTCTAAGTTTTAAAAATATTTTTTAATCACACTATTTTCCATATAATTTCTCGAAATGCCCAGACATAATTTTTATTGTTTTATTAAAGACGCTCACGGTTTTGCCCGTGACAATATATAAACTAAAACATTCATCGAGAATCACTTTATCCGTTGGTGAAAGCAGCATGAAAATCGGTGCAGTAGTTTTTGAGTTTACCTATGTCGAACAGACAGACGCTGCGGAGAACTTTGTCCTATAATATGTTAGTGATGATTAGATAGATTCAGTTAGTAAACAAGCACATGGTTTTAAGCTCTTTCAAGTGATTAGTATTAAGCGCGGACGTTAGGCTGTGCAGTCTCAGACTGTGGGCGTCTCTGTCTGCGATGATTCAGTTTCGGGCACTCGCAGGACCCGTCTTGAAACACGGACCAAGGAGTCTATTAGCGCGTTATTTCTTGTGTAAAGAAAAAGGTAAGGAAAACAGGAAAACTTACCCAAGGTTCAGTACTATTCCAACATCAGGCACTCTAATGATAAGCATTTTGAAACTATTGTTTTCGGTCGCATTCAAAATCCTGCCTCTCTATCAAAACCTGATTTAATAAAACTAAAACTTAATAAAAATAAAAATTATTAATAAAACTGATTATAAAGAGGTTGTACCTATGGGGTAGGTAGGTATCTAATTTCTGGTTCTACTGAATTTTGTAAATTTTTATTCTATAAAACTGATAATTCTGTAGGCTGATCTTTAACTAGGTACTTTTGACACATTTATCACTTTATTTTGACTATTTTTGTCTAAAAATAAAAATATAGAAGCAAGATTATTAAATTATTAAATACCATCAATGATCATGAACTTTGATGTTAAAGTATTCCTATCTCACAAATACAACAACAATATTATCATTATATTTATGGTAGAAATGGTAGAAAATACCAGTCATATTTATATGTACTGTAGCATTTTAGAACATTATTCTTAAAGATTGTGATATAAAATTGCCTTAAAATAAAATATTTATATAAACAAATATGTTATACATACCTATACATATATAACTATCTATGTACTCGTAAACTTTACAAAAGTTAATAATGTCTAACGAGTTCAGTGACAGTGGGTGTCAGATGTTAATTTATGTTTAATTAAGAATTTTTCGAAATAAAATGTTGTAAAAAGGACTTTTCAACTTTTATTTAATTATATACCTATTATATACTATATCTACTTACTCTATTGTCTCGTGTAATGTGAAGTGCCCGACACGTGGGACCGACAAAATTACTGGCAAAGTGTGGACGTGTAATGGACCTCTGCCTACCCCTTCAGGGATATAGGCCTGATATACGTATGTCTTAAACTGTAGTGAAAACTGGAATGTTGTGTTATAGAACTAAATTTTGTAATTGCCTACCCAAATGAAAGTGACCTTGGCTGTATCCTCTGCCTCTGCCTCAGAATGTAAGTAATTAATTAAACTTAAGTATTTAATCGATGCCTTAAGCTCAAGTTAATGTCACCTGCAAGTGATGTACAGATCAAAGGAGGGAAACATAAAGGTTCTTCGTTTGTGGTAATAGAACAAGTTGACTCCCTAGACTGCTGGGGACTAACATAGTTTCTGGGGAAAAGTTGCGTTATCGAATGCTTCATTAGGTACCTACCTAATCCTATTGTAGAAATAGCCGATCACCTTTATAAGAATCGCTTCCTGTTATTATTAGCTAGCTGATCGCCGCGACTTCGCCCGCGTGGCGTGATACAGTTTTCACGTTCCCAATTACCGCGGGCACACATTACCGGAGTTTAAAGTACCTTATAGCACTCAGCCTAATGCAGCTAAAAGAATTTTCAAAACTGGTCAGTAGTTTCGAAGTTTTCGAAACCTTTCCTCCAGAAGTATAGACGTAATAGTACCTACCAACCAGTTAACACCGATTGTTTGATTAACAGACAAATTTCATAAATAAAACACTTGTTAGATATGCTTTCACCTTACGCTATAGTTGTGACCATAGAGATATCCATGGTTGTGACATTTGATAAGGTTGGTCTAAAATGTCAGAGTTGCCAGTAAGACGTTGGAAGCGACAACGGCACGACTGTATATTGATGCTTTTGTATTAATTATTACAATGTACAATCTTTTTTATTTTATAGTTGGTATTTGTAATAATTATCTATATAAGTAGTATTCGAGTGCCAAGATTCCGCGTTGTAGTTGTACTGAATCCAATATCTATAGATAACTTGGGACTTTTTGTATTCTACTAGGTCACGCTCAGGCACGCATAATGAGAGGTCCTAAGTCTAATTGTCGTTATTAAGGTATGGGTACAAAGGAAACTGTTGATGTACTATTTGAGGCTTGTTGTCCACATACATAGGTAGTCATAGGTGCTTACGTTTACGTGCCACCTATTACGTGGGCCTAACCACGTAATAGGTGGCAAGTCTATTGCCGCCTATCGGGAACTTTTATTGTGAGTCAGAGCCTCATCGTCTGCTGTTCGCCAGGTGTACCCTTGCAGGTGAGATTGACTTGGAACCCGAAGATCTTGGTGGGGAACCCGGGCCTACCTTAAAGTAGGACCCAATCTGTGGGGTTCTTTTTTGAGGTTGGGTTTTATACGGTGAGTGAAGGCGTACGTGGGCGTAAACCCCACAGCACGCAACCTTTCTGGCCTGTTTCTGTAAGGACGGTGGCTTTCCAGCCTGCCGCCGCCCGGCTCCGTCCTCAGAACCCGAAAGGTTAGAAAATATTTGTACGGATGTGCAGGTAGGTAGTATTATTACTGCGTCGGACATCTATCACCCGATTTCTCTTACCTATTTATTTTGACGGACTTGGTCTGGTCGGATAATGTTCGCAAACTGAACCTCTCTAATGAATGCTAATTTGAAGAACCGCTGATGTAGGTATGTAAAGACTAGAAGACGCTCGCAACATCGTTCACAAGGGTTACTATACCGTCAAGAAACCCGTGGCCATATTAGTAGGTACCTACCTACGTTATTGACAGAAAACCATTGCATAATCCTAACCGTTTACGCTGTGAGTGAAACCAAAGTTCTCAAAACAGAAAAATATAATTTTTCATTGCCTTGCCACATGAGTAAATAGACGGAATAGAGCGAAAGCTTTATACAAACGTCGAAATCTCGCACCACTACGAGCATGCTGCGCATGTGTGGATGTTCAGTGTCCACTGACCGTTTGTCGCGTACGCGGCGAGACTGGGTACGTTTATACACATACGCGCACAGTTAGTTGACAATCTCAGTGCGACAAGCTTAGGGTGAAATTTATAAAGCGTACTTACTTGAACTTAGCTTAGCCATTACTTTACACTTGAGACAAAATCGACATTTATAGTGCGGTCCTCGTCTTTGTCTTAGCTTTAGCTAAGCCAAGTCTGCGTATAACCATGTGTTTAGAACTAAGCTCGAGCTAACCCAAGTCAGACTATAAAGTCCAAATCAAAGATTGTACTTAGCATATGCTTAGCTAAGATTTTGCTTAGCCGGGCTTGAGTAAGTAAGCACGCACTATAAATCTCACCCTTAGTGCGACAATCTTAGTGCGACGCACGAATGTCTGTGTGCATTTTTGCAAGTTCTTAGGAACCTTTCGCTCTGTTCTGTCTAGTAACTGCGACTGAACGTAGCGTGATATTTATTTATTTACCATACCATAAACTATCATTACAAGTGACCCCAATGAGATAGCTGGAAGGTAATTTTTGTTTTGTGATATTATACCTCTAGTAAGTAGTACTATTCCCTTTTCTGTGCCTCTAGGTACTTATATGTCTTATAGCTGTTTGTAGTCTGCTGGTTGTAATTCGAAGCAGCAATTCTTCAAATAAATTTTCCAAACAGTTCCTTAGAAGTTAGCCATTTTGATTGGCGCACGCTATTTGTCAGTTGTACATAATAAATAATCGTTAATTGTAGTAAAGCCAATGACTGTTATGACATGA
Source organism: Nudaria mundana (assembly GCA_963556515.1). Taxonomy (NCBI): domain Eukaryota; kingdom Metazoa; phylum Arthropoda; class Insecta; order Lepidoptera; family Erebidae; genus Nudaria; species Nudaria mundana. The sequence goes on from OY748298.1 coordinate 20,880,368, forward strand.
CATCTGCAGCTCAAGAAAGGTTGAAGCAATTATGACTCAACGTGTCTTTCATTTTCCTTGATGATCGGTAAACTGAGGAGATTTACGTAACACTTTAAATGTGGTAAATATTGTTCGTCTGATTGTGAAATGTTAAAAAAAAAACAAGTTGGAAGCCATTACTTTGTTATGTTTTGTCTCGAGATTCGACCCAGTAAGGTCATGTGTAGTAGCATTATCTAATAAGATAAAGCTACTACTAACTTTCAATAGTCCCGTTCTCAGTAGGTATATGAACTACCTATAGGAACGGGGACCTGGAAGCGAGAGCACTTGCATCATTGTTTCAATGGCTCAAGGAGGCGCTGGAACACGACCACTGGCCTGTGTCTCGAGAACGAGGCTCAGCGATCCCAACTCCGCCAGGATCTGATGGAGACATGGACTGGGCGACTTGAGCATACAAAGGGGGGAACCGCCACCTTCGCGACGCGGCGACGGTGCTACCGATCATGGACGACTGGCTGCAGAGGCGGCATGGTGACCTGACGTATCGTGCGACACAGATCATTACCAGGCATGGATGCTTCGGTAGTTTCGCATCCATCGTGAGGGCACACCCCAGTGTCAACACTGTGAGGCCTCCGACGAAGACACTGCCCTCCACACGTTGGTGGAGTGCTCAGCGTGGGCGAGTCAGCGCCAGAACCTCGTACTGGGTCCTGGCGTGGATACACTCGCTGGAGACCATGCTTCAAGCCATGGCAGGAGTGGGTGGAACTCGCGAAAGAGGTGGCTGAGAGAGAGCGGGAGCGTACCCTCCCCGCCGAGTTCCGAAGTCAGCGGCCAGGACGCCGCAGACTCATCTATGCCCAAGATCATCCACCTCCATGATCGGGGCCTGAGGACGGCGGGATAGATCCCGCAGCGCGTAACAAGATTCACTCATTGACGCATGATAAAACCCAACCCCAACGACAGGGTATGAAACCCGACCAAACCCCCGGAGAGGCAACACAGGTGGCCAAAGTCCGCTGCCCGCCACTGGAAATTCTCTGGGAGCTCACCAGAGGCGCTCGGCAGTAGAAGTAGGACCAGCCACAGCATAGGGCTTAAAAAAATCGCAGAACTTAAAAAAAGACACTGGGAACAAGAAAATAGAAATAAAACATCGCGTCTGCCAAATGATATAATACTCGTAGGTATTTCATCTGCTTCTGCTACATCTGAAAACGTACTTCTGGAAACACGTCGGAAAAACCCGTAATTGTAAGTCTACGTAAGTAAGAACGACTTCTTGTCTTCGTATGGGATACTTATACTTGTAAGTAATATCAAGGTTTGTTTTCTATCTTTTTCAGAAATATGAAGTAATCGTTTACAAAATAAACCATTCTTATATTACAATAGACTAACACAATAACCTCAGGCAGCTATCGTGATATTGTCTGACAGATCGAATGCGTAATGGTTAGTTTAGTATAATATCTAACTTCTTAGCGTTTAGCCTTGTCGATTGTCTTCGTAAAACAGAATTCAATTATTATAATAGAACAATAACTGTTGGCTTATAATATAATAGTAGTAATAAGTAATATCGTAGAACAATCGCTGGCACAGTTTTTTAAATCGCGCACACAGAAGAATCAAGAATCGCTGTCGAAAAAATAAGCTGTTTCGATATTTTGAACTTTGTTACGTTCGCATTAAAGTATGAAAGATGTTGTATAAATAATAATTGTAGGTGTTTGTCGTCGTAAAAGTTTAGCTATGTTATGTAAAATGCGTACGTCCGCTTGAACTGAATGTCTAGTTTTGTGTCGAACGATACCGGGTTACGTTGTAATTATAGCATTGCATTATCCTATATTAGCATGCTCTGATGGCCGTTATATATAATATAACACATAACAAATTACAAATAATGACCTGTGAAATAGCAATTTATTTAAAAGTTATAGGTAATATAATGAACCTACCTGTTTATTGACGATCCCCAATTGTCCCAACTGTGTCGAAAGACCGCTAATCTACACAACATCTTACATACCTTAGTATTGAATGGGGTATCTGTATGTACCTACTACTACAAAACGTTCTATTATCCTGTGGTAGAAGTAACATAACCCCATGAGATGGGTCATAGGCAATATTTGTTCCTTTTATGGTACTTTTTTAAACGTCGGTGTTGCCAGCACTAATATTTGTTTAGGACCAGTTAGGGAACATATTTGTTGTGTTATCTGTTTCCTGACACCTCCTGAAATGAGGTCACACGGATTAAGGATTGTTTATTGACTGCGTGGAATTTAAAAAGTAAATCGACCATCCAGATTTAGAACCTCCTTTTCAAATAGGTTAAATAAACCAGCTACAAACACACTCATTACATATTAAAGGTAGATAGGTATTACGTACTACCCCTACCAATGCCACATAGGACCAATAGCCAATAGGGAATAGTACTAAATACCTACTTTATTGCTCTCAGACGTTTACATAGTTTATTTATGAGTTTATTGAGTGAATAACTATAAAAATAACATATTTGAGAATATAAATAATTTTACAATATGAATCGCGGCAACCGACAATGTTAACACATTGCAAAGGTTAAGCAACATCGACTCAGGCGGGTCTTAGGATAGGTGACCATTTCTTAAGACATTGAGACCGCTCCGTGCCTCGGAGAGCACGTTAAGCCGTCGGTCCCGGTTGTTATACTAACATCTATGGCAGTCGTTAGGGGTAGTTGGAGCCCTAAATCACAAATCCGACCGGTCTAACTACAGAACTTTGATATCGCCCATGGGTTGTGAAGGTCAGATGGCAGTCGCTTCACGGGAAATATCGAAGTTCAGCCGAATCGCAGTTAGACTGGAAATCCGACCCCAACTGAGTTGGGAAAAGGCTCGGTGAATGATGATGAATCGCAAAAACTATTCTTTGGCTGGACTCGAACCAGTGACTGATCCCTTTCCAGGAGGAACGTCCTACCAACTGACCAAGACAGTCAGTGGTGTTTTGGTCAAAATAATTTGAGAAAAAGTTATCACACTTCATTGCTTTTTTTTTTTTTTTTTTAGGATCGCCAACTTCATGCCGCCATCCTGATGGTAAGCTGTGGCGACGTCTGGCGATGGAGGGCGACTCTTACAGTACACTGAATACTATAGAAAGTGGCCCTCAGCTTAACGACCTAGTGAGGTGCCTCTTCAAGCTCCACTTAAAGAACCCAGGGTTATAAAGAATATGAAAGGCTTCATAACAATATAACTGTAACATTTACCGTAACTTACAATAACTATGTGTAGGTATGTAAAGTCATGCGTAACTCGACCATTCGAAATCAATACGAGTATCGATATAACAAAATGACGGACGGGTTTTGACCGGCATCACCATTAAGAGATAACTGGGTCTCGGACGGAACACCGTTGATATGCTATTACGTTCATCTGATTATCTTAATTCTATCTGTATGTATGTCCCGTTTACTTTCATAAACCATTCACCTGAATACGGTGAAACTTTATGCAGTTATTGATTCTGCTGTTTAAGTTTTGACAGTTACTTTGACGTAGTACTTAATATGACACACACACACATATCACGCCTATATGGGTAGGCAGAGGTGCATTACACACCCACAATTTGCCATTTTAGTCACACGCGTGTCCCACCAGTGTTTAGCTATATTGTAGTTTTGAAAAAATATTGAAATCCATTGTCTTGTGATGAAATGTTGATGAAAGGAAACAAAATCTTACGTGCCAGCCGCTATCGCACAGCCAATTAAAGTCCTCGGGCTTTACTTAATACGAGCGCAAGTTAAAAATAAACGGAACAGAGCAACATATTTATACAAAAGCATAAGGTATGCGGCATAGGCCACTGGCATTTTGCACGTTCTTAAGTAGTTGTTGCTCTGTTTCATTTATGTACTTTGTTATGGGTTTATTAGTAGTCATGGTCATGCGGTTTATTTAATAAATGGACCAGCAAAGCAAGAAGTTTGCTTAAATTATTTAGATATCCGTGTTAAATCGCGAAAATCCTGCCGATGTCCTTTATTTTTGCAATTAATAATTTCTATAAGGTAGGTAAATATTTAAGTTTATAATTTTCGGGTGGAATAGCGTATTATGACGATACCTTTTTTGATAAAACAAAGCCTATAATTTGTGTGCACGGCAAGATTTCTATATAAACAGACAGACAGACAGATAAAAATATAAAAAAATGGTTTTGTTATGTAAGTAAGTACCTAAGTTATATGGTATTACAAACAGACAACTCTTTTTTTTATTATATATGTCATAATAGTGGTAGTTTAAATAGTGTTTCTGACTACCCCTTTGGAAAAACTTAACTAAGTATGTAAGTACCTACCTATTTGTGGGTAGTAGGTAGGTACTTATGCCATCCACCGAGCCTTTTCCCAACGCAGTTAGTCTAACTGCGGCTTCGTTATTCGACCGAACTTCGATATTCTCCGTGGAGCGATTGCCATCTGATGATCTGACCTCCACAATGCTATGTAAACCTATGTTATCTTCTTCTTCTTCTCGTGTCGATGGGCAACACTATGGTGATTATATTGTCTTATATTGTCTTGGTGCTCTGCGACGCAAATCGCATTTGGCCTCGCCTCGTCAGGTCATCTAAAGTGCACGAGTCTGGGCAACCCGGACCTGACATCATGTGGTGATAAGCCACATTCACACTGGCTCTTTAGTGTCAATGTATCCCCACTTGGACATATTATCTTTAGATCTCCCAACCTGGGTTCGCATTCTATTAAGATAGTTTCTCAATACCTACTTTCATCCCGCCGGCAGAGAAACTACCCCTCGGACACAATATCCCCTGGCCCACCTGTAATTAAATGAAATAAAGTCTTAAGAATGTGATCCAATAAAATATGAAAAAAAAATGGTATTATCGCGCTTATATCCTATCACAATTTATCGATTGGTATAAGTAACTAGATAACCTTATCCAAACCAAATCAATATTCATAACTATCGATACAATTATAAATAATTAGGTAAGTATGAGTAATAATTCAATGACAAAAAATGTTAAGTACATAATTTTTTTACCCTTTTGGTTGAGATTCCACTACAGTATTTGAACACAAAATCTAGGGTTAGAGGTGCTGTAACTCAAGCATCAGCCGGGAACAACACACAAGTATAGTGAAAACATAAATCTCTTGGTCGGCCAGTTGTTAGTAAAATCACGCCTATGAAGTTCTGAATTTCTTAATAGTACAGACAGTACCGTTAATGTTATACTTTATGGGCATGCCGACCTAATTAAACCACTACCTATTTATATAATATATATTTTAAAATAGAGAATATCTATTTTATAAACAAAAAAATGCGGACTTCATCGATCAACAAATTTTAATACTTCACGGACGTAGAAAGACAACTTCTTTAAAAACATAAAGTATGTTAAGTCTAGTCTGACCTCCCTCTCGCTGGGGACCATGCTTCAAGCCATGGTATCCAGCGGGAGTAGGTGGAACGCGGCCGTGTCCTTCTGCGAGCAAGTCATGCTCGCGAAGGAGGCGGCCGGGAGGGAGAGGGAGCGTACCCTCCCCGCCGAGTTCCGTAGTCGGCGGCCAGGCCGCCCCAGACTACGCGACTACGCCCAAGACTATCGTCCTCCATGATCGGGGCCTGAGGACGGCGGGATCGCCACCCACCGTCCTTACAGAAGCAGGCTAGAAGGGTTGCGTGCTGCGGGGCCTTTGCCCCATAGCACGCAACCAGATTCACTCACTGACGCGGGATAAAACCCGACCCCAATGACGCGGGATTCTCGTCCCGACCAAACACCCGCAGAGACCACAGAGGTGGTCAAAGTCCGCCGGGCGCCACTGGACATACCCTCTGCTAGTAACCAGGGACGCCCGGCAACGGACGTTAGAGCGGCCGCGGCCTTGGGCCGCGGAATTAAAAAAAAAAAAAAGTCTAGTCTGACCTAATGAATAATATATACATTAGATCAGACTTAACTTAACTCAGTCTTGATAATGCCTCGTTTAGAGGCGAAACAATTGTCGACGTTTTGTTCTTTTTGATTCTGCGAAAAATTAATGCTATTATATAATTTTAAAAAGTTTTTTCTTAAAACATTTTACTTACCATTGTTTTACTTAAGTAGTCTAATCTAAAAAGTATCATCATAGTATATCATATTATCTCGTGTCATGTAGTTTTCAACTTCAACGTGTCAATTTGATTTAAATGCGTATGGTATTTTATAGGTTTCCATTTATTAAATTACGGAATTTGCTGATTCTAGTGAAGTCTAGCGTCAAGTTACCAATTTAGGTCTTTAACTATGTATTTACTTCAGGGTAGTAGATAATGTTATTAGACTTATTAGTGAACCTATTGAATTATTAATTACTGGCTAATCGCCGCAGCTCCGCTCGCGTGATTTAGTTTAATCATTCCCGGTTCCCGTGGGAACACATTACCGGGATAAAAAGTAGCCTATGTTACTCAGGGTGAATGTAGCTTTCCAATGGTGAAAGAATTTTTGAAATCGGCACAGTAGTTTTTGTGTTTATTCATTACAAACTTATATCAAAAAAATTTGATCTAAGATTACGAACATACAAATCTTTCCTCTTTATAATAGTAGTATAGATATAGATATACTCGTACTTAGATTAAATATTTTTGGTTATTCTTACACAATGTCATCTAGCCCAAATTAAGCTAATAGTCTTGTGTTAAGGGATCTAGACGACTGATAAACATACTTATATATTAATTTTGGGCAGACTAGACAACTTAATACAAAATCCTTTGTGTAAAATTTTAAATGTAAATATTAATGACCGGGCCTGGGTCCAAGCGTTTCTTCCAGTTCGCTTGGGCGGGCTAGGTATTCGTAGAGTCACAGATGTCAGTTTGCCAGCATTTCTGTCGTCGGTCCTCAGGAAAATTTTGTCAAATACACTGATTGATTCCGAGGTGCGATGCAAGACCGATGCCATAAATGCTTGGAGGATGTCTTGTCCCGACACTGACCTGCCCTCACGCCTAGGCTCACAGCGACTGTGGGATTCACCGCTCTGTAAATTGATAATTAATACACTAATTGACACTTCTGTCAATATTTCAGAGCGTGCACGCCTACTAGCTGTTGGAGAATGGGAGTCAGGGTTATGGATCCAGGCGCTCCCATCGCCCAACATCGGTACAATGTTGGACGACACAACCTTCCGCATTGCCACTTGCCTTCGGCTGGGTACACCTTGTGTATCCCCGCATCATTGCACCTGTGGAGTAGCCGTCGATAATCTGGGACACCATGGCCTTTCTTGTAGCAGAAGCGCAGGTCGTATACCTCGGCACGCTATTCTAAACGACATAATTCGTAGGGCTCTTTCCACCGCAGGTCTTCCGGCCGTACGTGAACCAAATGGTTTAGCACGAAGCGATGGAAAGAGACCGGACGGTATGTTGTTGCTACCGTGGAAGATGGGAAGGCCTTTGGTGTGGGACGCTACATGCGTTGACGCCTTAGCACCTTCACACTTTCCAAGCACATCCGGATGTGCCGGCGCCGCTGCTGCATCGGCTGAACGCCTTAAACGGCGTAAATATGCTAACCTAGCAGGTGATTACATATTTGAACCGTTTGGTGTTGAGACACTGGGGTCATGGGGTCCGAGTGCTCGCCGCCTTTATAGAGACATTGCTAAACGCCTAATCGATGCTTCTCAGGACCAGAAGGCTGGCTATTTTCTGGCCCAAAGAATAAGTATCGCCATCCAACGTGGCAACACAGCCAGCATTCTGGGAACCTTCCCAGTCGGCAATGACGCGGAGGATTTTTTAAACGATATTTTGTAATGTAAATATTTTTAGTCTATAATTATGTTTATTTTGTATATTGTAATTCTTATTGTAAATAAATTCATCTTATATATATACATAGCATATATAAACATAGCAATCGCCGTCGTAAGCAGCCGTAAGTTCGTACGTTCCTCCAGGGGAAAGGGAACAGTCGCGATTCCAAGACTTTCGTGTTTGCGATTCATATTGAAAAACTATGTTAATCTTAGTTACGGTCATTTGGTATGTTGTATTTATTAACTCCTTAAATCCCTGTCCTCCACTAATAATACGTTGTAGAAATATTTTAATGTTTCAGCCTGTTTTGTTTTCTCCACCAGAGTTGTATTAGTGACAATAAATAATCACGCCTATATCCCCGAGGTGATAGACAGAGGTGTATTACACACCCACATTTAGGCAGCAGTTTCGATGGTCTCACGTAATATTTGGCAACTCTCTTGCCATTTTTGGACACTATGAAAATTCAATCTCTCGCATATCTAATTGTAATCGTACAATGTGAATCACAAAAACTATAGTCTTGGCCTAGACTCGAACCAACGACTTTCCAGGAGGAACTCTCGCATATCGCCTAGATCTCTCCTAGACCTGCAGAGTAATGTCGTATATTGCGTTCAAGACCTCTTCCAAGTTGCAGCAGTTGCAGCAAGCAATGTCGTGGGTATATACATACATTCATTGACAACTGGACCTCGTAACATTTGCATTGTTCACAATTAGTAATTCCACACGAGGACGGTAGTTAATTGTCAACTGTGTAGTGTGTATTGCCGCGAGGTGCGCACGCGCATAGCTAATGCACACGTGAGCCGAAAACTAATCCCAACAAAAGGAACATTAACTATTAACTGTCGTAGTTTTAGTCCCACTCCAAGATTCAAAGTGTTTATTCATTTAGTTTATAATCACACTTATGAATGTCAAAATTAAAATGAGTGCTTCTAGATGTACATTTACTGCCTGATTAGCAAAGCAACAGTAGAGCCTGTGAGTGAGAATCTGGCAAGAAATCTCACGGCCACTCTTTTTCCATCATCAAATACAATAGTAAAAAATTAACAATTTTTTCTTAACAATAAGAATTAAATAAGTCCAAATTTTAAATAACACTAAATATGAGCTATTTAGTGTTATTTAAAATTTGGACTTATTTAATTCTTATTGTTAAGAAAAAATTCCATGGTTCTGTGTCACCTAATTACTAAATAATCTGTAATGATGTAATAGCCCTTTCCTACTCATATTAGGTGAGTCTTAACACTGTTTGAATTTTCTCTTCTTACCTATACTGGTCCCAAAAATTGTTATAACTTGTTTTTTTTCGTCAGCGTACAATCCGCTTAGGTACAGAGATAGATTAATAACAGGACAGCTACCAGGTTTTTACTGCACTCACCAACACGGGATCAAACCCGACCCCAAAGACGTGGGATCAAACCCGACCAAAGGTGGCCAAAGTCCGCCGGTCGCCACTGGAAATACCTCCCGGTGCGTACCAGAGACCCTCGCGGCCTCGGCAACGGACGTCTTGCACCTCAAAAACAAATTTAAAACTCGATGTCAATTAAACTAGTGGTTCTGTGAACCGTAGACTTCGGGAGCGGCTTTGTTTAGAAAATTTCTTCTTCAATTTTCTTTATTACTCTTTCATTTGTCATCCAATCCAAAAAATGTCATTCAAATGTTATTCATTGTAAGCAAGGAGTGTGTGTGTAAAGTTTCATGCAAATCGGTTGATAAATACGGCCTCAAACATGATCTGACAGAACCCATAGATGAGTACAGACGAAAGAAATTCTCCCCAGTCTGCAAGTTGAAACGGAGCCTTCGCGAGCTTCGCTCCCTCAGTCAATAAGCGAAGTATCGCTAAAGAATGCGAAATGAAAGTGTATTAAGTAAGTATACCATAGTGTTCAGTGTTGGTATAATTAAACCCGCCAAGTGAGAGTCGGACTCGCGCACAAAGGGTTCTGTACCAAAACGGGACAATCGCTTGAAGATAATATGTAAGTGTAATAGAAGACCTTCGACAATGCCTTAAGGTGAAACCGGACAGATTTATCGTAGTAGTAAAATTGAATTTGTCCACAAATTATTGACCGAGCGAGCGAAGCGTCTCAGTTTCAACTCGAGGACTGGCCGATTTGGCGTTGTTTGTCTTCATGTATGTATGTGTGTCAGTTACGGTCTACAGGCCGCATTTTTCAGCCGATTTTCATGAAATTTGACACAAGTGTTCTTTGTTGCAAGGCGCACCTTTTGTCGAAGGGATTTTTCGATTGGGCGGAAAATGCGAAAATAACGCGAGGTCTACTGTTCGAGAACTACTAGTTAGGTAGGTATAGGTTTCACCAAGTGCCGATAATGGAAAGTGTTAACTATAAGTACCTACTTCGGTACGTAAAAGATTACAATAGTTTTAAATAGCACATTCATAACCTACACAAGCCATCAAATGCTGTACCTACATCTGTTCCGGCGATGAAATAGTTTCTGGCATTCAGTATGCATGGCCCGGTCACTAAGTAACTAAGTAACCTAGACAGTTTAAATAACATACTTAACAAAATTTGTGGTGCTCTTTTCACCGTAGGTCTTCCGGCCGTACCTGAGCCAAATGAGTTAGCACGAATCGATGGAAAGAGACCGGACGGTATGTCGTTGCTACCGTGGAAGCTGGGATGGCGTTTGGTGTGCGTTGACACCTTAGCACCTTCACACCTTCCAAACAATCCGGATGTGCTTGCGTTGCGCGCCGGCGCAGCTGCTGCATCAGCTGAAGGCCTCAAACGGTGTAAATATGTTAACCTAGCAGGTTATTACATATTTGAGCCGTTTGGGGTTGAGACACTGGGGTCATGGGGTCCGCGTGCTCGCCGCCGCGGATAGAGACATTATTAAACGCTTAATTGATGCCTCTCAGGACCAGAAGGCTGGCTATTTTCTGGCCCAAGGAATAAGTATCGCCATCCAACGTGGCAACACAGCCAGCATTCTGGAAAACTTCCGGCAATGACGCGGATGATTTTTAAATATAAACGATATTTTGTAATGTAAATATTTTTAGTATATACTTATGTATATTGTAATTCTTATTGTAAATAAATTTATCCAGTTTTAAATAGTTTAACATGAGTATTTTAAGGTATAACTGTCCAAACAATTATTGTTTGTTCTATTAAAGTTTTATTTTATCAACCTACGGTCAAAAAAGGAGGAGGTTCTCAATTCGACTGTTTTTTTTATGTTTGTTACCTCATATCTTCGGACTGGGTGCACCGATTTGATTTTGAATTTTCTTTTAAGTGGAGGTTACTACTTCCCAAGTGGTCCCATTTCATGGTCCTATTCCGATCGAACTGTGACTTTATCCGATCTACTTGACCTATTCCGATCGAACTGTGACTTTATCCGATCTACTTGACCTATTCCGATCGAACTGTGACTTTATCCGATCTATTTGACCTATTCCGATCGAACTGTGACTTTATCCGATCTACTTGACCTATTCCGATCGAACTGTAACTTTATCCGATCTACTTGACCTATTCCGATCGAACTGTGACTTTATCCGATCTACTTGACCTATTCCGATCGAACTGTGACTTTATCCGATCTACTTGACCTATTTCGATCGACTTGCTCGAACTGTAGCTGTATACGTTTTGCAATCCCCTCAAGATGTGCTAATTAGTTTGAACTTTTCCGTCCTGCGGCGGAAATGTGTCACTTTCAACCCGCATCCGCATGTCAGGTAAGCAATGACTAACTTTCAGAGCATGAGAGATGAAATAGTAGATTGTTAACTAAGGGATGAAAGCCTCCTATTTCCGACGAAATATTTTGGCCAATGGTTCGAGGCAGAAATGGGTGTTTTCACCCGAGTTACACACTACTTTTCATTTCGAATACGAGGAAAGCAAATAAAAGTCAAATAATGAAAAATTATGACAATACTTATTGATCGCGTATCAAGTATTGAACTTCCCGCCTTTTTTTAACTTTTTGTTTTTCATTCGCCCTTTTTTAGGGCAGGCTAGCATGGTCTTTTGATTATACCGCCTTGTCATTGTATATTTTTCCATGCAAAATAGTTTTTTTAAATATCTTCAGTTAATTCTTTTACCGCCATATTTTTTGAAGCGCCTTAGAGAATTTTTTTGATCTGTATGATGCTTTACGGCGGCGGGCGGTTTAGTCAGGTTTAGTTGGAGTCTCAAATAAGATAATATTAACTTTTTATACCCGAGTATTTTAACTCGGTATTTTAAGGTATAACTGTCCAAATAATTATTGTTAATGCTATTTACGTTTTATTTTATTGTTACTCAACTCTTTTTGTTTATGACCATTTAAAAAACCAGAATGTTCTATTAACTTAATCGAAATCTAGGCTGTATAGGTACATTTTTGCCATCGCTTAGGTGCAAAGGGGCCCTTCTTACATCTATCGGGCCCCAGCGACCTCACCTGCTAGTGGCGCACCTGCTGATTAACGGACGAGGTTCGTATATTACGGTACCCATGTGGTGGCTTTGGCCCCTACGTGGATACCAGGTGGTACAACAGTGTTGGTCCGGGGGGGTACCACCGTGCAGCTGTGCTAAAGCCCCCCAAGTAACCCAGCCCAGGCTGGGTTGCGTTAGGGGTTCAGCAGCTGCACTGCCGGGCCCGGGACGGTGTATGGTGCGGCAGGCAGGGGTCCAGTGGGGGCGAAGCGGAGTCTAGTGTGGGTGGTGTGGGTCGATTCGCCGGGCAGGGAGACCCTTAGCAACGGCGTTGCCGCGGCCGCCCGCAACATAGTCATGGGGCCCGCCTGGGACCAACTACCCCAGTAGGCTGCCCCACATGTTGCGCATAATCCTGTTGTGGGGTCGCCGCTCCGGGTGGTAACCGGGGTGGGGTAGCGGCGGCCTTGCATCAGGGGGGTTTGGGACCCCTTCCGTCCGGCGGGTCGGCTCCGACCTAACCACACGGTTCTAGACGAAGCTAGCCTCTGCACTTTGTCACTTACTGCCGCACCAAATATCGCCCTGTCTTCACGCTTCCCCATATTTCACAATGACAGTGCAACAATATAATAGACGGTACACAGCGGCCCCTAGAAACCCCACAAAGTTGACTTCGTTTGAGGTGGAGTTCGCGAATATCCGCGGACTCCATGCAAACCTCGATACCGTCCACCATCACCTGGAGTCGGCACGCCCTTCTGTGATGTTCCTAACGGAGACACAGATACGCCGCCCTGACGACACGTCGTACCTCTGTTACCCGGGCTATATCATAGAGGAACAATTCCGCGATAAAGCCGGGGTGTGCGTGTTCGTTAGGGCGGATGTTTGCTGCCGCCGGTTGCGCTGTCTGGAGAACCCCTCCTACTCCGTCCTTTGGCTGCACGTGGATCATGACTCCATGAGCCAGATCTACGTGTGCGTCTACCGCTCCCACACAGGGGACACTGGGACAACAAGGCTTTTCGAATACCTCAGCGAGATGGCTGACGATGCGCAGGTGCGGTTCCCGAACGCTGACCTGGTTTTCTTGGGGGACTTTAACGGTCATCACGTTGAGTGGCTGGGGTCCCTTAGGACCGATCATGCGGGACGAACCGCCCATGCATTCGCTCTCTCCCACGGGCTGACCCAGATGGTACGGGGGATCACCCGGATACCTGACAGGTCAGACCACACGCCCGCCTTGCTGGATCTACTGCTGACGAGTCGCCCAGCCGAGTACAGTGTGTCGGTACGCGCCCCACTGGGCACTTCCGACCACTGTGTGGTGCACGCCAGCTTCCAAGCGCCACCACCTGCTCGTGCTGAACAAATGACTCGACGACTATGGCACTACTCGTCGGCAGACTGGGACGGTCTCCGCGATTACTTTGTGTCCGTCCCGTGGAGCCAGCGCTGCTTTGTAGGGAAGGCGCCTTCGGATAGCGCTGCTGCCATTGCTGGCGAGATCAGTCTAGGGATAGAATATTATATCCCTTTCACTGATGTCGCCAGCATCCGCAAAGCTCGCCCCTGGTTCGGGCGTGAATGTGCCGAGGCTGTCCAGAAAAAACTAGACTAGATAGATAGACTGTCCGGAGGTAACGGGAAGCCTTGAGCCGCTAGCCCAGCGCCGAACAATTGCTTCCTTGGCCGCGTTCTACCGTATTTACCACGGTGAGTGTTCTGAAGAGCTCTTCAACCTGATCCCACCCTCTCCCTTCCGATCCCGAACAACGCGTGCCGGCCAGAGATGTCACCCTCATACCGTGGAAACCGTCTTCGCGAGAACCGAGCGTTTTAAACGATCGTTTCTCTGCCGAACGATGGTGGCTTGGAACGCCCTGCCTGCGCACGTGTTTCCTCCAACATATAACCCTGGGCTCTTTAAGCGAAGCGTGAAGAGGCACATCACTGGGTCGTCAAGTTGAGGGCCACTCTCTATAGTATTCCTGTGTACTGTGAGAGTCGCCCTCAATTGCCAGACGTCGCCTCAGCTTACCATCAGGCGGGTGGCGTCAATTTGTCGACCTAAATATAAAAAAAAAAAAAATCGCCTCAAGATGTGGTGATTTTTTTTTACTTCTCCGCCCTAGGGCCGAAATGTATCACTTTCAACTCGCATATCAGGTAAGCAATGACCCACTTTCAGAGCATGAGAGATGAAAAAGTGATTTGTGTGTGAGAAACTAAAAATATAAATAACTTCACGCAGAAAGATTGTGAACTCACTTTAGTACACAAAAGAACAATATAAAGTGAAACAGTGCCTTTCTGTGATAACGTGTTTGTTCAAATAAGCGTGGTTAATCAATTTAGCAGCGGTCAAGGTTTATGATGGGATTACACACATCTACATAATTCTCTCGTCGCTACGTACGTACTACCCACTACCTACTGCCAATAGACGATCTCATGTGTCTTTAACTAGATGAAAAAGTAGCATATGTTACTCCAGGTTAATGTAGCCACGAACAAAGGATTTGCATAACAATCAACAAAAAGAACAAACAATCAAATCTTTCCTTTTTATCCCGGATCGGACCGGATCCGACTTCTGTCTCCAATTAACACTAAAAGTACCTACCTATACCACATAATTATAGTAACGTTAAAATTGGAAAGGTACCTAAATGCATGCCAAACAATTACACCCTATTTATTTAGTAGGTACCCGTAGTCAGATGCGATCAGCAGTGTCGAAAGACCAATAATATAATTACACTTCCATTTATTGTATTGGGAAGTTTACGTCGTAAAGAAATTCGCTAGAGAAATAGCCGAGATATGAGTCTGCTTAAGACGGCCCTCTCCCTCTTATACATTATAAGTGAAGTAGGTACTTGTTCATTTATCTGTGACTACAGTTTATCTATCGCGTTGAATAGCCGACAGAAGGTAAATAGCGACACGAGACTTTGTTTCTGCATTCTTTGGTCAAAAGACAAAACAACATTGCTAAAGGGATCATTAATTCAAGCAATTATAGTTAAGTAAGTCCGTATTTTTTGTTCTTCACGGCTAATGATCCTGGTCGGACGGACTTGGGTCAATGGCGCTCTGCTGAAAATAAGAAGACGAGAATAGTGTAATTTTCCGGTAGCGTGATAGAATAAACTAGAACCTCACGAGGCCTTTCAACCAATGACACACGGAATCTTTCTAACGAGACAGATTTTTATTGGTCAATAAAAGTTTGGTTGGGAAATGGTAGGAACGGCACTTTAGAGAATCCTAAGCAAAGAGTGCACGCATAGCACCTGCTGACTGACGGACAAATACATCCCAAAGTGACAAAACACGGTATTAGGCTCGCCTTGATTCCTTATGGTATATTTTATTCCATAGAAGGTTTCGCTGTGTATTTTAACGTAGATAAACAAATAGTTTATCGTCTGCAACGTAATTAGATATGGCTTCAATGCTTTCTACTGCAGTCTGTGATTTCAGAGCAGAGGTCAGTTAGATCGAGATCTGTAACTAAACGTTTCTCTAAATTGAAATATACCGGTTGTTGGAACCATTACTTGCGTTACGTACTGGTACTCGTACTATGGGCAAGGAAGTCAGTTGTTGTTCCAGCCACTGCCAGCTACCCGATACCGGCGCTAGAAACTATTGCAGAAGCTGGGAAGTTAGCTGTTTACTCACATTCATCACTCATCTCAATCAAAAATCTCGGACTCATCTCAATCAAAAATCTCGGACACATTTCAATCAAAAATCTCGGACTCATTTCAATCAAACATTTTGGAAACATTTTGGAAAAATAAACCGACTTCAAATCACCGGAATGGGACAAAATAATGGTCGGAATAGGAACAAAATGAAATGGGACCATATGGGGGGATTCCTTTCGTTAACATAATATGTAATCCTAAAATGTTTTGGCACAATGAATTTGGAATACTTTTTTTGACGTAATTATACTTGGTCATAATTGATTTTTAGCAGCATATTTATGTACTGTGGCATAATTATATTTAGGTCTAATATATTTATGCATAGTTATAATTTGCACAATGTTTTTAAGCATAGTGTACAGTCGCCTAATAGTATATATTACTAAAATTTAATAGGTATAAATTAATGAAATGAATGAAAAATAAAAAAGTTACTTTAACCAGTATTTCCTATATTATATAGTGTCAAAGTAGGTTTAGGTGCGGCGGGGGTGGCCCTTGGGCCACCCCTAAGCCGCCTTTTAATTATTTTACATAGTTACTTAGTCTGCGTAAGATGATTATGACAATATTCATTATAGTTTGATACGTTTATGCCTTTATAAAGCTATGCTTATAAATTTTATGCTTAAATATGATTATGCTAATTTTATTTATGATTAAGACAAATATGCTAAATTTGGTATGGATAAAAAAATTATGCATAAATATCATTAGTCCAAATTACCATATGCCAAAATATTTTATGGTTATTTTTTTTATGCAAATGGATAGTGAACCCCATATGGGATGTACCATATAAAAAAGGTTCACGCAGTCGATAAATATGAGGTAACAAACACAAAATAATACATTCTAATTGAGTACCTTCTCCCTTTTAAAAGTCAGTTAAAATGGATCTACGGACATAATATGGCATAGCAACTCCCGGTCGCGAGTTTCGGTGGACAGCAGTTGCTGTTGTCTGTTTTAAGTTGCTGCAATCGATGGCTAAGGTGCGCTTACTCGTTAACTATTTGTCGCAACTATCGAATTTGTATCGGTTGCGTAAAGTTGGTGGTTTCCTCAGCTGGCAACGTGTCGAGGAATTCCCTATCATCCTTTTCCTAGTGTTGTTGTTGTTGTGTGAGACAAAATAACTAACAGATATATATAAGTACCTAATTGCGGCAACCATAATAGTGACGAGAGAGCCACTTTGAGGTTTGGTGAGTAATTGTAACTAACTATTTATTTGTGAAAGCTTCCTAAAGTGAACGGTGAAGGGGTCATTCAATAAACATCAGTATAATTTATTAAGTTTGTAATTCACAAAGACATATTTTAACCGAAGAATTCTTCATTTTTAATATAATATTTAATAAAGCATTACTTCCAGTTTTAATTTGACAGATTTGACATATTGGGCTTGGGTTTACACACATAGGGCCTTGTACGAACTACAGGGTTAGAGTGGAATACCGGCAGAGCCTCGCCTTGTAGGGAAACTAGTTAAAGGTACACAAGACAGTTTATGTCCATTAGGGGAGTACGGTAAGCAGTTTCATTTTCTGTTTTGAAATCAGTATTGGTAAATGACTGTAGGTGTGTTTAATTACTAGGTATGGTTATCTGTGTACGTACATAGTTTACCGCTAGGTATTGTGGAAAGAATACACTACAATAGTTACAAGTATTGATTAGTAGCTAGGTCTAGAGTACCTAGGTACTTGCTATTCTGTGCTAATCAGTACTTGTGCTATCTAGATAGCCATTAGTGTTTTGTGTTTACTGATTAACTCTCATTATCTGGAGTGTATTATTGTTACCTAGTTATTTGAATGATAGCACTAACTCCAGCATCAGCAATATATACAATACTAGTCGGTCACCACTGCTCCACCCGCTTGATAGTTTTCTCGTTACCGATACACGTGGGAACACATTACCATGGTATAAAGTATCTTCAATCTTCAATTTCTCAAGGATAATGTGGCTACATATCAGTGTAAGAATTTTCAAAATTGGTTCAAACAATCAAATCTTTCTTCTTTATGATACAAAATGGGTAAAGATTAGATATATATTACCCATATGTTTATGAGATTGTAATGGTAAGTAAGATGTTCAAACTTTTTAAAATAATTGCATCATTCTGGCAAAGAGAGAACAGCCTGTTCTCTCTGAGACAGTCTTGAGAATGCCTCGTTTAGAGTTGAACAATTTGTCGACGTTTTAATGTCTTATATTTTTGCGAGAATGATGCAATTATTTTAAAAAGTTTGAACATTTTACTTACCATTACTTTGTCATGGATTTTCGC
The DNA here is from genome assembly GCA_963556515.1 of Nudaria mundana. Taxonomy (NCBI): domain Eukaryota; kingdom Metazoa; phylum Arthropoda; class Insecta; order Lepidoptera; family Erebidae; genus Nudaria; species Nudaria mundana. The sequence goes on from OY748298.1 coordinate 20,898,720, forward strand.
CAGGTAACGCCTGATTCTATCCAATGTTTATGAGATTGTTTGTTTCCTTGAATGCGCTAATTTGATTAATTACTGGTAATAATTGAATGTTAGGTGTTGGACGGCATATTTGTTTAAGAAGCTTAAAAACTGGAGGTACAGCCTCATACCACGACCATGAGGAGTCGAGCCGCAATTGTTATTTATTTATTCATTTATTTCACACATAACATTACAGATGAAGACCATTATTGACTGCTTCGGTGGAGTGGTTGGCAGTGGATCGACTTTCGACTCCGGAGTCTCGTGTTCGATTACCGGGTCGAATCAATTTTTTGTGTGATCCACAAATGTTTGTTTCGGAGCTTGTGTGATTCCTATGTATATTATGTATGTATTTCCAAATATGTAAGTATGTTTATCAGTTGTCTAAATCCCATAGCACGAGTTTTTCGCTTAGTTTGGGCGTTGTGTAAAAATGTCCAAAAATATTTATTTATTAAAAATATACTTACAAATTAGGGAAAATACAGTTTAATATAGTTTTGTATTCCACAAAGAAGCCACAAGAAAGAGTTTCAAACAACTACGAGTAGTACCTAGGTACTTAGCTTGCAGTGTCAATTGTCAAGTTATTCATGGCATGGGTGATGTTTGTATGAATTAGCAAATTAGCTCACATCTAACAAAAACCGCTGCGCCTTGAATTAGAACTCTTGTGTAACAATATTTATATAATTTATTAAAATTTATAATGAGTTATACTCAATGTTTGTTACGGAAATGGATAAGTGTTACGATAACATTATTAGAGTTATAACGCGTATCTATAAAACTGAATTAATCTTTTTGATAACAGTAAAAATTATCTAGGCTAAAATATTCTGATATACCTGATGCGAACACATTCATTATGTTAATAAGAATAATATAGGTAGGTACTATATAATGAGTCCGTGGTCCCAGATGCCTGAGTTTTTTGGTTCCTGATTCAAATAAGTAGGTAATGTAATAATTAAATATACATCCCACAAGAATTGTGATAAAGAGAAGCCCCGAAGGTGTAGGCACACCCACTCTTAGTTAGTAACTTTGTTGGTCCCACGTAAGCCTATTGTTGTTACCGGGCATTGGTCAGCCAGGACAGATGTTACACTTCATGGAATCTCTGCAGTCTGAGCAGTCAAATGGTAAGACATTGCTTAAACTCGATCCAGTATTATTTACGTAAGTAACGTTACAAACTATACAAAGATACAATTTTTCCTCAACATATTAGTTTTGATTTGAATTGCAGAATCGCCTGAAAAATAAAATAGTCGCCAATTAAAAGCACAAGTTCAGTATTAGATAAGTAATGAAACAATACTATCAATAGATAAGCGCTGTTATCGAACTCGGCTACGATTCGACTCACGGACGTGTCCACTAATATCGAATGATAACCCACACTTTCTAGCCTAGTATTCGTTATGCGTACCTATGCAAATAATATACATACAACTTTATATAGGTAGGTACGTAGATTATCAACATACCTTTGCGCTGTAAACCGCTGTCACAGTATAAGTTCTACCTATACTCTGCCGCTGTGCCTGTATCCTCGAAGGGTTGGACATGACCGTTTAATTACCGTTCCAAGTATTAGGGGGCAGATTAACTAAAGCCAGTCCCTACTCTGCACCCTCGAAGAGGTCACACAGGTGGCCAAAGTCTGCTGGGCGCCACTGGACGGACTTTAAAATAAAGTACCTACTCTGATATTAATAAGAAACTACAGAGATATTTTATTTCTAAAAGTACTAGCAATTGCAACCATCTACGAAAGTAGGTAGTACGTGTGGTTCGTATGGTGTTGGTCGAGGCACTATGCAAGTAGTCCATCAGAAACAACTACCTATTGGAATAACCTACTTATTTATTTCTATTGAGAAGAGAAAATTTCGTACTTACTAGATTCTACCAAGAGGTAGGTACGCATAACACGAGTATAAGACGACACCTTGTGTATCAAGTAGCTACCTATCCAGTTATCCACAAACTTTGTTCAGGTATCAGCAATCAGCAATCAGCAGTTTTACATAAATGGAAATATTAATCATTGATTAATCCATTAAGTACGATGACAATTTGCTAACTTGTAACAACTTGAGTATCCGGTTTGATATCCGACCATTTGAAACTATCTGTTAATAGCATATTTTTCTATTTCATATAAAATAATCATCTCCATCATTCATTTTTATATATATAAAAATGAATCCCTATTTCCCTTGGTCACGACATCACGCGTGAACGGCTGGACCGATTTGGCTAATTTGGGTCTTAAAATATTCGTGGAGGTTCAGGGAAGGTTCATAAGCAAAATTTCAGGCGGTACGAAGTTCGCCGGGACCACTAGTAAACAATAAATACTTAAACTATTTACAGAAATAGATACTAACATTATACTTTATTTTTAAATTCAGCGAGATCGCGGCCGCTCCCAAGTCCTATGCTGCGGGCGTCTCCGGTGACCCCAGAAGGTATTTCCTGTGGCACCCAGCGGACTTTGGCCAGCTGTGTGGCCTCTTCGGGGTTCGAAAATCCCACGTCGTTGGGGTTGGGTTTTATCCCGCGTCGGTGAGTGAATCTGATTGCTTGCTATGGGGCAAAGGCCCCGCAGTACGCAACCCTTCTAGCCTGCTTCTGTAAAGACGGCGGGTGGCTATCCCGCTGTTCTTAGGCCCCGATCATGGAGGTCAATGGTCCTGGACGTAGATGAGTCTGCAGCGCCCTGGCCGCTGACTGCGAAACTCAGCGGGGAGGGTACACTCCCTCTCCCTCTCAGCCGCCTCCTTCGCGAGCATGACTTGCTTGCAGAAGGCCGCGTCCCACCTACTCGCGCTGGAGACCATGGCTTGGAGCATGGTTTCCAGCGAGACGATATCCACGCCCAGACCCACTACGAGGTCCCGGCGCTGACTCACCCATGCTGAGCACTCCAGCAACGTGTGGAGTGTGGTGTCGTCGTCGGAAACCTCGCAGTGTTGACACCGGGGTCTGACCTCACGATGGATGCGAAACAGATAGCTATCGAAGCCATGGATGCTCGATAATGATCTGCGTCGCACGATACGTGAGGTCCCCATGCCGCCTCTGCAGCCACTCGTCCATGATCGTTCGTAGTTCCCCACTTTGGTTGCTCAAGTCGCACCCTCCAAGTTTCATCATGACTAAAATTATACTTATCTAAAATTTAAGATTTTCAAAAACCTCCTCCGCCTCTTCGCCGCCGACTGACAATGTCCTCAACAAACCGGTCACATTACCGCCGACTGACAATGTCCTCAACAAACCGGTCATATCGCGCCGACTGACAATGTCCTCAACAGACTGGTCACATTGCCGCCGACTGACAATGTCCTCAACAGACTGGTCACATTGCCGCTTTGTATTGCAATGCTAAGTCTTTGTGCTAAAATGTGACCAGCCCAGTAAGTTGACTGTAAAGAACAAACGTTGCCGCCGCCTCCGCCGGTCACACCACGTCCACAACCAGCACTCATGTGGTAATAATAAATCGTTTCAACTATACATTGTTTATAGGTACTTCATAAAGGTTACAGCAACACGCCCGGTGACACAGCTTCGACGAACAGCGTAATAAAAAGAACTGGTCGTGTGTGGACTATCCGGTAATTCGAGATAAAAGTTCCGGTTACCGGATAACGGAGTTCATACATCTCTATTTAAAAAAAAATACATTATCATGAATCTTTTCATTTCTCCAAGTGACCTGCGGAATTTGCGCACTACTCGCTCACTAGTGGCTCAGTGAGTAAATTGATGACTCGGTACTATTGTCGCGAATCATTGCAGGTAATTAAGATGTGGTCAATGACTTGTGTGCTGACTTTGCTGATTAATATTATTGTACAGAACAGTTAGTTTTCTAAGTTGATTATAGTAGGTATTTGTTGAAGCCATGATAAGCCCATGGCTTGTATGTACATAGTCTTACATAGGTATGGCTCGTGCGATTGACTGACACCAAATAATCGTTATTAAAAAAAAATATAAGGCAGTTAATATTTTTCTGAGTCTACCATATTGATTTTTTCCCACGATACATTGTCGGTGATATTTCGGAGAATAACAAATTTTGAGTGACACCTCGTACTTTAAATTTGGTCAAGTAGTTAGTTGTACAGTGGTACAGGGTAGTACATGTTAACAAATCAAATCATTTATTTGCGGATATGGGTCAGGTTTAGGTAACATGTTAGATTATTAACAATGTGCACAGAAACATTCCACCTTAACTAACGTAGTACGCTTACCTACACTCAGTCAGCGGGGAAAGAATCATACAGTACTCATAGATTACAATACTAGTGGTTCTGTGAACCGTAGACTTCGGGAGCGGCTTTGTTTAGAAAATTTCTTCTTCAATTTTCTTTATTACTCTTTCATTTGTCATCCAATCCAAAAAATATCATTCAAATGTTATTCATTGTAAGCAAGGAGTGTGTGTGTAAAGTTTCATGCTAATCGGTTGATAAATACGGCCTCAAACATGATCTGACAGAACCCGTAAATTGAAACGGAGCCTTTGGTCGCTTCGCTCCCTCAGTTAATAAGTAGGTATAGGATATAATATATGCACCTACCACTGCATCACTAAACATCATAATGGGCTAGCAATAATTTGTTACAGGTAAATAAAACAAATTCAAATGTAATACTATCTTTAAGTCTCTCGCACCTAAGTATTATGTTTTCCCTTGACTTTGCAGAATACTCGAATACCCACACCTAATATACCGAGATTATTCTAAAAATCACAATTTTCCTCAAACATAAGTTTTAACCCTGTGCCAATCTTATGACCAACCATCACAACAAGCGATTAATCAAACGAAGACACCCCTCGGCTGGTCCGCTGTCCTTGAAGAACAATGCGAGGTCACCGTGAGGCCGGACAAGCCCACCCTGACCCAATTTTAAACCATCGTGCGCCATCACCTCAATGACAAATGGACAGGATTGTTGGATAAAGAATATTTCAAACGTCATCATAACTAGGAAACGTACTCGTAGAAGTCCTTTACTTTGTCCCCGAAGGGTAGGGCCAGAGGCGTATATTTTGCCTACATTTCGCCTGTCACAGGGCGAGTCTATAGGTATGTAGGTATATTAACGTTTTGACAAACAGACAGACACAAATTTTTAACCCCCACATAGGCAAGCCTATATTGCTGTTACAGCAGGTGCACCGCGTGCAGTCGAAGAGGACTTGGGCTCTGGAGATGTCGGTATAGTCGAGGCCCTTATCACCCTTGCGTTCCGAACATATTGATAAATCAAAGTTAATTAACAAAGTAAATAGTTAGTTGATTATTATCAATACCGGTAGCCGGCTGAAGGTGTCTTAATTAGTGACTATAATAACCCAAGGTCATAATTATAATTAAAATCTTACAAGTCGTGAGTCACTGTGAATAAACCGCAATATAAGAATACATTATACCTGTTTACTTACGTAGGTATATTAAATTAACATTTTTATTTACAAGTAAAGCTTAAAACTACAGCGCCATCTAGATTAAATGGTAAGGAACTATTTTAATTTAAACAGGACAAGACCATCGATCAAATATATAAATATCTTTGGTGTATACAAGAGTAATAAAACCCGGCCAAGTGCGTGTCGGGCCACGCATAAGATAGGGTTCCGTAGTTACACATAAAAACCTCTATAATCGTCTATATCGTTATAGTTTTCCTTCAAAGTTCATTACATGAACTACCATCATAAATTTTTCCAGGTTCTTCATGCCAGCCGTTTAGATTTTAGAGGACGCCCTGTTTATGCAAAACTTTATTCTTTAAAGCTGAATATCTCGCAAACGAATGGTTAAATTAAAAAAATCATCTAAGCAGTCTCTCAATATTTTTAAAAGACCTATCTAATGATACCTCACACGTTAGAGTAGACGCGAGAAAAAAAAAACTATACTTAATTTACGTGTATTCCCCCAAAAAACGTGTATCAGAATTTTATTCCAGCACTTTGTCGGCGTAGTAAATATACATATTCATGCAAACTTTCATGTGTCTAGCACTAACCGTTTGAGAGGGAAGGCGAAGACGGACGGACAGACGGACGGACATGACGAAACTATAAGGGTTCCGAGAATTTTACTAGGGAACCGTAAAAAATTCACGTGAAACTGGACACAGCAACAGACTATGGGACCAAATAATTGTCGGAATGGGACCAAATTAAAATGAGACCACTTGGGAAGTACTAAGTAGTAGATTTCACAGTCCAAAGATATGTGGTAACAAATATAAAAAAAAAAGTTTTAAACTTTAAACTGGTCTAAAAGTTTATTGCACATCTGTCTGTTGTTTGGTATTCAGTGTGAGTGCTTGTTGACGTCAAGTGGTCATGTTTACGTCGTGAAGTTGACTGCAACAGAATTTTAATGAGACGTTACTGTTTAGTTAAAACAGAAGAGACAAATTGATTTGTTACACAATGACATAGGTTAATTCAGTTAATTCTAATCGCGTTTGCATTTGAAATACAATACCGAACTGGTCATACCAATGGTTGACTAATTGGTAAAAAAAATGCAGATAAAAATATGAGTGGGTATTATGTGTGTACATACTTGGGGACACTACCAAGGTCCTGAGCTCAAGCACATTTGATTTGCTTTGTGTGTACATACTTGGGGACACTACCAAGGTCCTGAGCTCAAGCACATTTGATTTGCTTTGTGTGTACATACTTGGGGACACTACCAAGGTCCTGAGCTCAAGCACATTTGATTTGCTTTGTGTGTACATACTTGGGGACACTACCAAGGTCCTGAGCTCAAGCACATTTGATTTGCTTTGTGTGTACATACTTGGGGACACTACCAAGGTCCTGAGCTCAAGCACATTTGATTTGCTTTGTGTGTACATACTTGGGGACACTACCAAGGTCCTGAGCTCAAGCACATTTGATTTGCTTTGTGTGTACATACTTGGGGACACTACCAAGGTGCTGAGCTCAAGCACATTTGATTTGCTTTGTGTGTACATACTTGGGGACACTACCAAGGTCCTGAGCTCAAGCACATTTGATTTGCTTTGTGTGTACATACTTGGGGACACTACCAAGGTCCTGAGCTCAAGCACATTTAATTTGCTTTGTGTGTACATACTTGGGGACACTACCAAGGTCCTGAGCTCAAGCACATTTGATTTGCTTTGTGTGTACATACTTGGGGACACTACCAAGGTCCTGAGCTCAAGCACATTTGATTTGCTTTGTGTGTACATACTTGGGGACACTACCAAGGTCCTGAGCTCAAGCACATTTGATTTGCTTTGTGTGTACATACTTGGGGACACTACCAAGGTCCTGAGCTCAAGCACATTTGATTTGCTTTGTGTGTACATACTTGGGGACACTACCAAGGTCCTGAGCTCAAGCACATTTGATTTGCTTTGTGTGTACATACTTGGGGACACTACCAAGGTCCTGAGCTCAAGCACATTTGATTTGCTTTGTGTGTACATACTTGGGGACACTACCAAGGTCCTGAGCTCAAGCACATTTGATTTGCTTTGTGTGTACATACTTGGGGACACTACCAAGGTCCTGAGCTCAAGCACATTTGATTTGCTTTGTGTGTACATACTTGGGGACACTACCAAGGTCCTGAGCTCAAGCACATTTGATTTGCTTTGTGTGTACATACTTGGGGACACTACCAAGGTCCTGAGCTCAAGCACATTTGATTTGCTTTGTGTGTACATACTTGGGGACACTACCAAGGTGCTGAGCTCAAGCACATTTGATTTGCTTTGTGTGTACATACTTGGGGACACTACCAAGGTCCTGAGCTCAAGCACATTTGATTTGCTTTGTGTGTACATACTTGGGGACACTACCAAGGTCCTGAGCTCAAGCACATTTGATTTGCTTTGCTGTGCTGATTTTACAGACAATCGACTGTCGAAGTGTCGAATGGCTCGAACGATTTCATTGCTGCGTTTCGCATGGCGTTTGCGAGCCCCTAATTATAAAAGTGGAATTCGGGGACAGGAAAGTTTCTGTCCACTCTTATTTTTACTATTTTCCTTGCCTCTGTTGGGTGCTACTGGGCCATAGATAACCTCCTAATAGATTCCGCATTACCGTAATTTTGTTCCTTACCGTTACTTACCATACTTATATTATAATTATATTTTTTTTAATTTTATTATATCGTTTATTCCTTCATATTCTTATTTTATACATTTTTAAATACATTTATAAAAACACAAATACATTTAAAAATATAATTTTTCTTATTTATTATTATAATTTTTATAGGAGTAGGTATCGGGACTTAATCAAGAGGGACAGGTATTATCAACTCTCAGTTCCTATTTCCTCAAACTTTAAGTAAAAATTTCTACCTATTCCGATCTCTGATGATCGCACATCTACCGAGCCTTTTCCCAACTCAGGATCAGCTTTCCAGTGTAACTGCGATGCAGCTGAACTTTAATATTTTCCGTGTTGCGACTGCCATCATTCTGACCTCCACAAACTATGGGCGATATCAAAGCTCTGTAGTTAGACCAGTTGGATTTTGATTTAGGGCCCCAAATACCAGAAACGACTGCCATAGATGTTCGTATAATAACCGGGACCGACGGCTTAACGTGCTCCCAGAGGCACGGAGGTCTCAATTTCTAAAAAAATGGTCACCGATCCTAAGACTGACCTGGTTAGATGTTGCTTAACCTTAGCAATGTGTTAATATACACGGTTACCAGTAAGCCACGAGCCCCCCATCTCTGATGATGATACATTATAATTTTATATTTTAATTCAATAGATGTAAAATAATATAATTTATATTAAGAAAGAAATTATAAATAGATCACAAAAACTGATGTCATCGTCGGGACTATAATTTCTTTCTTAATATTTTACGTTGTTATTGGTGGGAAACCTACTCTCCCCACGAGATGTTGCATCTACCCATTTCTTTTTCCTCGGGGCATCCAGGAAACCTATAAAATATTATATATCTCAGTTACATTGCTAATACTAAATCACATTAGCTGCGAAAAAAAAAATTAATAATGCCAACGCACAAATTGGTCGCTAATAAATCGCAGCTTACCGAAATTCAGGCAGGCGCAGTCGCGGGCGACAACATGTTGCTTATTTATAGGTACTACTTTTTAAAGCACCTACGGCAATAATACTGCAAAATATCGATGACGTAATATATCATACCGATATCCCATCACTATCGATTCAAGTGCTATTGAAATGTATTGTTAGAAAAGGATAGCTATTATAATTTGGCTAATGAGTGAAAGAGTAATTTCAAAAAGACATCAACGGGTTCGAAATTGTTTGTGTTTATGTTCTATTACCAACCAGAATAAATTGAACTCCAGTGCCTAGTCAATTTTATATTTACATTTATTTCAAATTTACTTACCGGTGAAATGTAATGCCATCTTTTTGGTAATTTGATGTCTTCGCCGCCTTGCCACACCATTTTATGGAAGAGGAAGCCATTTAAAATGTAAAATGCTCACAAAAACATTTCTTTTTAATTATAAAATCGCACGTGGTCATAGACCACGTGCGATTTTTGTCGCGAAGTTGGTTGTCACTGACGTCGTGATTTTCGGCATAGCTTTAGATGCTTGCGAAATCAAGTATGAGTGGCGCGCGTTTGTTGCCCTGCATGCGGAATCTATTAGGAGGTTATCTATGTACTGGGCCATATATAATACTATGTGTCAAATATGGGTCAAAATCAGAATCTGTATATTTTTGTCAATTTAGGTGGCAATTTTTTTCCTTCAGTTTTCAGGAAAAATAAGTGCGTAACATAAAAATGGAAAGTCTAATATATATTTTACTGTTAGAGGGCCGTCTATATCTCAAAAACTTTTCGAGATATTTAAGTTCTAAGTCTACTGTGACTACCAAAATTGAAAATGACACACCAATATTTAAATGCCCACCTGATTTTGAAAATGAGTCACACCAAAATTGAATTTAAAGGATTATAGGTTCGCTATTTATTTAAAAAAACACCACGGGGTTGTAAATAATCAAAATATTTATTGTTTGTAACCAACCTAAAATTTTTTTTTTTAAAGATTTTGTTGATGGACTTTGATGGACTTGTTTTTTGTAAGAACAGTTATCTCTTTGTAATTCTGTTACTCTACGTTGCAATATGTCTATCTCCTTAGGCCTCTTATCTCATTGCCAGGTTCTTTCTCTCGGTTCTACTTATTGCTTTGCGAATCTGGCAGTACATGTAAATATAGAAGCAATGATATTTTTTTATTTTAAGTACTTACTGACGTTTGTAAGAGCCATTTAGTAACCTATACAAATAAATAAATCATTTCATTTCATTTCATTAGCTCCACTCTTATGATATCTTCTAAATTTGTTCTTAAATTCACGTTTAAAATCAACTGAAGTAATTTGATGATCCGTCTGAATTTGATATTTCTGGGCACCTCATAGTTGAAACACTTATCATACTGCTGACACATGGCGTAGGGCGTGACGGTTCCAGAATTTCAACGGGAGTGCTCGTACGAAAATGTATATTTGAAACATTTGTAAATGGTCGTAATTTTCTACCACGCAAATTTTAGTTACAACAGGAGCATGCTGAGCTCCCACATTATCACATTGGACAGACCTTGTTTTAAAACTACTGCTCGGAAGCGGTTCATTGCTAGCTTGAACGTTATCTGAGATATCTTGTTGTGGTCTGCAGCTATTATGTACATGCTGGGGTGCATTCAATTTTCCTTTTAACATTTTTTTCAGTGCCTTTCTTCTTTGGTAGTAATCTTTTTAGTATATTTTATTTTTTCTTTGTAAATTAGGACGATCTCGTTGTGACATTAATTGCCGTGAAACTAGTTATGCTTTGTTATGTAAGTTTCGCTAAATTTGAGTATTGCCCCAAATAGATATAGTTGCGTAGTTGTCTAGAAAAAAAAATCAGCACTTTACTATTATTTTACACCTCGATTCTCAACGTGGACACCTCAAATTTTTCTATTTTATTTTCACCCATATAAAACAAAACAAATCTAAACATATGTATCGTCCACACAACTCCATAACAATATCTATGATATATTTCGTCTCCTTTGTTAAACAGATGAGTCTGGCAGAGAGAACCACACCACAATGACAGTCGGAGAATAGTATGGCTCTTTCAACAGACAAACTGCATTCTTAGTCACGCGAGGCTCCTGCGAAGTGCGACGACACTGACGACTATAGGAAGAGGTTATTATACTCGTACCCTATCTCTCAGTTTATAAAAGAATAGATCCGTTCTTTTATAATCTGAGCCTTACCTCTTCAGCGGTGGTCGGATATAATGGCAAGAAAGATAATTAATATCTAATTCCACAGAGTTTAAATTCAAAATTCTGACTTTATAAGAACCTGGGTAATTCTGTAAGCTTTCGATGAGTGCAAGAAAATCCGAAATCGGCCGAGTATTCGCCGAGAAACAATTTAACATAAATCGTAACAAAAATAATTTCAGTCACCCGTTGAATAATTGACCGAGGGAGCGAAGCGACCGAAGTCTCCGTTTCAACTTGCAGACTAAGGAGAATTTCTTTCGTCTGTACCTCTACATCTATCTACGGGTTCTGTCAGATCATGATGAACCGATTTGCATGAAACTTTACACACACACTCCTTGCTTACAATGAATAACATTTGAATGATATTTTTTGGATTGGATGAGAACTAAAAGAGTAATAAAGAAAATTGAAGAATATTTTTTCTAAACAAAGCTGCTCCCGAAGTCTACGGTTCACAGAACCACTAGTTATATTTGTGACTTATGGTACTCGTAATTTAATGATATTTTTGACATCAATTCTCAATGACAGTTTTAATGACATTTTACTAGCACGTAACAAGTATGTAACTAGGTAGGTAATTAATTGACAACTGTATGGTATACTGGGATTGACATTGTTATTATTTAATCCTTTTATTTTGTTGAGTGCAAGTTAAACACTTTATGCCATAACATTGTTTGTCCCACGTAATAGGATAGGATATCGTGACGACATATTATTAGGTTTGCATCTGCAAGACATTATGGACGATATCGTGTGTCGTTATCGTGCAATGTGAAAACGTCCGTTGTCAGAGCCTGATTCACAGATGATGTTAAAGGAGGTGACTTGCAGATGAGATTAACTTGAGAGTCTTGGGACCTTAAGATCTTGATGGGACTCCTTTCTTTAAACAATCTATGCCTAACGGTAATTACGTGTGATAATTGTATAATACGTCACCTAATTACTCCTTAACGTTGCGACGGGATGACACTCGATAACTGCAATCTATCCAATCGTGCCTTTAAAATTACCGCGATTTAGATACTAAGTATTAACAAGCTCTAGTAATAACATTATTATATCTTTTTAAAGCCAGTTTTGTTGACTAATCTAGTTGTGTAGGGCTCTCGTTAGGTCGCGTTCGTGAGGTATTGTTCCCGCAGACAGACAGACGTGCGTGTTGGTATGTAGCGTATGTACGCACTGTTTGTTATGTTAATGTGGGGTAACGCGTGTCACAGACGCTAAATACACGGTGACATGACGTTTTTTGTGACAATGTTGGGACATTGATGTACCTAACTTACTAGAGCAGATAATATATAAATTTATACGTTCATTTAAACTTAAAGAGAAAAGATTTTATTGTTAGTTTGTTTAAATTGACTAGGTGACGTTATCCCTGAGTGTATAAGCTACTAAACTACTAAATTAGTTTTGTTCACCAACAAGAGAAAAATAGAAAGTGCTATACCAGTGAGACTAGATAATCACGACCTAGAAAAAGTTACGGAGGTGAAATATCTAGGACTAACCCTGGATAGCAAGCTAACTTTCAAGACTCATATTAGCAACACATGCACAAAAGCTAAAATGGCAATGATGCAGTGTAAAAAGACTATAGGAAGAACCTGGGGAATAAAACCATCGGTAGTGCTATGGATATACAAGGCAATAATTTTGCCAAGGATCCTGCATGGAGCCCTGGTATGGTGGCACAGGGCTGCCACAGGTGAAAACAAGAAAGAACTAGACAAAGTCCAAAGGCTAGCAGCCCTCATGACCACAGGCGCGATGAGGTCCACACCAACAGCCGCGCGCTAGAGATCATATTAGGGCTGAACCCCTTGGACTTAGAAATAAAAAGAAGAGCCACCGAACAATGGTTCAAACTTAGAAGCATCGGCCTATGGACTGGAAATTTCATGGACAAAGGTCATGCAAGCATAAGCAAGAACTACGAAGAAAAATTGTCAATGATCCTATCCAATAATGACCTTATCAGGAAGGTGAGAACTTTTGACAAAAAATACAGAATACATATAGGGACACGAGAAGAATGGCGGATAGATCCCACTGATACTATCTGCTATACAGACGGTTCAAGAAAGGAATTGACCAATCTATCAGGATCCGGAGTGCATATAAAATGCCAAGACGGAACTGAAATGGACAGGTCAATACCCCTAGGAAGATGTGCAAGTGTCTTTCAAGCAGAGATATATGCCATAAAGGAATGCGTTGAAATAATGGAACACCTGACCATAACGGGAAAGGTGACCATATACAGCGATAGCCAGGCGGCACTGAAAGCGCTTGACAAAGTGGAGACAAAATCAGCAACAGTCAAGGAATGTAAGGAATCATTAGATAGATTGGCCGAGAACACCGACCTAACGATTGCCTGGGTACCCGGACATGAGGGAAACCCTGGCAACGAGCGGACCGATGAACTAGCCAGAGAAGGTGCTGACGTAAACTTTGTGGGACCGGAACCCCGGTTGCCCATTGCGCATAAAATCGCCAAAGGAGTAATCAGCCACAGAATAAAAGCAGAAAACAACCAAAGATGGAAGACCTCGACTGGAATGAGACATTAAATACATCAGATACTTATTATACCTACATCAGAAAACACACTGGCAAGTTAGAAAGTAACGCAACTTTACAAGAATTCACAACGAACAGATTATTGTCGTATTTGACGGCACCGTTCAGTAATGGTCAAGTGACATTGTATCCCTTACTACCGCCTCTTATAATCTCACTAGCTGTAGCCGCGTCTCCGCCCGTTTAGATTATATCATGACGATTACTTATATTCCTGCCGTTAGTTTTTGATAAAATAAATTCAATATGTTGCCTAAGCTGAGCTTAATCTAGTTGTGAAAAATCTAGATAATATGAAATATCTTTTACAGGGTCTCGTACCCAAAGTGTAGAACTGGAACCCTGTTACTTATAGACTCCGATGTCCGTCCGTCTGTCCGTCTCCTTGCTACTCCGTGTATCCGTATCTACTACCGTGATACTCGTAGTTAGAAAGTTGAAATGATTATGTAGGTATCTATAAATTTCTGCTGTCGCTTTAACGGAATATAATAAATATTTAAGGGGGCTCCCATACAACAAACGTGGTTTTTTTTGCCGTTATTGTACGGTCCTTGTAATCAAAGGGTCTTTGTGTGCGAGTCAACCTCGCAGATGGCCGGTTTTTGTTTTTTAATAAAACCTTTCTACTGTTTTGTTATAGTAATATTGTAAAACTTTCATAACATTAAGCCTAGTATTTAGGTACTATATGACAGTTCAATTTGAACTGTAGCGGAGTGTATTACCAATTATACGTGGGTCCGGCAAATAATATTGATAGTCTCACTCTCAAGTCTCAACTCTCAACCGAAACATACAATACAAGTTACTTTGTATCTATGTATCAGTGTAAGTAGGTATTTATAGTATATGTAAGTTTATCAACCTGCACTCACGCCAGCACCTGTTTGTAATCATATTCTCCTCTTCCAGGCCCATAGGTAGAGATCTCTTTAGAGATATATGTGGCGCCTTTGTATACATGTTTTTAATATATCCTATTTTTGTTACTGTATATTATGTGTGTACATCAATTAAATAAATAAAACAAGTAAAGAGACATCTCTGTTCGGTGCTCTGGTCCGGTCACATTAGCTAGTACATGCTTTCACTAACGATTACTGATTTTATCTAAGTACAACCTATTAAAACTTAGGTGCACTATCTCTTCACAACAACTACTAGTTCGAATTGAATGTTTTTGTTGAATAGTCCATCTGTCAAGAAAGGCTATATAATATCACGCTACGTCCAATAGGAGCGGGACAGCTATGAAAACTGCTGCAAAAACGAAAATGTGAGTTTGTAATTAAAAATTAACAACTTTCACTAAATGCATAATTGTAAAAGTAAGCTTTTTACGTTTTTTTTTGTTCTAGCTAATCTCTGAAACTTAAAACTTTATGTTACCTTTTATCCAGGAAATTTCTTCCACTGGTAATTAGGAATTATATAACTAAGCCGTGGGAATTGGCAGTTTCAAATACGATTTCTTTCACATATGCTATATACGGGGAGATTATTATGAATGGTATAATATTTACAAATGTTACAATGTCATTAACCTTTACTTACAACATTACTATCTCACAATATAGAATCAAAATGTCTCTTTTTACGTAACCTTTCTATTTCAGTAATCATATATCAACCTGCAAGACCTTTGGTCAAATCGGCCCCAATCATTTCATCATTAGCAGTAAAATAATGGATAGACTCGCATCTAAACGTTCTGTTTCGTCGAAATGTCTATGTTTTACATCATCGGTGAATGAAATCTTGTATGTACTCGTATAAGTATAACCTGACGTGTGTGACTGCCGATAGTTTGTTATATAACTGTTAGTGAGCATAGTGATGTTACCGTAAGGTTAGGCTAGTGTACTTGGAACCAGATTTCTTCGTGAACCGTAACATAAAGTTGTAGGGCTAAATCTCTAGATTTTCGATTTTGATAATACTTTCACTAGATAAATATAGAGATTTTATCCCTGAATGCTATCATAACATACGCTAGTTCTTTATACATACATATAGCTGATGTTCGTGGATATTTCAAAATCGGTTCGGTAGTACCAAAGATTACCTTCTATAACAAGATTTTTTTTTATATTTGGTTCGCCATCCACCTACCTGGTGGTAAGTAGTGACGACGTCTAGCGATTGTGTGTGACTACACTACTATAATACAACAATAGACAGACAATACTATAGACAGTGGCCCTCAACTTGACGACCCAGTGATGTGCCTTTTCACGCCCCGCTTGAAGAACCCAGGGTTATATGTGGGAGGAAACACGTGCACAGGCGTTCCAGGCTACTATCGTTCGGCAGAGAAACGAACGTTTAAAACGTTCGGTTCTCACGAACATGGTATCCACTGTGTGGGAGTGACATCTCTGCCCGGCACGCGTTTTTTTTTAAATTCTTTATTGTACATTAAAATATATACATAAGTTGGTAATTATATAAACAATATGCACAAAGGCGTGCTTAAGTCAAAAAGATTGTTGTTCGGGATCGGAAGGGTGACGGTGGATAACATTACAATCTTTATGCAGGTACCTCTTTAATTAGTATAGAAGTTATTTCTGATAAAATACAACCTGAAAGAGATAGGGGAGATAGACTTTAGAGAAGGAAAGCTCGACACAAAACCCTATGTAATACCAACCCGACAGGCCAGCGTGGTATATGTCGGTTGAAGGCCCTCTGCCCAGCAGTAGGCGTCAAATGGGCTGATATGATGAAGAGATAAGTCTGTACGCAGTAACATATCAATATCACAAATTACGCTTGTCCATGCCGCCTGTTATAATTCCAGGCCCGCCAGACGTGGTTTATTTTTAAACATTTTAAAGTTTTTTTAGTTTTTTTTTCAGTGTATTAGTATTGTGAGGTTATTTTTAAGTTAATTATGGGGACCGTCAGCATAACGTGCGTTAAGTTAATGGTATAAGTACTCAGTCGGCGGGGTTATAGAGTAGCTGTTATACAACAGTAGCTGTAGCTGGTGGCATTCTAGCACAAAGGCTGGCTCCGAAGGCCCCTCGCGTGTGAAACAAATATATAATTGGACAATGTGCTTTCTTTTCTCATTTTATGTATAGTGTAAGCTGCTTTATTGTTTTAAATATTACCCACGATTGTTGTATTGACGTTTTAGTACCAACTGTCTCGAAGTTATTGTCTTACTAAGTTATACATGCGGCTGCACTCGGAGTCAACATAACGTATTTAAATTTTTTTAACTCTTAGATAAAACGTTAAGAACATTTGTATCTTTATTTTACTTTAAAATTTCGTGTTTTTACTCTATATTTTACTTTAACACCTTTTAATTAACACGAAAAGACGTATCTACTTAGATACTTAGGTTTATTTTTGTATCTTTTCCTTAATAATACGAACATAGCTTTTCCCTTTTTCATTTCACTCAAGGCACTAATGTCCATCCTGGTTGCCTGTAAGACATCACTTTTGGTAATTCTAAAACCAGACAAACAAACTTTACAACTTTAATATAAATACATATATTTTAGAGCGCACCAATAAATCTGTTAGTACCGAATGCAATAAAGCCGTTTCTGGTGGAGAATGTGTTGAACTGACGGACAAACAAATTCTATTTATTAATACATAGATAAACTGAAAAGGAACATGCTCAAGAAAGTATGTATCTCTGGTTATTAAGCTATGCACACGCGTCTTCAACAGTAAACGCACGGTCTTGTTACCTGGAAAATATTTATCTAAGAGTATATACAGTACCCGGCGATAAATATTGCACATTGACTCTACGAAGCCGAAATTAGCCGATTGTCTCTTTCCAAAGGTCGATATGCAATATTTAGCGCCGGGTACTGTAGTAACAATATATTTTCTTCTTAACAAATATGTACTGGAAGCTAGCAATTAGTCGGCGTCACACAAAGTGCGTGTGTGCATTTAATTAACCATAAAAATTGTTGGTTACCTAATGCGTACATAATTATTTGTGCATTCTTTTTTATATTTTTTTCGCATCTTCGCCAATGGCAAAGCCTATTGATCGACATTTATATTAACATAGGCCAAGTATCCTTGAGCCATAGCCCTCGCAGGGTTCCTTCATTCTTAACTACGCTTAATCTGTCTTCTTTCATAATTTATGCTTTCGATTGTCGGCACTTAAAGTCGGAAGTATGGAGGCCAGTGTTAGCTTCACGATTATTTAACACAAAGTATGTTGTAAATGTTTTTTAAAATATGTAATGTGAATAAGTGTGGAGCACCTTTGAAGATGCCATAGAGCGAAACCGGTCAGGTCCTACTAATAATTAAAAATTGTGGAATATCTGTACAAGTGAGTCATTTCATAATGTATGTCTTCTTTCATTCCAATTGTCTATTACCATACCAGTTCTCGCTTTCATTCCTCTCGCACTTCCACGCTATTACGTTCATTTTGTTTTGTGTAGGGAAAACAGGGTATGTTTCTTTATTTTAACAAAATTTTCTATAAAGTTTTATACAGTAGTAGGTATACAGTACTATAATCTTAAGTCCAAGAAAAATTTTTTGTTATTAAATTTAATTATTTATTTATCATCACATCACACTAAGCACGCTCTATAAGTCTGACCCTCAGTCCGCCGCCGCGCCGCCCGCCAGCGCGGGGATTCTCGTCGGTACAGTCTCGGCCAGACTGTAGTTCACTGAAACGATGGCTTTTGGGACAAATATTTTAACATAGCACAGCCAGTGTCTCTATTTAATAAATGTTATAGGTAATTAGACACGTGACTAAATTTGTATTGTATTGTGAAAATTGAATTAATGAATACACACACACATCACGCCTATATCCCCGAAGGGGTAGGCAGAGGTGCATTACACACCCACAATATGCCAGTATTTTAGTCCCACGTAATAGGGAGCAAGCCTATTGCCGTCACCGGGCACATTAATGAATATGCAAATAAAAATAAAAATGCTATAAGGAAATGTTGGTAGGTATATTGTTTGTAGGAGTTTTAACTTTAACTTTAGCTTACTTACTTACTACTTACCTAGAATGTCAACTTACCTAGAATGTGAATCCTTACCTACCTTCCTTTGTACTTATAGTAACAACAACAATTAGTCAGCATATTTGTTATATTATATTTTGCCTATTGCTTATTTGAAATCATACTTTTTCCAAGTAGTTTGCGGTATTGAACACAATATCATGCGTTATGTATGACATGTCGTGATCATTGCCCGGTCAGACTCAATTTCTTTATATTGGGTTCGTCAAATTGACGCCGCCCGCCGGTGGTAAGTCGTGACGACGTCTAGCGATTGTGGGCGACTCTTATAGTACATAATACTGTAGAGAGTGGCCCTCAACTTGACGACCCAGTGATGCGCCTCTTCACGCCCTGTTTGAAGAACCCAGGGTTATACATGGGGCACACTAAAAGTTTTGCACTTCTAGCTAATCGGAACTATTTGAATTTCGAATGTTATATTTTTTTAAACGTTGCAACCTTCTTAGTAACACAAAAAAACAATTGGTGGGAAATAATTTGTCAATTGTTTGTTATTACACATCAAAGTTCTACGTATGCAACGAAAATGGAATTAAGTCGAAAAGATTTTAGAGCGATGATTTTTTATGATTTTAAAAGTTCTCTCTCTCCGCAAGACTGTGCCGCTCGTCTTCAAAATGCTTTTGGGAGAGAAGCACCTTGTTTGAGCACCGTGAGGCGATGGTTTGCTGAATTTGAGAGAGGTCGAGTTTCTTTACATGACGAATTTCGTGAAGGACGACCTTCAACTGCCGTCAACGAAAATAATGTGGCTACTGTTAAGCGGTTAATTGAAGAAAATCCGCGGATTGCCTATGAGACAATTCGAGGACTATTGGAGATTGGTATGAGTCAAATCCAGAAAATTTTACACGAAGAATTGAAAGTTTGGAAACTTTGTTGTCGTTGGATCCCTCATGAACTGACAGCGGAGCAGAAGCGGGTTCGCGTGGAATGGTGCTCACAGATGTTACTGAAGTACGATCACGGACATTCTAATGCTGTTTATGACATTGTCACAGGAGACGAAACGTGGATTTATTATTTTGAACCCGAAAAAAAACAGCAATCTTGTGAATGGGTGTTTGAAAATGAGAACAAGCCAACAAAAGTGAGGCGGGCGAGAAACATTGGTAAAAAATGATCGCATTTTTTTTCTCAGCTACGGGTCCCATGCATCTGTACAATTCCACTTGAAGATCAAAAGAGTGTTAATGCCGAGTGGTATTCTACCATTTGTTTACCCAGGGTTTTAGAAAAAGTTCGCGAAAGACGACCCAAAAGCCGCGTTCTCCTACATTATGACAACGCTTCTTCACACACGGCCAACAAAACAAAGTCATTTTTAGCTTCCGAAAAAGTACAACTCGTCACCCATCCTGCGCATAGCCCCGACTTAGCACCCTGTGATTTCTGTATTTTCCTCAAAATCAAAGATTTGATGAGAGGTTTCACTTTTACCAACTCCGAAGAGGCAGTGATAGCGTTCAAACAGCACGTAGAAAACATGCCTTCAGATCTGTAGTCCTCCTGTTTTAAAAAATGGTTCGATCGCATGAAAAAATGTTTAAAATGTAAAGGAAATCTGAATTTACGGTACAGTGTAGCCGCGCCTGATTCTCCATGGACTGAATTAGAGTAGATATTCTTTTTTTAATCACAGTAGTTACGATTTAAGTATTCTATTGTTAAATTTTTAATACACTTATAATTAAACTCTCAGCAATATTGATACCGGTCTTAACTGGTCGTAAATAAAAGCACGAAGCAATTTTTTTTTCTTTTAACTATAACAATCCAACACGTTTACGTAAGAAACCCACATTTTGAAAAATCTCACATGAGATTGGGGGTTGGGGGAGAGGGTTGAATAAAATCTCAAGACATCTCACCAGGGGGGAGGGACAGAAAATGACGAATCATC
Source organism: Nudaria mundana (assembly GCA_963556515.1). Lineage (NCBI taxonomy): Eukaryota > Metazoa > Arthropoda > Insecta > Lepidoptera > Erebidae > Nudaria > Nudaria mundana. The sequence continues at coordinate 20,919,669 of OY748298.1, forward strand.
GGAACTCATAACAGTTAGTGATTATAATTTTTTAATTAAAACTGTTACTACCAAGAACCAGTTTAAATCCATAATTTTTTTTTCACATCTTTTTTCTTCATAACATTCTATGATCATATTGCTTTAATTAAATAATGTTGTTACTGCGAAAATACTTAACTAAGTAATTATCACTGGCATACTATAGAAAGGTCACAGTTTTAACCTAACCTAACCTAACCTACCCATTTTGTTTACAAATATTACAAATTTTACAAATATTAGAATTAAACACATTTATTAACATTATAGTTATTTATTCGAATGATTATGAGTTTCGATCATTAGTATAAACAAATATTAGTAAAAACTAAGTGTATAATTTGTGATATTATGAATTTAAATGCATAATCATTTTTTAATATTTTTTAATATTTAGTTTTAATTTTTTTTATGAATAATGATCATTATAATTTTAAATGGTATGAGAAACATTTTCGGACCTCCGATGATAGGAGTTGAAAAGTTATGTAAGACAATGCGCACCCCAATTATACTAACTAGTTATCCCGACGAACTTTGTATCGCCTCAAATAAAAAATAAAAAAAAAGAATATTTTAATATTTCATGCAAATGTATGTAAATTGAAAAACGCGACGGACGGACAGACAGCCACAAATTGTCGTATTAAATATATAGATAATCAAATTTTCTCCACTCATTTACATATTATAATAGCTGTTCATAAAATAGCATTCTTCAGCTTTAATAAAGTTGTAGCGAAAAAAATAAATATCTAAGTAATGTGATATGTATTAGTAGGTAGTTTGTTATTAGTATGTTTATTTTATTAGTAGTTTCTCGTTTCTGTTTCTGTTTCTGAACGTCCACGACCTCATATAAAATATTTTCAAAAATTACAATTGTTTACATTAAAATACACCGTGGAGTACTACCGTTTTCAAAAAAAAAAATTGGACTCAGATTCGATAACAGAACCGTCTGGAAGTAAGACTTTGAAAAACAACACACATATTTTTTTATAAAATTCTTTAAATTAATGTAGTTTCTTTTTTTAAATTCCGTGGCACGAGGCCGCTGCAGCCTACGTCTATTGCCGAGCGCCTCTGAATAGCACTAGGAAGATTTTTTAAGGCAGTGAGCTATCACGAATCCTCATTTGATGTCTAGAGACTACATCAATTTTAAGATTTTTGAAAAAAAAAATGTGTTTGTTTTTCAAGTCGGTTCTTTTATCGAAACTGAGTCCTAATTTTATTTTTGAAAACGGTTGTACTTTCACGGTGTATAGACAGAAATAAGTAAATAATTCCATATATATTTTTGCTAGATTCAATTAAAACATAATTACATTTCACATTAGTATGATATAACCATAGCTATATAGGCACCGTTAATCAAATAGTTAACTTCGTTAATCGTTAATCTACTGAAAAAGTTAATGCGTTACTTTTTAGAATTTTTAACGCAAGTTAACGTTAATCGTTAATCCGTTACTCGAAATGTTAACTTGGTTAATTAACGATCAACGGATTAGCGATTTAATGCCCAGCTTTGGATATTATTAGTCATTTTCTTATTAAAATAATAACAATGTACAAAATATTACAGCTGTGCAGTTCTACCTAACTTCAAAAAACAATAGAAAAGTTAAAATTTTTCTTCGTTAACAAAAAATAAAATGCATTATGTAAAACTGTAAATACGACCCGAGCGTTCCACGATAATCTTACTGATCTACAACTTCAAGCTGTCGCTGACGTCACGTATTTTTTGCGGTTGTTAGGCGAGTGACAGAGGCCTGGATATTAGTAAGTAAGTATAGATACCTAGTCCAGTTAAATGTCAAAACTTTTTATATCAAACTTTTTGTGCCGACTAACTCACGGTTCTAACCTGGCCGGGTTAACTATAATAATGCAGTATATTCATTGCATATACAATGCGTGTTTTATATTAATCATCTGTTTTCACTTTCCCACAAACACTGAAATGGAAAGGTCGCGCTCTGTGACCTGCGCCAAAAGTCCTCAAGTGAAAGATTGCGTCATTTGGAAATCAACATTTTTTCTATTGTTTCCGCCACTTCCTGGTAATTTAAAGAATATAATTAGTCATTAATAGTTTATGCAATTATGATTATGACACAATAGGTAATGGAGAAATTTTATGATACATACTCGTAACTTACGCAGTTGTCATTAAACAATAAATTAAAAAAATTAATTAAATTAAGTCGTTGTCATACTTGTATAACAGTGATTTCAGTATGATTTGTCAAACTACATAATATTTTATATTCCGATATGATGACCCTAGAACACAGGGTGCTAAGGCGCCTCATCAATATATCCACTCATCCTCCTGCATGCGGCGCACCTACTGACGAACGTATGACGCTCTAGCAAGAATACTCTGGGAAGTGGGAACTGTAAGTAATAGACTCGCCCCTATTACGTGGCGCCATCTTGTGACTGGGAAATGTGGGTGTAGTTAACTCCTACTAACAGACACTACAATTTCATTGTACTTATATTTGTCTTTAAAACTGAGGTCGTCAGTTGTAGACATATAACAGTAAATACTTTTTGAATTTCTCTGGTATCCGCCTTGTATGATATGGCTCATCGATAAATCACCCAGTTCTCACGGCTGCGCAGGCTCGCGGTAACTAGCGCTCGGCCCGCGTCACGCCTGACCGTGCTAATTGTCACGGTGACCACCCTCTTTGTCGCGGCTAATGGCTTCTATTAATCCTCACTTAGTTCCTTCTCATCGTAATGTTGGTTCTTCATAACTAGCTGCTGCTCTGATTAGGACGATAACCTTTCTTCCTGCCATTCGATGAAACAAAGCCCAGGTAGCAGGTAGGTATAATGTTATCCTGAACTGAGCTTGTATTTTCGGAGGTTAACGTGTAACATACAGACAAGAATGAAGATGAAGGAATTACAGTGGGAAACTTAAGGCTTGCCACAAGTTGAAATGATGACAGCGACGGGCACGGAGAGCCTCTTCACCAGGACGGCACCAGACCGAAGGTTGTGGCGTTCGTTGACGTTGGTAGAGGCAGCTCAGCAGTGGGCGCCAATCGGCTGATGATGAAGATGAATTATTGTCTACACACAAATTAATTTGGAACCCAGACACCATGCACAAATTAGACAGATCTTGGCAACGCTTTGCGAGGCAGTTTGTCGTGATGTGTGTATTATACGTGTTGCGTGCGTGCATGTATCGGCAACGAGCGTGTAATCACCGCGTGCTCGTGCTCGTCGTGTTAGTTCCATTCAACGAGGAGTGGGCTCAGCGTCGCGTCGGGCGGGAGTCGTCGGCGCAACTGTCCACAGGCGATCTATTGTGAGTTGTGATTGTGATACTACACTACAGCTACTGTTTAGTCATAAACCGTTGTCATAAATGGTGTATCGACTATCGGACTAAGTCAAGCAAACTATAAAAATTGTACCTTAAGATGAGGTTTATTAGATTTTTCTACGTTAGGTTCACCAAAGTAAAGTCGCTCGCCTTCACCGGTAGAAAGCATACATACCTAATAGGTCATTAGGTACTTATTAACACGTAGACCATTATGATGGATGACTCAGTGCAGTAAATTCGGTATTCCGTCTGTTTAATCACGTGGTTCTACAGAATAGCTCGACCGATTTGGCAAATTTTGGGCTTAACGTATTATTATAATTTTTTTTTTTTTGATGTTTTGTTCGCCAAATTGACGCCGCCCGCCTGGTGGTAAGTCGTGACGACGTCTAGCGATTGTGGGCCACTCTCACAGCACACAATACTATAGAGAGTGGCCCTCAACTTGACGACCTACTGATGTGCCTCTTCACGCTCCGCTTAAAGAACCCAGGATTATATGTGGGAGGAAACACGTATTCGTAGAAGGTTTATAAACACTCTTTATATTGAGGTCTCGCAGGTCACACGGAGTTCACTGGGACAGCTAGTATAAAATAGATTTTAACAAGAATAATAAAACAATGGTAAGTAAAAATTTTTTAAGAAAAAACTTTTTAGCATTAATTAATAGCATTAATTTTTCGCAGAATCAAAAGGACAACAAAACGTCGACAATTGTTTCGCCTCTAAACGAGGCATTATCAAGACTAATTGTTTTGTCATGGATTTTCGCCAAGTAACGCCTGTTTCTATCCAATATTTAAGAATAATAAATTAACAGATTGACAACCCTGTGTGGTACCGCAATGTCGTCAACTAGACGCGTCAAGTGAGTCGTCACGACGACGACGCGCCGACGCGCACGGGCAGGCACAACATATAGAAACACGACCCCATCAAGTGATTGTACTGTTGCTTTTTGTTAACTGTTGTGTCAAGGAACGAGATCTACTTGAAATAACCTTGTAAAAAAAGTAACACGTTCAATGGGCACTTACTTTTTTATTTTGCATTATTTCCAAGTGGAAATCCATAGTCTCTGCCTACACCAATGGGAAAAAGGTGTGACTGTATGTATGTAGGTGTTATTTCCATTCCTAAGGTAGGTAGGTAAGTACGCCCCTCCATGGGACCTGGAAGCGAGAGCCCTTACGTCATTGTTCCAATGGCGCAAGGGCTCTGGCTCTGGAGCAGGTCACAGAGGCGCTGGAGCGGGACCACGGGCCTGCGTCTCGAGAAATCGATGACCAGCGGTCCCAACTCCGCCAGGATCTCATGGAGTCATGGAGGGTGCGACTTGAGCAACCCAAGTGGGGTACCACATGGTCTTAGGCCTCGTAGTGTGTCTGGGCGTAGATAACCTCTCGCTGGAGACCATGCTTCAAGCCATGGTCTCCAGCGGGAGTAGGTGGAACGCGGACGTTTCCTTCTGCGAGCAAGTCGTGCTCGCGAAGGAGGCGGCCGAGAGGGAGAGGGAGCGTACCCTCCCCGCCGAGTTCCGTAGTCAGATGTGAGGGCGCCGCAGACACTACTACGCCAAGACCATCGACCTCCATGATCGGGGCCTGAGGACGGCGGGATCGCCACCCGTCGTCCTTACAGTAGCAGGCTAGAAGGGTTGCGTGCTGCGGGGCCTTTGCCCCATAGCACGCAACCAGATTCACTCTGACTTCACTGACGCGGGATAAAACCCAACCCCAACGACGCGGGATTCTCATCTCGACCAAGCCCCCGCAGAGACCACAGAGGTGGTCAAAGTCCGCCGGGCGCCACTGGAAATAGTTCTGCTTGTAACCAGAGACGCCCGGCAACGGACGTTAGAGCGGCCGCGGACCTAAAAAAAAAAGGGAGGTAAGTACGGGGCGTTTAGAAACTCCTCGTTGGATAACTATCATTACGCTGGTATATTGAACCCCGTACGTAACGTACAGCTCGTGCGAATTAACATGGCACTTGGCTCTAACGTATGACGTTTAAAGTAATGAGTGCAAAAAAAACTACTATACTACTTCTTTGGCGTAATAAAACCAAAACGTGCAAAACGTCGTAGGTTTTTTTTTAAATATTGGGTTCGCCAAATTGACGCCGCCCGCCTGGTGGAAAGTCGTGACGACGTCTAGCGATTGTGGGCCACTCTCGCAGCACACAATACTATAGAGAGTGGCCCTCAACTTGACTACCTACTGATGTGCCTCTTCATGCTCCGCTTAAAGAACCCAGGATTATATGCGCGGTTATATACGCGGCAGAGAAAAGGAGAAAAGATCGTTTAAAACGTTCGGTTCTCGCGAACATGCTATCCACTGTGTGGGAGTGGCATCTCTGCCCGGCACGCGTTGTTCGGGATCGGAAGAAAGAGGTTACGTCACCCGCAGTGGAGTTCACTACTAATGGTTTTTAGAACTTTTGTCTGTTTGTCTGAATGTTTGAACACGCTAATCTCAGAAATGATTTGATTTTTTGATTTGAACTTGCGGTTTGGTTTTCAATCGCTTTATAAATAAAAAAGTTATGTACATCTAAAGTAACACGCAGGCGGAGCTGCGGGCAACAGCTAGTACAGAATATAATAGAAGATATAATAGATAAACTGGTGTAGGCTTATGAACTTATGCTTATGGCGTAGGCTTTATGAACGCAATCAATTTCAAAACAATGGTTTTTAGAACTTTTGTCTGTTTGTCTGAATGTTTTAACACGCTAATCTCAGAAACGATTTGATTTTTTGATTTGAATTTGCGGTTTGGTTTTCAATCGCTTCATAAATAAAAAAGTTATGTAGATCTAAAGTAACACGCAGGCCTCCGCCGCGGGCAACAGCTAGTAACAAATAAAGTTCCAAACGTAACAATAACAAAAACTCAGTAACAAATTACTCAAAACAACTCAAACGGAACGAAATATGCAACGGCGAGTGTGACGCTGAATTGACGCTCTGACGCTACCGGTCTCGCTCGCCGGACGATAGCGGGGCCTCGCGCGGGGAAGCGGGAGGAGGGTTCTTTTCGAGCCAGGCAGGTGCCATGTTAATGCGCACGTCTTGTATAAGAATTTAAAACCTTTTTTTTGGCCACATCTTTAGAAATGGTGGTGCAATTTGTCTTATGATTTCGCCAGCGAAGATGTCGAAAGTACCTAAATTAACTCCACGCCAAATAAATCACGAAAGATTAGCCTGGTTTCGCAAACGTTAGAACACAGATTTAAAGCTAGAATTCAGAGCGTGTCTTCGTTGACCCACGTCCGAAACTTAAATTACTACTTACTTATAACAGTTACCGATAAGCGGCAATGCCTCGCCACCTCATGGGACTAACTAATTAACTGGCGAAAAATGGGCGTTAATCATGCCTCTGCCTACCCCTCTAGGGAAACAGGCGTGATATTATGTATCTATGTATGCATTACTTAAGTAGGTACCTACTTACTATAAGTTTTTTAACTTAGTTAATCTGTAGACTCATCTGTAATTGCCTGAACAAAATGTGAGTGTTCCAATCGTGCATATCTGTGAGACCATCATCAGGATTAGAAAGTTGAGATGAAAGATGGCATATAAAGACTTGTTTTTGTTAGAGGTAATCATTTTTTCACTAAAGCAACGGCATAAAATGTTTCATTGACCACCCACATGCACACAGTACATGGCAAGCATAGTAAGCATACCACCATCACCGACAGTTTACCGGCGGATTGGGACATACGCGTTGATAGTTAGACTTTTACGATGACACAAACTGACAGACTGACTACTATTATTAAGTTAACAGTTTAATACTGTACTTTTATCAAGAAACATAGTTTTCGCAAGCTTTCAGTCGAATCCTGTCGGAATCCTTTTCTCGTTAAATTGAAAATACATGAAATAAAATAAAATTTATTTCCGTTTAAATACATTTATTTGAAATAAATTACTTCTGCCAAACTGTATAACAGTGTGGCAGTTGGCAGGTGAAGTTCCCTGTTTACATTTCGTTTGCCTTTCACATAACCTTATCATTAAATTTTATTTCTACTAATTCTTATATTCAATGGACCACAACATACATACATTTAAACAAAGAATAACATGCATATTATAGATATATCCTATACCTACACTTGATATTATTATAATTTTATATCTCTATATACATATTTGGTCATAATAACTTGCACTACTATATAACCAGTGGTTAAGTGTACTACTCTACTAATATGAAATAGGTCCATAATTGTATACCTACTTAACTAGTTTGATAACATACTGTATGTCACGAAAAATATATCTAGCTATACTAAAGTAAGTGACGTTACAGACAGAAATCTACGTAATAAAAATAAACTACTCTCTCCGTGTTATCGGCTTAGCAAGGTGAGTCATTATTTCAAGGGGGAAGGTATACGCTTTTATAATAAATTGCCTGAATCGGTCCTTTGTATGCCCGATAGTAAATTTAAAACCTTTATAAAGACCACTTTATGTCATAAAGCATATTATAAGACAGTTGATTACCTTAATGATAAAAGTGTCTGGCTTGAGCATGGTGCAGCTGCCTTCTAAAATGCCGTAATTGTAGCATATTTTGTACTTAGGTGACAAACAAATTTTTTTTTGCATTATACACGCTTTTTGATTCTGACACGAGACCAATGTACATTCGTCCACATTTAGTCTTAAGAAAATGTGTAAATGAGTGAAAAAGAGTGACCGAGAGTTTTATTGCCAGGTTCTTTCTCTCGGTTCTACTTATTGCTTTGCGAATCTGGCATTACGTGTAAATATAGAAGCAATGACATTTTTTATTATAAGTACTTACTGACGTTTGTAAGAGCCATTTAGTGACCTATACAAATAAATAAATCATTTCATTTCATTAGTACTTAATTAATATCTATACAAACCTAAATACTTTACACGTTCACAATTTGCCAGTTACACTAAGTAGGTACTGATTTTTAAGCTTTCAGTGAAGTAGCATTCCCTTATGCCGATATTGAGTCACAAATTCTTGACGGTTCCTGCAAGAAATATAATCATTTTGAGACTGAGAAAGTAGGTAATAAGTTCAGTCCAACGATCAGATGTAACATACATAGTATACTGCCGGACGCGGAGGTCGCCCGGTGGCGCCCGCGCAGCCTACGTGTGTACAGCGTGACTCACGCAGACGCTACTGTTGTTTGTACAGTTGCTCCTGTAGATCTCCAGAATTGTCGTGATAATTACTCAAGTATTTACACATTCTATATTTGACTAAGTACCTAAGTACTGTACCTTAATGGTAACTTTTAATTACGTAATGTAATGATAAGGCCCCTATTACTGTGGAGTGCTATATTCAACACGACGATACCAGCATCATCTAGTCTCAACTAATATACCAGCAAGACAGTGTGGTATACCGACCTGCCTACCGTTCGCACACAACCACGGGTGGTCCGACTCATAAACTTAACTAATACAAGGTATACGCAATGACTTTCTCTTGTGACACCGAATAATTGAAAGTGCATAATCCGTCTTACATATCTCCAGACCAGAATACCTACTCATACGCTCATTAAAATACGTCATAATCGTCATTATCTTAATACATTCTATATAAAAAAAATCTGATATTGGTGCTCTCGTTTTTACTTAACACTGCTATTATTACTGACAAAACACCTCTGCGAAGCTGGGGCGGGTCACTTGTTTAAACCTTCCTCTTGAATACGTATTGCTGAAAAAAGCATTAAAGTCCGTCGACTCCTAGAGAGATCTAATCCTTATCCATTTTGTAGTTCTGCCTTTAGACTGTGCTGATAGTACACATGAGTGCTTGATGCTACGCACGTTGTGTGCAATCTTGCATATTCGGTACTGGTTGTGGGAATTGTGCCCAGTAACGGCGATAGGCTTCCCCGCTGTTGGGACCAACGAGATTACTGGATAAGTGTGGTTGTGTAATGCGCCTCTAGCTACCCTTTCGGGGATATAGGCGTGATGTATGTTTGTCTCAGAAATCTTTTGCTTTGTTTCTTTTATTTACATACTACATATGTGATAGGAGAACAGGTACACTGACAAGCGACAGTCCACAGGTGTGTGCTCAAACATCTGGCACTCAGTTCTCATACTGTTTGTATAATGAGTCGACCGACTATTACCACAACGCAGTTTACAAAGTGAACTTCATTTGAATCAGTATTGAGTTTTTTTTTTTTTTTTTTTTTTTTTTTATATTTGGTTCGCCAAATTGACGCCGCCCGCCTGGTGGTAAGTCGTGACGACGTCTAGCGATTGTGGGCCACTCTCACAGCACACATTACTATTGAGAGTGGCCCTCAACTTGACGACCTACTGATGTGCCTCTTCACGCTCCGCTTAAAGAACCCAGGATTATATGTGGGAGGAAACACGTGCACAGGCAGGGCGTTCCAGGCCACTATCGTTCGGCAGAGAAACGAACGTTTAAAACGTTCGGTTCTCGCGAACATGCTATCCACTGTGTGGGGGTGGCATCTCTGCCCGGCACGAGTCGTTCGGGATCGGAAGGAAGAGGGTGGGATCAGATTGAAGAGCTCTTCAGAACACTCGCCGTGGTAAATACGGTAGAATGCGGCCAAGGAAGCTATTGTTCGGCGCTGAGCTAGCGGCTCAAGGCTTCCCGTTACCTCCGGACAACCAATAATACGGATAGCCCGTCGCTGCATAGCGTCGAGAGCGTCCAGCAGATACTTCGCGGAGCCGTCCCAGAGGTGAGAGCAGTATTCGACGCAGGGTCTAATCTGCGTCTTGTACAGCAGACACCTCTGGTCCGGTGTAAAGAATCTCTTTACCTTATTCAGTATTCCTAGTTTCCGTGAAGCTAGCCCTATACATCTTTCGATGTAGTTTTTATTATTGAGCTCTCGACGAACGTCTATGCCAAGGATATCAAGGTTGTCCTTCATTGGTAATAATGCATTCTGAAGAGAGGGTAGGGGAAGGAAAGGGGATTTCTTCGCAGTAAATGCACACGCCTGTGTTTTGCGGGCATTGAACTCGACCAGGTTCTCGGTACCCCATTGAGAGATACTGTCGAGGTTACGGTCGAGATCAGCCACGAGTCGTCGTCTCTCCTCCTCAATCTCAGATCGCCCCGCCGTCGGACGAACCGAGTAACTCCCGTGCAGTGTGCTGTCATCTGCATAGCAATGAATGTTCCCGAGGGATAGCATATCATTGATATGCAGAAGAAAGAGAGTTGGTGATAGTACGGACCCCTGCGGTACCCCGGCATTCACTTGCAAGAAGCGAGAAGCCTGGCCATCGCAGAGGACCCGCACTCGGCGCTCGTTTAAAAAGCTGGCAATCCAGCTGCACAGTTGAGGAGGTAGACCATATGCCGGAAGCTTGGAAAGGAGCGAAGCATGCCAGACCCTATCGAAGGCTTTGGCGATGTCCAGGCTAATAGCCAAGGACTCGCCGTGCCTTTCCATAGCCCCACCCCAGACATGCGTTACGAATGCCAGAAGATCACCCGTTGATCGCTTTGGCCTGAAGCCGTATTGTCGATCATTGATTAGCGAGTGATCCTCTAGGAATTGCATGAGCTGCTTATTTATAAGGAGCTCAAGCACCTTGCAAATGACTGAGGTGACAGCTATGGGTCGATAGTTGCCTGGATCAGACCGATCCCCTTTCTTGGGGATCGGTTGTACGTTCGCCTCCTTCCAGACCTCCGGCACGAGCCCTGAAGAGTATGACAGGCGGTACAGACGCGTTAATACTGGAGACAACTCAGCTGCACATTTTCGTAGCACCACCGCCGGAATGCCGTCAGGGCCACTGGCTTTCCGCGTGTCGAGTGACCGCAGCACTGCCCGTACATCACATTGCCTGATAACAATATCAGGCATTGTGTGGCCACAGTTGGCGATGGCGGGGGGCTGCAGGCCACGGTCGTCGACCCGGGAATTAGCCGCAAAGAGGTCTGCGAGCATATCCGCTTTCTCTTGGGCTTTGTGAGCCAGTGTTCCATCTGGGTAACGCAGCGGTGGCAGCGAGGGCTGACAAAAGTTAGATTGCACGGCTTTGGCCAGTTGCCAAAATCCACGGCTGCCCGTGGGATGGGAAGTGAGCTCCTGACCAAGCCGCGCGACGCGCTGGGCATCCGCTCTCTTAAAGGCCCTCTTACTCGACTTTGTGGCCCGGTTGTACGCTGCTTTGAGGTGGCCCACGTTTGGGTCGCGCACAGCCCGGGCCCTGATCCAGGCGCGATATGCCGACTGTTTTTGTCGAACAGCTTTGGCACAATCTCGCCCGAACCAGGGACGGGCTCTGCGGATACTGGCGACATCAGTGAAAGGGATGTAATAATCCATCCCTAAACTGATCTCGTCAGCAATAGCAGAAGCACTATCCGAAGGAGCCTTTCCTACAAAGCAGCGCTGGCTCCAGGGGACGGACGCAAAATAATCGCGTAGACCGTCCCAATCCGCTGACGAGTAGTGCCATAGTCGTCGTGACGTTTGCACAGGACGTGCAGGAGGAGGAGGTCATATCGATATTTTAATTCTTTCTAATTTAACTTCTCACTTATAATTTGGAAGTCGTAAGAATGTTGCCCAATTGTCCGACTTTCAAAAGATTGGTTGATATTGAGTCAGTTCTTAGTAAATGTACCTGACAGCTTACGATTACAGATACCTATAGATAATTAATGCTGCGATTTCTTTCTGAGAAAATTGTGTTTATGTTAATTTGTACTTACTGTGAGTACATAAGAACCTACATAATAATCACGTACCTATGTTTCCCCGAAGGGGTGGACAGAGGCATCCCTGAGTAACGTAGGTACCTAACGTAACGTGTTCTCACGGAAATTAGCTAAACACCCAAACTCCGAAACAAGTATCTATCAGATCGTACTAATGTTGGAATCAACCAGGGGATAGAACCCGGGACCTCCACGTTCTATACGAATAAGCCAAGGTCTATAAAAACGCTGCAACAAACTACTAAAAAACACTTCGTGTCTCGCTTTAGTTCATTGACGTCACAGTGATAACAAGAAGCATTATTATCCGAGTGAATCGTTTCTCAATATCGATCATCTACATTCTACAGATTCTAAAGAATAGATACATATACCTTCTTAGGTTGTATTGTTTCGGAGACAATAGAATTACAAAGTTAATTACTGCTTATATTAGCAATTAGTGACATCGATTGAGTAAGAAATCTTCTATAATTGATTACGTACTGGTTAATAAATAAGTAAAGTTTTACAATATAAATTTACTATTACCGGTTATCCTTCCCGTTTATTAAAAACTCTTGTGTTTGGTTTCGCATCCCACCCGGTGCAATGTTGTTGTTGGGATTTGAATTAACTTGGTCTAAACTAAAGCATCCACACCGCACTGCACCGTCTACCAGGCCGAGCTCCTGGCGTTGTGCAGAGCGGCCAGTGAGATTCTCAGGCGTGGCGCTACCACGTTCGGCATCTTCTCCGATAGCAGAGCCCATCCGAGCCGCACTCCTGACGGTGATTAACCGTCATGCCCTCCATCCCCGTGCGGTAGAGGCCCGGTCAGCCATTCGACAAGGCATGGCCCAGGGTAAGGAAATCTCCTTATTCTGGGTCAAGGCCCACGCGGGGCTGGAGGGCAATGAGCGAGCCCACGTGCTCGCCAAGGAGGCGGCTCTGAAATTGAAGAAGGCACCGGACTACGTTTTGTACCCGGTTTCATTCATGAAGCGTGTTCTGCGTCAGCGCACGCTTCACGAGTGGAATGAGAGGTACAAAGAAGGTACGACCGCCTCCGTCACCAAGCTTTTCCTCCCTTGTGCAGTGGAGGCGTACAGTATCGTCCGCAAGATGCCGGTCGCTGGCATTACCACGCAACTGCTGACGGGGCACGGTGGGTTCGCAGAGTACCTGCACCGTTTCAGGTGCAAGGCGAGCCCATCGTGCGCCTGCGACCCGGACGAACCTGAAACAATCATACACCTGCTACTTGAGTGCCCAGTCCATATGACTGACCGGTTTAAATTTGAACAGGATAACAGCGTTACTTTAAGTCAGGAAAACCTGCCCACGATGATGAAATACTATAGAGATCAGTTTCTTAAATACACGGAAAAAATTATTAAAATTGTACACAAAAGAAACGGTGGAAACCAGACTATATAAAGCAATATTATAAAGAATATTGGCTGTTATATAGGTACACTAAAACTAAAACAGTAACATAAGAAATGTTAGTCATAGACTCAGACTAAAAGAATAACATAGACGGAACATGTAGAATAAACACGTGAAGCCAAATGACACTTTCAATGTGTGCGTGTGACTCCGATTTCCGTGTACCGATACCACTAACGGCGTGTGCGTAATGTTGCCAGCAAATGCAAAAATCTCCTAAAAATCTCTATATAGTGGACATATGGAAAATTAATATTTGTTATAGTAAATGTTATCTGCAATTATTTTGCATTTACACAAATGATTATTATGATAAGTGCCTAAAATGAGGAAGTGTTAAAATAAATAAAAACGTGATAAACACTGAGTAAACACACTTTAATTACTAGCTTTCAAAAAAAACCTCATAATTAAAATAATCCTTTTTAAGATGAATGAACAAAGCTTCATTCCAGTGTAAGTACAAAGTACAGTCAACAACAAAAGTTGATTAGCACAAAAATATTTATTATTCTTTTTTACATCCCAATGCATGTGCCACAGCAATGTACAAGTAATTTTAGAATCCCCAAGGACAAAGTTAATATATTTCGTGTTTTGTTTATGATTTTGTGATCGGTTTAACAGCTATTAGTGATCAACAGATAAGAATTATTGGTTAAGCTACTTTTGTCGTTGACTATACATGAAGTAGATATCAATAGTCGTTAGGTTAAGACTGAGGCCTTTGTAGTGTTCGACTGAAATTAAACTACTGACACAGTAACATAAATATATTGGATCAGAACACAGGCTGGGAGGTCAGACAGCGGTCAGTTCCAAGATTGCCGAAATAACCAAGCCACGTATTAAGTAGATCCCGGACACAGATGTGATCGGGAGTTCGGGACTAACGCACGAATGATGATGATGATGATTAGAAACATCGAGGTTGTCAACATTGATGACACTGATTTTTTTTACTCAGTACTTTATAAATTCCCATAAATACTGCTAAATATTTTGTGGAAATGATGAAAAAATTATGGCAACTCTGTATAATATGGCGGAGGTTTTGTGTTCCTAGTTTGTGCAACTAAAATATTTAGAAAAATGTTATGAAATCTAATAAGAAATAGTTAATTACTTATGAAACGATAATCCAGCATTCTTTCTATGAATAATTGAAGTGTTTTTACACCTTTTCACCACACAATACGGCATATTTATAATATTTTGTTCAACCGTGATCGCACGTGCGTACACACTCGCTGCTCACAAAGGAGTGGTGAGCGTCTGAGCGAAATGGTATCCGATTGCTATATAGTATCCCTTTTGGCGGCTTCACTCGCTAGTTCTATTCGTTCCGTCTATGTTATTCTTTTAGTCTGAGGTCATAGATTATAAATAATTAGAAAAATAAGAGTTAAAATAGTGTAAGCAGGTTTAATCTGCACAAGCTGTTAAGATTAGATTAGATGTTAGATTAAGGAAAAACTAAATGTTATTAATTAACGTAATAAAAGAAGATTGTTAGAACAAATACATATTAATACATAATAGATTATAAGAATACTTTGTTAAAACATTAAGATTGTTAGATTTAAGAAATGTTAAAATTTAAGAAAAATGTAAAATTTGGAAAATTTCAATAAATATAAAAGGCGCTGGTACTCTAAATAACCCCAATAAAGAATGAAAGGTAGTATGAAAGTGCGAGAGGAATAAAAGAAGAAATGGAATGATACCTAGAGAACTAGAATGAAAGATGAATAATATTAAGTACGACGTATTCGCGGGCGGCGCCACGGGATGTGCGGCGCTGTGCGCTGGAAAAAACACAGTTTTCCAGTGCATGGCGTCCGTGTGCCCCGTGGCGTGGCCAGCGAATACGGGTGTAAGGCTAGTTAAAAAAAAAAGGAAAGAACCCTGAAAGGGCTGTCGAAGCGATAGATAGACTAGACAACACATACCGATGTAGAATAGGCTCTGCCATCGGCAGAGGAGCGCTCTAAAAAATAAAAAGTAAAAAAAAAAAAACTAAAGCATCCAATACACGGTATAAAACGGCTGTTAAAAACTAATGGTGTTCTATAATATTGAACACTGTTGGTTTTAAGCCGTCTAGTCAGCAAAGCGGGCACTTTAATAAGTACCACGTTTACAACCACGTTTTCAATCGTGTATGATCCCTTTATCTCAAGTCTGGAGTTAACCCACGAGCTGGAAACCAAATCTGAATGCTGCTATTTCGTCAACATTTTGCGTCACACTTCACTAAATACTTTCATTGCATCTACCTATAATATAATAATAATATTTTATTTATTTCAAGTAACAAGACTCATGGGGTTAATACCAATAACCTATACTTACAAAATATATTGACATTAGGTACCTAAGTACCTACCGAATTGGTTTAGTTCTGTGTATTATAAACATCGAAGCTATCTGTTTGAAAGAATCTTCTTCTTTTTATACAAACGTGGCATCGACGATTTCGCCAATGTCAAGGTAATGCTTGATTTTTCCCGCAGAACCATTTAACTCTGAACTAGTTCGCGTTGCGGGACAAGGAAACGTTGTTCGGTATTGCAATTGAGCGTTTGGGCCCTGGATTTTTGACCAGCGCCTGAGGTATTCTAAAAGACAACCAGTCACGCGCACCGCAAAAACCCAAGTTCGTTTGAAAGAATGATTTTTATTCTATTTTCTATTGCTACTGATCATTAATAAACTATGCTAAGGTACAGACACCTAGACAGGCAAACTATCTATCATCCTCACTCACAAACTCACAATTGAAGAGCCATCAGCTTATTGTACTAAGTAAATAGGTAAGGAAGTAGGTACATTGCAATGTCACTTTCTCTGCCCGAAAAATATTAATGATTGTTAAAAACGAGCGTTATGTGTGTTAAATCTTGATCTATGTTATACCATTATATTATATTATCTGTGTTTGTTCTTACATTACAAAAGAAATAAATATATTGTAACGTTTAGGTACCTACTCATAACGCCATCTAGTCGCCAACTAAGCAAAGATTGTGTTATGATGAGATGTAGATTAATGATACGAGTACTACCTACCTACCGTCCTACCGTCCCGGGTACCTACCGGGTAGGAAGGACACAGGCACCTAGGTTGGTATGCTTTATTAAATACTAGCAGTTGTCCGCGGCTTCGCCCGCTTGAAAAACTATATAAGTACACAAATACCTTCCTCGAGAACCACATTATCTATTGGTGAAAACCGCATCGAAATTCGTTGCGTAGTAGTACCGAGAGACAGTGGAAGCGACTATATATATTTTATACTATGGTGTGATAGAGAAACGAGTGCGAGAGGAAAACGAGATTACCCAAAACCAGTTCGGGTTTATGCCTGGTCGCGGGACTACAGACGCCATATTTGCACTACGCCAGCTGTGTGAAAAGTATAGGCGTGCACATAAAAACTTGCACATGGTGTTTGTAGATCTCGAGAAGGCTGACCGGGTACCCAGAACGGTTTTGTGGTGGGTCTTGAAAGAGAAACGTGTGCCTGGGAAGTATATAGAGTTAATCTGGGCGATGTATTGTCGATTGAAAACCTTTATACGAACTGCTGCTGGCAACACCGACGAGTTCAGTGTGGCGGTAGGCTTGCATCAGGGCTCGGCGCTAAGCCCATATCTCTTCCTGTTGATAATGGATGCTTTGACATCGGAGATACAGGAAGAGACCCCCTGGTGTATGCTATTTGCCGATGACATTGTACTCGTCGGTGAAGACGGGCCTGAGGTACAAAGTAGATTGGAAAAATGGCAGTGTAAACTGGAGAGTGTAGGCTTGAAAATCAGTAGAACCAAAACTGAGTACATGTTCTCTGATTTCGGCGGTCTCTCCAGTTCTCCCTTAGTGCTAGATGGCTCACCAATACCAGTTGGCTCCAGTTTCCGGTACCTCGGCTCTCTTATCCAGGATGATGGGGAAATCGATCGGTCAGTGAAGCAGAGAAGTGACGCAGGTTGGATCAAATGGCGGCAGGTCAAAGGCACTATTTGCGACCCTCTATTTCCCCCAAAACTTAAAGGGAAAATTTAGACTGTCGTCAGACCTGCCGTCCTGTATGGACTGTCATGTTTGGCCTTAAAAGCGACGGATGAAAGACAACTGCATGTAGCGGAGATGCGAATGTTAAGAAGGATGTGTGGTATGACAAGAATGGATAGGGAAAGGAACGAGTATATTAGAGGAAGTTTGAAAGTTGCACCAGTGAACGAAATATTGAGAAGCGAGCGGCTGTCATGGTATGGACATGTTATGAGAAGAGAGGAAAGCAATGTCGTAAGAAAGGTGCAAATATATGGCTGTAGAGGATTTAAGAAGTAGAGGTAGGCCAAAGAAAAGATGTATGGAATGTGTGAAAGAGGACATGACAAGGAGAGGAGTGACTGAAGAGATGACGTCTGACAGAGATGTGTGGAGGAGAAAGACTTCTTGCGCCGACCCCAAATAATTGGGATAAGGTCAGGTAGATGATGACTAAGTTGTGATATCTATTATAATGTAAGTTGGTTTACTTATGTATATCAACAATGTAGTTAATATAAAAACACCGAATCTCCCAAATTAGTATTTGCAGATCGGATCAATATTTCAGTAGAATACGAATCGATGACCCACCTATAAGAAAGTAGGTGAGTGCCTAAGTAAGAGAAGTACCTACCTAGTAGGTATGTAGTTATTATTCAGTTCAGACAGCCGTTGTTCTTCACTTACTAAGTCGCACGATACTTACGCCAAAATCCAATTAGGAGACCGATCCTCGTGACGCGGACGCCCCAGGTCAGGGTCTAATCTTCTCGCCTGAGCAAACACATTTTTACAAATTCAATTACCTTTTTTAACAACACCCACTTCAAATATAGGTACTTCTATATATTAGAAGATCTTAGAGGTTTAAACCAGTTCACCTCACTTGCAAGTGATGCACCTGCCGATCAACGAATGAAACTCTGGCAAACATAAACGGCCAGGCACATTTACTCATTTTTAGGCCCAGGCCGCAGCAGCCTATACGTCCATTGCCGAGCGCACTTGGAAGAATTCCTTGTAGCACCGGCAATAACATGAGACTACGAAATTTACTGGTGAAAAGTCGATGAATAACTCCTCTGCCTAACCCTTGGGGTAGAAAGGTGTGATTATAAGGTAGGTACTTACTTACCTATGTATATTTAAACCACGTTATATAAAATAGTAAGTATTATAAGTTGATAGGTATCTTTATAAAATAATATCTTTACATAGATATACCTACATACCTTCCACAGATATATCGTTTTTGACACTAACTATAGCATAACAAAACTAACCAAAAACAAATTATGACCTACTTAATTACTCAGATATCCAATTAGTAGGCAGGTACAGAAAATCAGAAGGTCACAGAGCTACTTCCAGGTCAGCGCCTGTCTAATAACATTAGTTAGTTGACATCAAGAGTCACGTGGGACCGGCTCACATCTTTTGGGCTTTAACAAAAAATCCAAATACAAATTGTCGGAATGGGACCGAATTATAGCTTTCACTGCAGGATTTCTAAATCAGTTCACTCAGTCAAATATACAATCTCCTACTTTTGCTGAAGTCTCGGTTACTCGGTTAGATCTTTTAAACTACTCAATAGATTTTAATGTAGTAAAATACCGTGCATTACCATAGACAAGCGAGAATTGGTCGTTCGCTAGTAATAAATAACAAGATAAACAAGTCATGAGAAATAGGCAAATATGTCACGATGAAGTACGAAGCCGTTCAAGTGTCGGCAGACAGTGTGCTAAGGGCGAGTTCCAACTAGAATATGAGTGTCTATAGACATGAAATTGAACTGAATATGTGGTGTAAAATGTTTACGATTTACTTATGCGATCTAAAGATAAAAGAACTCTGTAAATAATTACCTAGCTTATTCTCCTAAAGTAGGTATCATCTAGGTATCTACACTACCACACTAGGACTGGCCATCCTCTCCCGATTTGTCCTCTTTTTCGTCCCTTCCATATAGGATCACGTGTACTATTCCTGGGCCCGAATCTGCTATTTTCAGCTTCATACGAGAACAAGTCTCTAGTAAAATATAAAACGCCTTCATAAAAATTTACAGCAATGTGTAAAGGTAGCGTTTGCGACTTTTTAAGCAGGTATTTAAGTAATGTGAACACAAATACAGACGAGTGAGGTACCCTATTAAGTAGACAACACATCAATTACTCATCATCATCAAGTAAGTACTAGAGTTACTTATAGCCGTGGCTGGAAGGCGCGGTGAACCATAGGTGGGGTTGGGGGCTAGGGCAAGAGAATTACGTAGGTAGGTACCTAACTACCTACATCCTCGGTGGAACACATAATCATAAAAAGTCACTTTGTTAAATTCAAATATACTTACCTGAAATTAGCATTTAATTTATAGAATAAAGTTTACAGAACAGAAAATAATTTCAATCACAAAACACTTCATTCATCATGATGCAAAGTTAACCATGAATTACGTTGTAGGTAGGTAACGAAAAGAAGACTTGGTGTATATGACTATCTATATCAATCTGGATCGTATTTACGTCGTTTAAGGGCTTCCGCCGTTGTAGCAGCAGCGCCGGCACATCCAGATGTGCTTGGAAGGTGTGAGAGCGGTATAGTGCCAGTGTCATCGCATGTAACGTCTCACACCAATTAAGATCCGTCATCTTTCATGGTAGCAAAGACATTCCGTCATACAATATCTATTAAGCGTTAGCTATAATAAATAGATAGGCAGGTAGGTATACCTACTACATAACAAACAAAAGTCGTCAGAACATTAAGTAAATACTAAGCTAATTTCATACGATAAACATGGTAGGTGAGACCGGCTTATGCTGACAGGGTCGCCACCACAGGCCATGACCAGGTCCTGGCAGGCTTTCAACCCGTCTTAAAAAACTGAACTTTGTGAAGCTGGTAGTAGAGGTTACCTACCTTACTACCTTGTAACGTATACGACTGGTGTATTCTAGCTTTATATACGTTTATTTAACGAAGTACCTACTTAAATATACGATAAGCTACGATATTCAGCATTTGTTCCTCCACCGTGCACCGCTATAACAAATTGATTGCAGAGTTACCTAGGTACTCGTAGTTAGATCTTACAAAAAACCACGATGCAATAGCTAGAGCTAGCACCCTACTGTGAAATCGATTTCCTACGGTAAGTAGCTGATATTATATTAAAGTAATGATTGGGTTCTAGATTCCAACAAAGGTGTCAATATGCCTACAAGTGTAGTATTTGAATTAAGTTAAATCTCAATGCTTTGCACGGTTTATTAACAAATTAATATTTCAATAATAAATAAATAAGAGGGACATGTCCGTCGAAGCGTGACCGTGTTTGAGCAACGGCGAGCGCGACAAAACGGAGCGCGCGCCCTCCCGCGCGGCAGTACTCCACGTCATGCGCCGCGCCGCGCCTCTCCTGCTGCTGGCGGCGCTCGCCGCGGCCAGCACGCTCAGTACCGACACCTACGTCATCGACGACCCCACAGACAGGATTACAATCGAAGACTCCAACGGGACGCTCGTTCTCCGCGACAACAACGGGACGATAATAGACCTGGACGCAGAACAAGCTGAGGTCGTACGCAAGAAGAGAACATTTGGTGACATTGTGTTTCGAGGTATAGCTGACGTACTCGGATACGATGTGGCCAGAAAACCTCCACAAGCATTTGATTTTCCACCCCCACTGGCGCCTGTACCCGGTATAGATACACCGCTTGCTGTGGCGGCTGGCCCAGCCCCTGCCCCCGCCCCCGTCCCGTGCGGTCAGCCCCGAGCAGCACCGCCACCCTGTAGAGCACCAGCACCACCGGCTCCAAAGGTACCACCACCTTGCGCACGACCGAGAGCCGCCCCACGGCCTAGGCCTAAGCCGAAGCTAGCACCACCACCGCCTCCACCTCCACCGCCTCCACCTCCACCGCCTCCACCTCCACCGCCTCCACCTCCACCGCCTCCGTGCGCTAGGCCTAGGGCAAACCCCGCAACGCCACCACCTTGCGCCCCACCACCACCTCCTAAAATACAGGCCGACAATAATCTCGAAAGGATTACATCCAATCTAAGGTTGAACTTTAATTTTAACCGCATTCCGGTGACACCAGCAGCCGCCGCCACCGCCACCACCGCCGAGGAAGTGGCCGAAGACCAAGTTGATGCAAAAGAAGATGACGCGGACCAGATTCTCCCGATTGCTATTCAACCGCAGGCGGCCAAATTACCCATCGAGGAGCCACGAAAACCGCGAGTGTATGTTGACGCATTTGTAGTTCAAAATGGGATTGCGAAACGAGTGGATACCGTCGATGCAAAACGATTGAACAGTGCACAAGTAGCCGGCGATGATTATCTGGCTTACGATGACGAGAATTCTCAACAACAATTGGACGACGACTATGAAGATGTGCAAGAATCCCGAGACCGCGAAGCTGCCGTCCGGCAGTTCGGTCAGGCCGTGGGTCGTTTCTGGGATAAAAAACAACAAGATAAACCATTTCAGCAACAGAATACTCAGCCTCGGTCTGCGGCTCGACTTCCAGCTGATCATTATCAAAATGTTCATTTTGGAGATCGGAAACTGGCAGACGCTTCGTATCGGCTTGGTAAATCCTATCAGAGTCTTCAAAGAGATCATCCAAACCAAAATAGGCTTCCGTTGCTCCTCGCTGATGCCGACGATGATTCTGAAGTCACGACTACCACAGAGGATCCTAAAAAGAAGTTAAAACCTCGCATCTTACCACCTACGGAACATAACCCAAATCAAATCGACACGGTAACTGTACGAGTACCACCTATTTATAGAGAAAAACGACCGAAGAAATTACATCGTCCTGAAACACCGGATAGAGACGAAGGATACGATGAAAGTGATGTTTCAGAGAACTACAGTAGAAATGGAGCCGACGACGACGATAGCGATGGCTATGATAGCTTCATAGCGTATCACGCTGAACCACTTCGACGTAAACGCCGACGTAAGCAGAGTCGCAGCACACGATCAGCGGAATCCAGTCAAGAAGAAAATGAGAATGAGAAATACTCACTGGCCTACGACTACTTCGGTAACAAAGTTCCCATTTCGCAAGAAGAAAAATTCTTCATGGAGTTGATGGTACCCAGTCCAACCGTAGACGCTGACGTTGCTCGTCACGAGGCACCTGTACCGAGCGGCTACTTTTTAGAAGACCATGAACGTATCAGAGAAGATCCAAAGCACCGAATCCCGGATAACGACGCTGATAAAAGCGGTGACTCCGATGACACTGACGATTCAGAACGCGCAGGCTCGTCAGAGCGCGCAGGGTCGGCAGAACGTAGCGCTGAGGACGAACGCGCAGGTGAATTCGAACGAACGGATAAGCTTAGCCCTAATGCTCGAGTGCGCGAATCAGGCTATCAGAATAAATATATTGAAGCATCTAACATACAAGTTGACAAGCCCGATGCGGACGTCGCTGTTATCAAACGCAATACAGTTAAACTCGGACAAGGGAAGGTGTGAATAACGCCAAAAAACACGCCATAATTGTAATATTTATTTATTTGGAGCAAGGTTGGTCATGTCATGACCGATAAACTCAATGTTAAATAGCCGCGGAGAGTTATGACTCGCAGGTGCGACTGTTTGTAACGATACGAGTAAATAGGTGTAAGAGATATTTCTAAGCATGTTCTGTACATTAGTATTCTTATTTTTATATTTAAATTTAAGCAAATTGTAACAAATTTCTAAATAAACAATTTCGTAAATGAATGATTTCTTTAAGATCGCGTTCGAAATTGTGTGAAATCAGTGCAGGTCGGGGACCGTCACACCTAACTGGGTGAAGGTCCAGCGGTGTCGAGAAAACGAATGGAAAAGGCCGCAAAGCGATGTTTCGAGACAGGTGCATTGACCTAATTGTTTTCGCTAAGATTTGACTCTGTGCTTATCAGTCGCAGTTCAACGTAGCATCCTACAAGCAATTACCGGAAATTGGATTAAACTTATGGATTCCCATAAGGTCATTAGAAGACCTATAATGGAGGTCATCATCCTCAGTCATGTTTGTGACTTACTTCGGTATCTAAGTGTATGATTATGTCTATAACATTAAGACCATAATCTGTGCATAACGTTACTCCATTGAATCAGAATACAATAGTCACGTTCACTACAAAATAATAGATCTAGACTGCTCGGTATGACCAACGACGGCCTTGTAATGACGGCGGCGGTGGGGCGGTGCGCTGTGCACCATGAACTTACAGATTTCACTCAAAACCTGAACTTTGACGTCACTGAAGCGAAAACATAGCAGTTATCGTCGGATTATTTCATCAGGAATCTAACAACTAAATCTGGATTCCGTAACATTTGCAATAGCAATTAACATATTAATTAAAGTTTCATGTCATATTACCTTTATAGGAAACAGAAAAAACCGGTCAAGTGGGAGTCGAACTCGCGCACAAGGTTCCGTACTAAAACGGCAAAAAAATCACGTTTGTTGTCTGGGAGCCCCCTTAAATATTTATCATATTCTGTTTTTTAGTATTTGTTGTTATAGAGGCAACAGAAATACATGATCTGGGAATTTTTCAACTTAATTAATAATCTTAATTTCACGGTTTATGAGACGCAGCGCAAGACGGACGGACGGACGGACGGCCCGCGAAGTCTCAGTTATAGGGTTCCCGTTTTACCCTTCAGGTACGAAACCCTAAAAAGTAGTTATTGTAGCCCTACTAGGAGCCGTGGCAAAGCCGAGATTTGTCGATGGATGTATTCAACCAATGATGTCGCAGAGAATTTCGGTCACGTGGTCTAATGCACCATTCTCGAATCTACGATTTCATTTGATATCGTACGCGTAGTACACCTAGTATATTTTATTTAGGTTGACTATAGTTGAAGCTGCATAGCTGGTAACCCATTGTGGCCGAGTTAAGCTGAGTGGAGGATAGGTAACCCGTTGTGGCCGAGTTAAGCTGAGAGGAGGATAGGTAACCCGTTGTGGCCGAGTTAAGCTGAGAGGAGGATATGTAACCCATTGTGGCCCAGTTAAGCTGAGAGGAGGATAGGTAACCCATTGTGGCCGAGTTAAGCTGAGAGGAGGATAGGTAACCCATTGTGGCCGAGTTAAGCTGAGAGGAGGATAGGTAACCCATTGTGGCCGAGTTAAGCTGAGAGGAGGATAGGTAACCCATTGTGGCCGAGTTAAGCTGAGAGGAGGATAGGTAACCCATTGTGGCCGAGTTAAGCTGAGAGGAGGATAGGTAACCCATTGTGGCCGAGTTAAGCTGAGAGGAGGATAGGTAACCCATTGTGGCCGAGTTAAGCTGAGAGGAGGATAGGTAACCCATTGTGGCCGAGTTAAGCTGAGAGGAGGATAGGTAACCCATTGTGGCCGAGTTAAGCTGAGAGGAGGATAGGTAACCCATTGGGGCCGAGTTAAGCTGAGAGGAGGATAGGTAACCCATTGTGGCCGAGTTAAGCTGAGAGGAGGATAGGTAACCCATTGTGGCCGAGTTAAGCTGAGAGGAGGATAGGTAACCCATTGTGGCCGTGTTAAGCTGAGAGGACACAGAACTTATTGAAAGTAGCTGTGTGCCTGCCTCAACTAATTTATCAGTCATAGATCTCACAAATGATAGTAGGTCCTTAAATACTCCTAAACCAATGATTAGTCATAACAAAATCAAATGCCAAAGAAAAATAAACAAAAAAATTAAGAAAATTAATTTAAAAATGAAATCTTCTTTGTCTAATAATAGTAATTTAAATTTAAAACTACAGTCTGACCTGGATGTTTGTACTGGGCAGTTGGTTATATGCAGCAAGCAGTTGGCTGACAGTCAGGTGGCTCATGATGTTGTGAGGGTCACGTTAGAATCTCACATCAAGCAATTACAGGAGAATTATGATAGTTTATTCTTTAAATATGAACTACAAAGTAAACAGAATACTGAAAACATGTTGGCATTGGACAAATTGATAGACGACAGTAGACACAACCAAGAATTACTTGATTCTATAACTCAGCATTATAACTCTGAGCACATCGACCAACACCCTATCAATGACTCCGTACCAGCTCTCTCTACATGTGACAGTATTCTGGAAACCATTTCTGATCCTACCACCAACATTGAGCCTCCTAGTAATACTATGGTTTTTTCTGATGGGGTGGGTTGTAATATGGGCTATATGTTTAATAAATACATTGAAAACTGTGTTAATTATTCCCTGCCCAATGCAACTTACACTCAGATCATAGACAAAATTGTGTCATCCAAGTATAATAGTAGTACCACTATTGTATTATTGGTAGGTGAAAGTAACAAAATAGGTAAGAAAGAATTAATGTACTGTATACAATGCTTAAGTAGACTAAAAGTATTTAAAATAATATTATGTGCGTTCCCATATGCGTGTTGCCAGTCCTCATCCTATAATAAAAAAATACATCTTCTGAATAATTTTATTCATACTTTGACATGTCGTCATAGTGACACTTTTATTTTTTTTGACACTAATAATTTTATTAGTAATTATTGTTTTAAGACCAAAGATAGTATTTATCTTATGAAGTCAGACAAAAATAAAATTGCTACATTACTGGCAAATAATATTAATTTTTGGACGAGTTTACATTGTAAACAAAGTAATATACCTACAGATTTGTTAGGTACTTGTAGTAATAATTTAGTATGTATAACAAATGATTTAAACTGAACATCCAGACAACAGGAATACCAGAGCTAAAGATGGCTCATCAAAATATAGAAGGTCTTTCTGGCAAGGAATTAGTAGTGGAGTTATTCCTAGAGGAATTAAATGTAGATATTTTGTGTTTGACTGAACATTGGCTCAAGGAGAGTGAGATGATGTTCAATATAAACAACTACAATATTGCAAGTTGCTTTAACAGGAAGTCTGCGATTAAAGGTGGCTCCATGGTCTTAATTAAAAATGGTCTCCGCAGCAAAGAGCGGTCTGACATAGTTAGACTTTCTGTTGAGCGATGTGTTGAGGTGGCCTGTGCCGAGCTTGACCAATACATAGTAGTTTGCGTATACAGTCCACCTAACAGTGATTTTAGTGTATTTACCAAGGTTATGGACCAGGTTCTAGGGGTTGCGTCAAATAATAGGAAGAAGTTAATTGTGTGCGGAGACTTCAATGTAAACATCCTAAAACAGTGTAAGAAAAGTACTCAATTTTTGAATTTATTTGGTAGTTACAATATGGAAAATATTTTCTGTGAGCCGACTAGAGTCACAGAAACAGAAGCCAATTGCCTGGATAATTTTTTTACGGGTTGTGAGTGCTTAAGCAGGTCTGTAATTAGTAAATTGCCATCAGATCACTGTGGTCAAATAGTATCCTTTCCCAAAAGTAATAATAGTCAGTATAATGAGAAAATTATGTGTAGGCCCATAACCTCTAATAGAATTAAAGAATTCAAAAACTTGTTCGAGAAAAAGCTTAATTCTATAGTTTATATAGGTAATAATCCTGAGGTCCATTATAATAGTTTATTTGATACATTATCTGATGCTTTTTCAGACACATTCAAACAAAAATGCCAAAATCGTAGTGTTAAAACGAAATTTTGTGAATGGGCAACAGTAGGCATTTATAAAAGTAGACGAACGCTGTTTGATCTATATGCAGAAAAACGATACAGATTTGATAAAAGTTTAATTGAATATGTTAGGAATTACTCCAAAGTATTCAAAAAAGTATGTAGACAGGCTAAATCCATTCACATCAAAAGGAAAATAATTGAGGCTCCTAACAAAATAAAAGAAACATGGAAAGTTATAAACAAAGAGTCAGGTAAATGTAAAGTGAGGGATACTGTTACTAAAATTAAATTAGAAAACAAGAATATAACCTCTCCGAAAGGTATTGTAAATGCATTTGAAGATTTTTTACCAACATTCCATTTAAAGTAGCTTCTTCTGTTAATTCATGTGCCCACAGTGCTGTGGCCTTTCTCGAAAGTAATATTGGTTCTTCATCTAAATTTAACTTCAAACATATAGACCCCAGTGACATCTTGAAAGCATTTAAAAATCTCAAAATTAAAAAGTCTGAAGATCACTGGGGCATATCAGTTAGCTTAATAAGTAATGTAATTGATATCATTGCACCTGACTTGGCACAAATTTTTAATGAATGTGTAGATGAAGGTATATTCCCTAACCTAATGAAAAATAGTAGACTAATACCATTATTTAAGAAGGGATCTAAGTCTGAACTTGGTAACTACCGCCCCATTTCTATTTTGCCAGCTCTGAGTAAGGTGTTTGAGAGAGTGATGCTAAATCAAATGCAAGTCCACTTCACGACAAACAATCTTTTCCACAGCCAGCAATTTGGCTTTACTCGAGGAAAATCTACCACCGATGCGGGAGTAACCCTTGTTAGCTTGATTTACGACGTATGGGAGGGATCGCAGGATGCCATTGGGGTATTCTGCGATCTGTCTAAAGCATTTGATTGTGTTGACCATCAGACACTTTTGCTAAAGTTACGTCGGTATGGTTTTGACAAAAAATCCTTAGAACTATTAGGATCTTACCTGACAGATAGGCTGCAGACTGTTCATGTGAACAACGTTAAGTCAAACGGAACTAACGTCAAAATAGGCGTACCTCAGGGATCAATTCTGGGGCCTTTTCTCTTCTTGGTTTATGTTAATGACTTGCCTTGCATGATCGAGGCACAAGCTGGAATAGTAATGTTCGCGGATGACACATCACTTATATTCAAAGTAAATCGGCATAGTACAGATGCGAATAATGTTAATAATATTTTAAATGATATTTCAAATTGGTTTTCTACAAACAACCTATTGTTGAATGCAGAAAAGACTAAATGCGTTAAATTTACAATGCCCAATGTCAGACAAGCAAACGTCCATGTCGTGCTGGGTAGCCAAAGGTTAGAATTTGTAAATAACACTACCTTTTTAGGAATAACAATAGATTCTAAATTACAATGGGGTGACCATATCACCATTTTAGCTAATAAGCTTAGCTCTGCTGTGTATGCTGTGAGACGGATTAGGCAGTTGACAGATGTAGCTACTGCTAGGCTAGTTTACTTTGGTTACTTCCATAGCTTGATGTCCTATGGAATACTACTTTGGGGAAATGCAGCAGATATAGAAACAATTTTTATATTACAAAAGAGGGCAGTCCGTGCCATTTATTGTTTAGGTAAAAGAGATTCTCTTAGGGAGCGATTTAAAGATATTAATATTTTAACTGTAGCTTCCCAATATATATTTGATAACATACTGTATGTTAGGAAAAATATATCTAGCTATACTAAAGTAAGTGACGTTACAGACAGAAATCTACGTAATAAAAATAAACTACTCCCTCCGTGTTATCGACTTGGCAAGGTTAGTCATTCTTTCAAGGGGGAAGGTATACGCTTTTATAATAAATTGCCTGAATCGGTCCTTTGTATGCCCGACAATAAATTTAAAAAATTTATAAAGACCACTTTATGTCAAAAAGCATATTATAAGACAGTTGATTACCTTAATGATAAAAGTGTCTGGCTTGAGCATGGTGCAGGCGCCTCCTAAAATGCGGAAATTGTAGCATATTGTACTTAGGCGACTATAATAATTTTTTTGTTGTATTATACACTCTTTTTGATTTTGACACGAGACCAATGTATATTCGTCCACATTTAGTCTTAAGAAAATGTGTAAATGAGTCAATTATTTGAAAAGAGTGACCGAGAGTTTTATTGCCAGGTTCTTTCTCTCGGTTCTACTTATTGCTTTGCGAATCTGGCAGTACATGTAAATATAGAAGCAATGACATTTTTTATTTTAAGTACTTACTGACGTTTGTAAGAGCCATTTATTGACCTATACAAATAAATAAATAATTTCAAAAAAAATTCAGGAGGATAGGTAACCCATTGTGGCCGAGTTAAGCTGAGAGGAGGATAGGTAACCCATTGTGGCCGAGTTAAGCTGAGAGGAGGATAGGTAACCCATTGTGGCCGAGTTAAGCTGAGAGGAGGATAGGTAACCCATTGTGGCCGAGTTAAGCTGAGAGGAGGATAGGTTCCGCACCCGTAACTTCTTTAAACTTGATGTTTGAACATTGACATTATTGGTTTGACACCAATAATGTCTCAGAAACGGTCATGTGAACCAAATTCACATACTTTTGATTGACTACTGTCATGATGTGACTACTGTCGCTGGACTTCGCCGTTAGCTGTGCTCGGCCGCTTGCCAGCACTTCTAGCTCAACTGGAGGGGTTCACGGGAATGCTAGTAGATTAGATCATATTTGCGATTATAATTGCGATCATATTATGTATGCGAGGTTATATAATGTGACTTGATTTTATTTCATTTGACTGATTTTAATTTCTTTGATTTTATTTTATTTGATTTAATTAATTTTGTTTGATTTATCTACTTATTTTATTTTAATTAAAACTTCATTATAATAAGACTATGTATTTTTTTTCTGATTTCTATATGATAATACCTACCTATAAGGTAACTTGCAATATCGTATTAGTGCAAACTGTGAAGCGATATTGCAAAAGTGATGATAAATAAATAAGTAGGTACCGTACGTTAAGAAAAATACAAAACCAAAGAGAACGGATAATAATCACGTCAGACATTGAAACAAAAACCGACTTTAAATTACTAGAATGGGACCAAATGTGAACTCCAAGTCCAACAATATGAGGTAACAAAGAAAAAAAAAATGTTGGTTTTTGATGTCAGTTAAAAATCGATTCCAGCTTCCGCCAGTGCAGCCACACGCGCACCTCTTCGCTCCCCTAGTGTAACTCGTGTGTGATAGGTTGAGATCTGATCGCTATGCTATGGCCGGGTGCGACGAGTGGCGAGGTGTTTCCCTCGCTACCGTCGAGTCGTGTAACCTACCTGCGACAGCGTCAACTTCGGTCACGTGACAGTTACTGCAATATCATTGGTCGAGCTCGAGCAACTCGACTATTGGCTAAACTCGACATCTACAGGTGTTACATAAGGGTTATATCAACGCGAAGACACCCCCATCAGCTGATCGACCAGAACCCCTTTCGACATGTATCGACCGCCAGACAAGAAAAAAAATCATCCAAAAAAAAAACATTATTACCGAATAACATACTCTTGTTTGAACAACACAAGCTAAAATCAGCTGATTCGGTCATCTACATCAAGTAGGTAGTACAATAAGTAACTATTAGTAGGTACGTCAAGCACTAGTGTTGGGACACGTTTGTTTTGATTTGAAATAACGCATAGGTACTTAACTTTTGTTTCATGACCTTTTTTTCTTGTTTGGCGGTCGACACATATCGAAAGGGGTTCTGGACGGTCAGCTGATGGGGGTGTATTCAGGTTGATATAACCCTTATGTAACATCCTGTATAATCCATCACTAATCACTTATTAACCGATTTAAAAAAAGACGTATTTATTCATGTTTGTTACCTCAGTTATTATATACATATTTGAAAGCTGTTCCCGTGTAGTCTCATTTCAATTTGATCCAGTCCTGAGATCTTCTTGGACTTGGGACTTCCAAAATAAAAGGAGGTTCTAAATTCGACTGTTTTTTTTTAAATACTTCCCAAGTGGTCAACAAGTTTTTGTTTCCAAGTCGAAAACAATTTGATCCCATTTCGGTAGTTTGAAGTCGGTTCTGTGTCAATTTTTGACATATTTTGCTAAAACTATTTGATTATGACAGTAATATTTTATGATCAAGAATAATCAACATTGGTGTTGGCACAGATAATTTATTTCATTGGTTATACAATCAATTGGCAAGCAGGGAATCAATCAAAAACCATCCATTAGACACTTATGAAATAATAAATAATGATTGACACTACATTGAAATGTAAGTACCTCTGCCTACCCCTCGAGGGCACACATTAAACGTGTTTGGTTCGGTCACGTTGTTCACTATCCGCGCGCAACGGTTGCTGTAACAAATGACATACATTGTAGTGCAACGTTAGAGATCACTTTAATGTTTATACAATACACTTCTACACAGAAAAATAGAACTTCCCGTGGTCCGGTTCATCGGACAAACAAACCGTACCACGG
The DNA here is from genome assembly GCA_963556515.1 of Nudaria mundana. Classification (NCBI taxonomy): domain Eukaryota; kingdom Metazoa; phylum Arthropoda; class Insecta; order Lepidoptera; family Erebidae; genus Nudaria; species Nudaria mundana. The sequence continues at coordinate 20,951,430 of OY748298.1, forward strand.
GCAAATACCACAATATTGTATGTATTTTAAATAAAAAAGTATTTAAGTATATCATCAGTTTATCTAGTACTCATATCACAAGCTCTACTTAGTTTGAGACTAGATGGCGTTGTGTGAATTGTCCTAAAATATTTATTTATTAGAGCGAAATACTGATAGTGTATCAACTCGGCGGTCGGCTGTGAGCAACTGTGCGGTGCCGCATGGAGGAGCGCGGGCTGGCAAGTGCGTTGATGCTTGATATGTATGAGTACACGGAGAAGTTCGTCTTAAACAACCCTTTCTCATTTAGCGACGTCGTGTCGTCGAGACAGTATGGCAGGTGTGACGACATGATGGCCCAACCAAGGAGTTGACTCATTATTAGTATCTATCTACATAATATATTGCACATCTGGCGTACGGCTGACGACCAGAGATATGCTAAGCTATGGATGCGTTTGATATCCACCAATCATAGTCATGGGTTCACATAGCACGATCATAGGGCACATTTCGTGTCATGCGTTTTTTCACCAGCGTGCGGATCTCGCCCGCAATGCGTATCGAAATCAACGTCAAATCAGTTTGCGACTAGCCCCGTTACCATAGTACCTAACCGGCGCGCGTACGAGTGGCCTACGCGACATACAACGCATTTAATTTATGGTATGTAATTTGACATTGACATCGACACGCATTGCGGGCGAAATCCGCACGCGCTGGTGGAAAAAGAGTTGGCAGGAAAAGCGCTCGGTATACCGCCGTTTGCCCTAATTTCATTTGACATAATATTATATGACATAATATTCATTTTGCCCTACTCAGTTGCTATATTAGTCACGTGCTAGAAGCTTTGTTTCCCATAAAGTCTCTTACCATAATATCACTTGTCACAATCATTGTAAGCCTTAGTTATCACATGCCCTAATTATCACATGCCATAATTATCACATGCCCTAATTATCACATGCCCTAATTATCACATGCCCTAATTATCACATGCCCTAATTATCACATGCCCTAATTATCACATGCCATAATTATCACATGCCCTAATTATCACATGCCATAATTATCACATGCCCTACTTATCACATGTCAAAACATCAGTGAGGTTTAGGTTATGTTAGAACATGAAAGACAACACACGAGCCGAGCGAGCGAAGCGAGCATGCCGCGGCAGGGGCCGGCGAAATGCCACAATCATTTGTCATAATAATAGCCCTTTTTTTAAGTTGCCGCGGCTTGACCTGGCCATACTGCGTCCATTACCGGACGCCTCTGGTAGTTGCGGTGGTATTTACCCAGTGGCGCCCGGCAGATAATCATAGCCCTAATTATCAGATGCCATAATATCGATTGCCATCGACATTGAGGTTTAGGTTAGGTTAGAACATGAAAGACAACGCACGAGCCGAGCGAGTGAAGCGAGCGTGCCGCGGCAGCGCCCGGCGAAGTGCCAGTAAGCTAATAAAATAAGTAAGTACGTATTAGAATTAAATGCCTATAAATGTTTTGTCTACCCACCAATATATTTATATCGGGTTCGTAAATCATTTTAGAGCGCTTGTAGAAATATCATGAGCAAATGCATAGCTTGGAAGGAGATTCGAAAACAATTTATTATGGCGCTTAAATATCATGTGTAATGATTATTATGGCGTTTAAATATGATGTCTAATAATTATTATGGCATTTAAATATTATGTCTAATAATCATTATGGCGTTTAAATATTATAATAATTATTATGGCAATTAAAAATATGGAAAACAATGCGTATGGCACTCGTATCTTATGGTATCTAAAATTCGGGCAAAAGAAATTCGGGAATATGATGATTATGTTATATAATCTTCGGGCAAACAATAGACAACCAAAGCGCTCATATTGATTGGTCCACAGCGCACATCCTTGCAGCATAGCACATCTCTGCTTCGTCTCATTCAAGAAGAAGGTGGTCTAAGGGACTATGAATATATCTCTCTGGAGCCCAAATGTGGAAAGATGAACGAGGTTCTGGTAAATATAATCCGTTGACAGAAACGGTAACAAGCTATCTCATAAGACTCAAGTGACCAGCCAAATCATGTAGCAGACACAAACACACAAAATCACGATCACATTTTGTCATTCACCTCGATCGAAAGCCGGTCGGACCAATCGCAGTCCTCTGGCACCTTCTGTATAACTGCCCTCGCCTCGCCTACCTGTCAGCAGGTGCACCACGTGCAGGCGAGGGTGACCTGGGCCCGGGTTATCTTGATATCCGGTTGGATGTCCGGAAAATCCGAAACTGACCTGAGAATGTTGTTTCTTGACGTGTTTATTGAGCGACTGTCGGTGACGGTACCTGGCGGGGCACATGCCGCACGTATGCTGGGGAGAGGGGCGGGGGACGGCGGCGGAGAGGGGCAGGGAGGGGAGGGAGGGGTGATGGGAGCAGCTGTGGCGGAGCATCGCGCGGCGGGAGGAGAAGCGCACGGAGCAGCCGCTGTTACTGCAGGAGAGGCGGGGGGGAGCGTGGGTGGCCACGTGGGCAGACAGCTTGTTGGTGCGGAACTGCTTGCCGCACACCGGGCAGATGTACGGGAGAACTCCTGCACAGACGATACGATGGTGTTGATGATGAAACAGGACTAGTTCTCTTCTAATAATCTCATGTATTTTGTCTTTTTGAATGTATATTAGGTACCTGTATGTATTCTGGTATGATCAGTTAAAGTCTTCTTACTGGAGAACTTCTTACCACAATCGCTACACTTGAACGGTCTCTCGCCTACAACAGAGTTGACGGTATTAGGTCTGTCATGATACTAAGATCATGCCACTCATCATAATGTTACATTATCGTCAACTTGACATTAATGGCGCAATGTCACTATCCTTGTTGTAACTTTCATATTATATTTAGCTGATAGTAAACACCCATAAACCAAGATTCAATAAACTTGTGGTTGTTCAGATGGTCAAACAGTAGACCTCGCGAACAATTAAAACATTATTTGGGCTACCCCCCACCTCCAAACCCCTCCCCCCACCTCCAAACCCCTCCATCTCCCCCCCCACACAAAAAAAAATCATGAAAATATTGTAGGTCCTATTGAGGAACACTGGTGCCAAGGTGATCGGATAAAACTGTGGCAGTTAGCTCGGAACACACATACAGACAAAGGAAAGCAAAATTGTCCAGAATGGTCCCGAAATCTAGACACATCACTCACTAGGACTATGATTAATATGTGTATACAAAATACTCAAAAACAAGATAAGGGCAGGGTAGATGATGACGATCTAGCAATCGTGAGGTATTGTGATCATACTGACCGGTGTGTGCCCTGAGGTGCGTGCTCAAGTTAGTGTTGGTGGTGTAGACCTTGTGGCAGCCCGGCACGGGGCAGGCGCGGCGGGCGCGCGGCCGGCAGTGTGTGGCCGCCTGCCAGCGGGACAGCCGCCCCGTGCCGCACGCACGGCACGACCACACAGCTGACCCGCTGTGACGCTTCCTGCAATATATCTGTACCGTCAAGCCTCAGAAATGCATTACATGCAGAGCTCATGCACTAAACATATTCACCTTATTGAATATGATATAGGTATCCCACATCCAACAGTACATCGACTGCTTCGTGCGTCGTTCGGCGTGGTCGGTAGTGCATCGGCTTTCGACTCCGGAGTCCCGGGTTCGATCGCCGGGTCGATTCAAATATTTGTGTGATCCACAAATGTTTGTTTCGGAGTTTGGGTGGATTCTATGTATATTATGTATGTATTGAGAAGTATATAAGTATGTTTATCAGTTGTTTAGATCCCATAGCACAAGCTTATAGCTTAGTTTGGGCTAGATGACTTGTGTTAGAATGTCCAAAAATATTTATTTAAGAGCCTAAAAGATTAGTGAGATTATACCTTATTTCTACCAACTTATGAAGGTCTTGCAGATATATAACGTTGGTCTTGGTTGTTGCAATTGTTTTCAAACCATTGAAATATACACAGAAAATTTTAACCACCAAATAAATGCAACCATTGGAGTTAGGTGACAATTACATTATACAGTAACATGAACATTATTATGATTATATGTGTAACAGTGTGCATGAGTAATAAGTAACAAGATGATCTCATAGATCATTGTTATGCAGCTCAGCTTGCACTACCTATATGACACTCGCTATGTCAAGTTACTTTCACTATGAAGGACACACAATGGAACCGTGCCTCTATTACAGTTGAATCAGACCAATAGTTAACATATTTCATACACATACAATCACCCCTGTTGAGGAAGGCGTTAAGTAGAGGCATATGCCCATTTTACCCTTTATAATGTTTGTTCTGAGTAATAAGGGGACAGTCTATGGGATTTAGTATGTTTGCCAATGATGCAAAAAAAACTCTTTGAGATGCAAATTCCTAAAATAGAGGGAAAAGTGTATAAATAAATAAATATTTTTGGACATTCTCACACAATGTCATCTAGCCCAAATAACCATACTTATATATTTCTAAATACATTCATATTATACATGGAAAACACCCATACTCCGAAACAAACATTTGTGGATCACACAAATAATTTGATTCGACACGGAATCACACACACAGTTATATACTCATATCACATTTTGCTATTTATATTGTAAAATATAGTCCACTAGCCCGTGGATTCACTTAATAACTACTCTATCCAGTGGTGAAAAAAGCAAGAAAATCGGTGCAATAGTCTTTGAATTAATCGCAAACATACACGGTGGCGGAGGACTTTGTTTTATAATCTGTAGTGATGTGGTACTCACAGATGTACTTTAAAATTGTATTTTCTAGTAAAAACTTTTTGACAATAAGGACAAGTGTGTGTCGCAGGCGGTGTCCAGTGCTGGCAGCGTCGTTTCGACCCACATTCTCCACAGCGTGGCTCCAGAAACGCATCAATGTTCTCGTCATTCTGCACGAGACTTTGTGTACTGTCCGCATTTATCTCAAACTCTACCTCTGTTTGACTAATTTCTAAATGATTCTCATCATTATCTAATTTTGTATTATCTTTATAAGTTTGTTCAGTAATTTCGAGTTTGTGAGACAATGACGTGAGGCGTTTATTGGATGTCTCACATTTTTCCAAGAAGTTTATAGTGACGTTCAATTCACCTAGACATTCACAACATATACAAGGAGAGCCACCGTCATTAACATAAGTATTTACACGTATTTTCTTGAGCTTTTCGGCGGGACAAACACCTTTTTGTTTATGAAATAACGAGTACACTACATGTTGAGTTTTAAAACATATTCTGCAAACGCTCTCATCTGTTATTGAATCCATATAGAGCTGATACGAGAATATCACTTTATTTTAATGGAACTTTAATTAACCATTATCCTTTTTTTAAATTATTTTTTTTTATCTTTTTTTTTAAAGGCCAAGTTTATTAGTTTAATGATAAACCGATAAAATTAATCGTGGTGGTGTTTACAAACACTTCAGGACCAAAAACAACATTGACAGGACAGGACAGTTGACACTGATTCTTATCTACGTCATGGACAGGCTAAGCGTTTTGACCATGCCGCCTAAGTCAGTTTTATTTGTTAGAACCCTCGTCTAGTCGTTGAGGACCAGCACTGTGTCAAACGGACGCCTGCGCGGGCTCATACAGAATTCCTCCGTTGCTTCACGGGCTCCCGTGGAGGAAAAATTTTTTTTGCAATTAGTTCTCCTTGCTGCGCTACACTGCAGTACAGTCTTCAGTCATTCATTACATTATTGACTAATAAAGGTACAAAGTGTAGGACGGATATTACGTAACTATAATGGTTCCGAGACTAGAACTACGTATCCCTAAAAATGTAGATACCTATCCAAAACCATTACCAACTTATGAAATAAACCCACCTTGAAACAATATTCGTAAAATCTGTTGTATCCACTTGTAGGTACAAACAGTTTAACTAAATCTACCGTACCTACCCATGCATTAGGCTAATTTAATACTTACCTACTAATTTATAGCTATAATAGTAGTAGGTACTATTAGTTTAACTGTATTTTTTTTTCACAAATTTTAATGTGACAGGTTACTCAAAAACAAGACAAGGGCAGGGTAGATGATGACGATCTAGCAATCGTGAGATATTGTGATCATACTGACCGGATTGATCTGTAGCAGGTGCGTACGCGCAGTGAGAGCCAAGGAAAGTGATCACGATGTATTTGGTAACCGTTGGACATGTATTGACATAGCAATGTTCTAGCGCACGGGGCCGAACTGAAGTGTAAACTAAATAGGGCACACAATTACTAAATAATAGCACAGAACAGGTCCTAGTATGTAAGTATACTTACATACCTATAGGCAGTTTAATATTATTGCTATAATTAAGTAAGTATTTATTATAATTATGGCAGATAAAATTTTGTTTTTCAGCACTAATTAATTTCACAGTAGGTCATTCTATCAAAAAACACTTGTACACCGTTTCACTTTTATTTAATTTACAAGATTTAACCTGACCGGTTTCGCTTTATAGCGTTATCAAAGGTTGTTGTGTAGTAAAATAATTGTTTAATAAATATGTAAAGTGAATAACAACCTTTGATAATGCTATAAAGCGAAACCGGTCAGGTTAAATACTGTAAATTAAATAATAGTGAAACGGTGTACAAGTGTTTTTTTGTTAGCATGTATTACTTTAAGTTTCACCAAGTACCGACAATCGAAACCATCAACTATATTCACTTAAAGATATAGTTTTGGTTCAAATTTAGGCTGCAATGAGAGCAATAAATGCCTTTGAGGTCCAAGCCAACGCAAACTGTACACTTTATAGGAACCTGTGATGCGAATAAATCCCGAAATACTCGTAAAACCGACAAAAAAATTTGGAGGAGTTCATTTGTTCAGCGGTAGATATTGTAGCATTTGGTATGTAATTAATTATAAGTTTTGTTCTCGAATTCGTCCCTGTACAGTTTGGTACAGTTTTCTCTATATTACATATTACGTTGCCCATCGATTAGAATGCAAGTCCACACACATGTTACATGGAATGACGGTAGCCACATGATACCTAAAACAAACAGTAGCCCGTTTAATTTCAACTTTGTGAATACATGATAGGACCCGTTATCGATTGAATTAAATTCGGAAAAACAATTTTATTTAGTTACATTAATAGGTAGCTACTCTCGAAAGCATGGTCGCGTAAGGATGAAGTTCGTGGTTGGCACGTCCGGCCACCCCCGAGTGAAACTTCAACGCTCGCTACATACTAATTGGTTTTGTATTAAATTATAAGTATAGGTGGTGAGGCTCGACGTCCATCGGTATTACAATAGTAGTCGCGGTGACCGGGCGACCGCAGCGACATGGAACTCACCAAAGTAAGACAACTTTGTGGAGGAATCAGTGAAATGTAGTGTGAATGTGATATAGTGGTTAGTGAATATGATGAGCTCATTGGTGCGCGGTGGTGTTTCAGATAGCGCTGGTGTTCTGCGCGTGCGTGTGGTTAGCGGCGGCAGATGTCGCTCACCTCAAGTCCGCGAAGACCAAACTCCTTGGAAGAATAGTGCGAGCTAAACATCACAAGAGAGGCGTGATATCTGCTATACCACCATATAAACTTGGATATGACATTCCTGTAGTTACACATTCCGTAGTTAAACCTGTAGTGGTAGCGTATCCACCCGCAGCATCTATCACCGCGGTCAAAGTCCCTCTGGCCAATCCTCTTGCAGGACGCTATCCTGTGCCAGTAGGACATAGAGTACCCGTGCCTCATCCTCACTATGGTCTCCATTTCCCACACCACACAAAAGCTGTGCTCTTACCTCAGCCAGATAACCACTTCCATCATCACCATCATCATGTAGAGCCCAGGCCAGTGACGCATGTACATGTTCCAGCACCTGTACCAGTGCCTGCTACTCCGTTTCTACCTATTGCACCACCAACAGCAACGGTGCATGCACATTCCATCCCGGTTCCTTCTCCACCAGTACTAATACAACCACAACCACAACCACACCTACCACCGGCTGCTGTACATCACGGCCCGGGTATTGCTCATGGACCTCATTTTGTTCCCCAACAAGAAGTTCATCTTAAACAAGTATTACCTGCCCCTGCTCCATTTACTTCTTTCCTACCGATACAATCACAATTACCTTATGTGCTGCGTCCAGGCAATGCGCTACAAACTTCTTACTTTGCAAATTATCCTAGATATCCATGGTTACAGTACCAGTCTCCATTCTATCCACTACATCAGGCAGTACCTCCAGTTAATCAACTTTTCTTTGAGCAGCCTCAGGTGCATCCACATTTACATTTAGTTCCACAGCCCGGCGACGGTCCAGAAGGTGTTATACTTGGACAACACGGTGTTCATGGACATGTTGATCACACTACCTTACTTCACGCCCAGCCAGATCTCCCTCGTGTTCATTTACATCCAACGCAACCGACCTTGCATCTACAACCAACACAGCCGGCTGTCCACTTCAATCCGGCGCAACCAGAAGTTCACCTGCAGCCGGATGTGCACTTTCAGGGTCAGCCTGAGTTACATATTCACCCTGGTCAACCTGATATTCATTTCCACTCTGCTCAACCAGGTATTGTGCAACCAACACAGCCCACTATTCACGTGCAGCCGACAGTTCATGTGCAGCCTACTCAAACAAACCTTCATCAAGGCCCTCTAGAGCACGACGGCTGGTCTCCAGTACAACCAACGCCACACGATATAGCAGTATCACAAGGTGCTAACTTTGGCCAGGATGCAACATTTGGTCACGGAGCTCAATTTGGACAAGGTCAGTTTGGTCAAGGTAATCACTTTGACCAAGGTAACCACTTCGGACAGGCTGGTCAATTTGGTCATGATGGAAATGATGGTCAAGGCGGTCATCACCAATTCACCCAAGAACATGGCACACAGGTGTATGAACATCACTCCGGAGATGAGCAGTACAACTTTCAGAGTGAGTTGCAGCATCATATCCAACAGCAGCTGGAACAAGCGCAATATGATCAGATTTTTAACAAACAACATCAGCAATCTAATGTGCCTCATGACTCATATGGAGCACCTATCTTAAACCAGGACTATGGACAGCCCAATCAAGATTTTGGGCACGGTCAAAACTTTGGGCAAGGTGATTACAACCAGCATGGACAAGATTTTGGTCACGGTCAAAACTTTGGGCAAGGTGATTACAACCAGCATGGACAAGATTTTGGCCATGGTCAGGACTTCAGTCAACAACAGCCATCTGGTGAATATGGTGTCCCACAAAACGCTGAAGGGCGAAGTTCGGAAGGGACGGATGATTATCACAATCATATTCCTCTTAAACTTCAACTACCGCAAGAGAAGCCGCTCGACAACTTCCAGAGCTAATTGACGTTTTAGTTTAAAATATTTAGTGGTATTTATTAACCTCATCCCTTGTGGTTAAAGTGAGATAGAGTGTCTAAAGAAACAACGTACAGCGCTAACTACGATTACGACATTTGGATTTAAAAATGGCGTTTTGATTGGCGCTGCGATAGTTTGAAACTTAGAATAATATATTGTGATGCTGTGTACATTTAGTTCAAAGAAAGTTATAGATAATGTATTGCCTTTAAGATTAATTCTAATTTTATGGAAGTTATTATTTATTTATTTTTTGTAAATAAAACATTCTAGATAAGTCTAGTTACTTTATTTATCTTCTCACCTGAATATAGTTTAGTTTATACAAGTGGACTCCACCGACCGGCGTGATAGTCTTCCCGTTCCTGTTGTCCACGAGATCCTATGCTCGGAATAAAAACTAGTACCCAGGGTCCACTGGGTACTAAACTTTTACTACACTGTAACTTTTCGTGGTTTAGATTGAGGTGGAGGTACTCATATACATATACACCTATGAAATTACCGATCAAATTATAGCTAGAATTTACGCATACTATAGGCACGCATGCAGTTAGTAGGTATTTTACTGAAGATTAGCTTTACGTACGTATTTTGTGACTGGGTAACAGCTAGTCTAATTTGGCCAGAATATATATATATACCATTTACAAATGTCAAATGTTTTAGTTTGTGGATTGCAAATAAACAATGTATTATTATTATTTATATATTATTACTAGCTGACCCGGCAAACGTTGTTTTGCTTTAGGGGTGGACTACCCTTAACATTTAAGGGGATGAAAAATAGATTTTGTCCGATTCTCAGTCCTACCCAATATGCACACAAAATTTCATGAGAATCGGTCAAGCCGTTTCGGAGGAGTATGGCAACGAAAACTGTGACACGAGAATTTTATATATTAGATTATTATTTGGAAGTCGATTGTGTTCTTCCCTTACATTATTGCTTTGCCCATACATAGTGTTATAATTTTTATTGAGAGAGAAGTATGTGCGGGAACGGTTTTGTTTGTCGTAACAAGTGCCTGTTCGAATTGTGCGACCAATGTGCACGTATATAGTATGCTAAACGCCTTCAACTTCCATCACTTTCAACCCGCATATCAGGTAACTGATATGCGGGTTGAAAGTGATACATGTCGGCCCTAGGGCAGAAAGTAAAAAAAAAATCTTGAAGCGATGGCAAAAACGTATACAGCCAAAGTTTGATTAAGTAAATACAACATTCTGGTTTTTGGATGGTGATAAAAAAAAAGAGTTAAATTACAATAAAATAAAACAAAAATAGCACAAACAATAATTATTTGGACAAGTGTACCTTAAAATAATGAGTATTTTGCTCAGTATGTTAAGGTTGAGACTCCGACTAAACATGACTAAAACGCCCGCCGTAACGCGTCAAATCATAAAAAAAATACTCTATAGCGCTTCGAAATAATATGTATGAAATAATGTGCGTAAAAAAGATACTATTTAGATAGGGGGGTGATTGTTGCTTTGGGGGGTGATTGTTGCTCGCGTCCGTAGGATTTACCACCTTTCCTTGACCCACCCTACACGTGCCCCCCGGGTGGTGCAAAACGAGCAACAACGCCGAGCAACAGGCGGCGGTTAAATAACCTGACCGGCAAACACAGGCCAAGGGGAACTAAAAACCCCCTAAAAGTGTGGCAATAGTGCAAAAAAAAAATAAAAAATTGCCCTGGGACCGGGTGACCCCAGATGACGGCTAACCTTACTCAGACATGCGGGGCTCTGTCTGGGTGGACCTTTGTTTCCCTAGCTGATCGTGGGAACAAATATGGTACTGATTTTAAAGAAGAAGGACGGCGATGTGGTTCGCCACCCATCACGTCTCAGTCCCAGGGTAGGCGAAAAGTGGGCTATGGAAAGCCGCTTTGCGACGATCAATGTAAGAGGAGGTATGAATGATAAAATGGGGGAAATGTGTAAGTTGATGAGTGAAAGACGACTGGATGTTTTGTGTGTGAACGAGACTAAGCGGAAAGGGTGTGACACAACCACACATGGGCCATTTACAGCTTTTTGGTCAGGGGTGGCTGACACTAGTCGGGCCAGTCAAGGTGTTGGGATTATCCTTTCTGCTAAAATGAATGAGTGTTTGATTGACTTTGAATGTGTAAGCCCAAGGCTACTGTGGATGAGGCTGAAGATCGGTCTTTCGCGCATCTTTGTAGTGGGAGTTTATGCCCCACAGGATGCGCAGTGGGACCGGTCCAACCAAGCACAGAGTGAAAGGCAGGTGTTTTGGGACAGCATGAAAGATACCTTGGGTAAATGCAAGCCGACTGAAATAATCATAATGTTAGGCGATTTTAATAGTCGGGTGGGAGTGGAGCGTGATGGATATGAAAGTGTTTTGGGTAAGTTTGGTTTCGATAGAGTGACTGAGAATGGAAAAAGTTTGCTTGAAGTATGTTTGGAGTGGAATCTTGTGGTAACAAACACTCTGTTTAACCACAAAGATATCCACATGTATACTAGACAAGAAGGAGAACAGAGAAGTATGTTAGATTTTGTGATTGTGGACGACAGATTGAGAAAGACAGTGATGGATACCCGGGCTTATCGTGGCACTGGTGTCGAAACAGACCACTATATGGTTGTAAGCCGGTTAAGAGGTTTATTTAAACGGTGGCGACACTACGCCCATGAGTCTGGGACCGAGCTTGAACGGATAAAAGTAGAAAGCTTGCAAGAAAGGAATAAAAGAGAAGAATTTCGAAATAGCTTGAGAGAGAAGTATGAGAATATGGATGAAGAAGATGATATTGAAAAGTTATGGGTGCAGTTAAAGGAAGGACTTGTGCAAGTAGCTGTGAAAGTATGTGGTGTCAGCAAAAGGAAAAAAGGACGCATGGTCAAAAGAATGAGTGTAGAGGCACAAATGGTTGTAGCGTGCAAGAAGAAAGCGTGGCTGGACTGGTTGGCAATCAAAGCCAATCACAGAATGAATAAGGCGACAGATGAGGATGTCTCAATAGCAAAAGAGGAATACAAGAAGCGTAAAAGAGAAGTAAAGAAGGTGATAGCTAAAGAGAAAGAGAATGAAAGGGATGAATTTGATAGGAGGTTATCTGACAACTTCCAGGAAAATGTTAAACTTTTCTGGAAGTCTATAAGAACAGCCAGGGGCACTATCCAATCCTCGCAACTGGACAAAGTCAGAAACCACGATGGAAGCTCTCTGAGTGGGGAAGAAAGTGTTTTAAAGAGATGGAAGGAATATTTTGAAAGTCTGTTTGAGAAAGAGGATGCGCAAGCGGAATCTCGCATAGAGGACAAGAATAAAAGTGGGAATGAAGAGGAGAATGAAATAAGTGTGAAAGAGATTATGGATGCACTGAATGGCATGAAAGCTAGAAAGGCAGCAGGATATGACAGGATCTCGACAGAGATGCTGAAAGCAGGACAAGGCGTAGTATCAAGTCAGCTGTGCCGCCTTTTTAACCTTTGTTGGAGAAGCGGTAGTGTACCAGGAGACTGGTGCAAAGCCGTCATTGTGCCGCTGTACAAAGGGAAAGGGTCACAGCGAGACTGCAAAAACTACCGCGGGATAAGTCTGCTCAGCGTCGTCGGCAAGTTATATGCAAGGGTTCTGATTACTAGATTGACGAATGACACTGATGACAAATTGTGGGATGTGCAAGCTGGATTTAGGAAAGGAAGAGGATGCATGGATCAGGTCTTCTCTTTGCGCAGCATTGCCGAAAAGTTCCTGGCAAAAAGACAAAAGGTCTACTGCGTTTTTGTAGACTTAGAGAAGGCCTTTGATAGAGTGGTGAGGAGCGAATTGTGGTCAGCGCTGTCCATGTATGGAGTAAGCAGCAATCTGATACGAGCATTGCAATCACTTTATGAGGGTTCCAGTGCTTGTGTCCGCATAAACGGGACTTACACGGACTGGTTCGGTATCGAACGAGGCGTCAGGCAGGGCTGTGTAGCGTCACCAATACTGTTTAACCTATACATGGATAACTGTCTGAAAGATCTGAAAGCAAGTGTGTGTGGTTTAAGAATGGATGAATTGACCATCAAGTGCCTCTTATATGCTGATGACCAGGTAATACTTGCGTCATCGGCGGAGGAGTTGCAGGTGATGGTTAATATTATGAATGAGTCTTTGAAAAGGAAGGAAATGAAAGTGAACGCAAGTAAGACGAAAGTAATGGTATTTGAACGAGACGAAAGCATGTCGAACTGTGCGATTGTTATTGAAGGAGAAAGAGTGGAGCAAGTGAAAGAGTTTGTGTATTTAGGGTCCAAGTTTACAAGGGATGGAAGATGTGACGACGACATTGAAAGAAGAGTTGTGGCAGGAAATCAAGTGAATGGGGCTCTGCATAACTTTATGAACAGTCAGAAGATTTCCCGGAGGGCTAGGCTGGCTGTTCATAGAGGAGTGCTGGTCCCTACACTTATGTATGGAAGTGAATGTTGGGTTTGGCAGAAGAAGCATGAAAGTAAAATAAATGCAGTGGAAATGAGAAGTTTGAGAAGTATGACTGGGGTGACATTGGTTGAGAAAGTGAGGAACAGCGAGATACGAGAACTTTGCGGTGTATCAGAAGATGTAGTGAGTAAGATAGAAAAAGGGATGCTTAGATGGTTCGGGCACGTAGAAAGGATGGATGAAAGAAGATTGACGAAACAGATACATAAGGCGGGCGTGAATGGACAGGCAGGTAAGGGTCGACCTAGGCGAACGTACTTCGACCAAATCGGAGATGTTTTGAACAAAGGTCAGGTCAAGAGCACCCAGAACCGGAGAGCGTGCATGAAGATAGTTATGAAAGTGGAAGAAGCGAAAGAAGTATGCCAGGACCGTAGCAAGTGGAATTCCATAGTCTCTGCCTACCCCAATGGGAAAGAGGCGTGACCATATGTATGTATGTATGTATGTAAAAAAGATACTGAAGAAATTAAAAAAACTGAAGACTATTTTGTATGGAAAAATATAACTAATGACAAGGCGGTATGATCAAAAGACTTGCTTGCCCTGAAAAAAAGTGCGAATGAAAAACAAAAATTAAAAAAAAAGGCGGGAAGTAAAATTCTTTATACGTGATCAATCTCTTTTATTTTGTTATAATTTTTTTATTTGTTTTCCTTTTTGCTTTCTTCGTACTTATTCGAAATGAAAAGTAGAGTGTTTAACTCGGGTGAAAACACCCATTTCTGCCTCTAACTATTGGCGCTCTCACTACGTTCGACCGCCGAAATATCTCGTCAGAAGTGGGATGCTTTCTTCCCTTGGTTAACAATCTACCATTGTTACTCATACCTACCAGCCTTAACTGCACTCACATGACATAATTGACATTATTTTTGAAGTTTTCTGCGATATCATTGAATCGCTTTAATTCAATATAATAAGTCAATCGACTGTACGTACGACCCTGGCTATGCTAAGTCTTTTTTAGGGTTACGTACCCAATGGGTATAACGGGAACCCTATTACTGAGACTCCGCTGTCCGTCCCTCTGTCACCAGGCTACTTCTCATGAACCGTGATGAAGAAAGTTAAAAATGGCGTTGTGCTTATATATAAAACGTGAATTTTGGCCGCTTTGGTACAGAACCCTGTGTGCGCGAGTCCGATTCGCACTTGGCCGTTTTTATTAATGTCCGTCTTTACGTCCATTACTCGGCGACCCAGGTACGCCCTCGTAACTATACCCCAGGGCGCTGGTAGACTTTAGCTACCTATGCGGACTTTGTGGGGGTCGGATGTTATCCCGCATCTTTGGGGTCAGGTTTTATACAGCATGATGAGTGAGGCCTGCAACTTGTTTTGATCGATTTACTTGTTTATTTAATACTAGTGATCGCCCGCGACTTCGTCCGCGTGGTAATTTGGATTTTTTCCCGTTCCCGTCGCGCCGCGTCATATTTTGATCAATTCACATAATATATTTATAAATTGTAGCTATTTTGTTATTCTGATGTATAAGCTACATATATTATTGTAAAGTTTCATTAAAATCCATTCAGTAGTTTTTACGTGAAAGAGTAACAAACATCCATCCATCCTTACATACATACATACTCACCTACATACTTACATACTCACAAACTTTCGCGTTTATAATATTATAGTAGGATAATTACACAGAACTAAACCTAACAAGTAACAGTTCAGAAGTCGGATAAATGTTTGTTGCTCCACATCGTTCCAATGTTCAATAACGTACTTATAGGAAGGAATCTCATGTGTTACATGCGAACATTCATTAAGTACTCGCTTTGACTAATTCGTATCATAATCATACCATGTTTAACCGCTCGGTATTGCGAAGCAATTAAGTTAACCAGAAACTATAGAT
This sequence comes from Nudaria mundana, assembly GCA_963556515.1. Lineage (NCBI taxonomy): Eukaryota > Metazoa > Arthropoda > Insecta > Lepidoptera > Erebidae > Nudaria > Nudaria mundana. Next base: position 20,967,187 of record OY748298.1, read on the forward strand.
CGCCTTATCGTCCAGCTACCCACATTGATATTTAATTTAGTGTTATCTAAATATTTGTGTTAATTATAAAATTGGAACTCCACGAACTCTCGAAATACAAATAGGTGAGTTCATGGCCCCGTGGGTCGGCAAGTGCACCACATACAAAATATGAAGTTGCCTTAGGCAGCTAAGATTTATGAACAAGTCCTATAACAAAAGCACACACAATGATGATTTTATGTCATTTTTGATATTTTGACATTTAGTTCTTTAGACATTGACATTTGCTTAACTATTTTCTTGATACAATTTTAATGAATATTAACCCGTCTACCCCCCCGCCCCTATAGGAATTTACCCATTAAAAAAGGAACCCCCTCCAAAAAAAATAAGGCCTACAGTCGAACGGCGTGCCATGACACCCGGGTGTCATTTGGGGTTTAATTAATAAATAATGCAATTTTGGTTAAATAACTGGCATTAATATATTTATGTAATAGGTATTATAATTTGAATTGGATAGTGCTAGTTAGTACGATAACTTAGTGTCTAGGTAATTCTATGCTATTTTCTAGGTAATTGTAATCTGCATGCCTGTATAGGTAGAACATGGTTCGAGCTTGTATATCCTGTGGCATCTTGGAGATAATATATTATGTACCCGTGTTCTAAGATTAAATAAATATGAAAAAATATATGAAATGATTGGGAGAGTGGTGAAACTGAGTCAGAGTCAGCGTTTATCTTTACGTAGTGGCCTTCGTATAGGTAACACACTGCACACTCGCGCCTACACACAAGATGCCTACAGTGCGCACTACCTACGTCTAGGCACAATAATAATATATCCTATCTAGCACTAGCAGGTGCCCGCGACTGAGCCCGGAGCCCGTGTAGAGTAGTAGATTACATTATGAAGTCAATGTAGTCGTTAGATTTTCTTAAATGTTCTTATGTGCCTCGCGCAACTTTCGTAGTTCAAGTTTCGGAACCCTTATATGAAATGAAATGATTTATTTATTTGTATAGGTCACTAAATGGCTCTTACAAACGTCAGTAAGTACTTATAATAAAAAATGTCATTGCTTCTATATTTACATGTACTGCCAGATTCGCAAAGCAATAAGTAGAACCGAGAGAAAGAACCTGGCAATAAAACTCTCGGTCACTCTTTTCAAATAATTGACTCATTTTCACATTTTCTTAAGACTAAATGTGGACGAATGTACATTGGTCTCTTGTCAAAATCAAAAAGAGTGTATAATACAAAAAAAAAATTATAATCACCTAAGTACAAAATATGCTACAATAACGGCATTTTAGGAGGCGCCTGCACCATGCTCAAGCCAGACACTTTTATCATTAAAGTAATCAACTGTCTTATAATATGCTTTTTGACATAAAGTGGTCTTTATAATGGTTTTAAATTTATTGTCGGGCATACAAAGGACCGATTCAGGCAATTTATTATAAAAGCGTATACCTTCCCCCTTGAAAGAATGACTAACCTTGCCTAAGCCTTGCTAGTTTCGTCATGTCTGTCTGTCCGTCTGTCCTCGGCTTTTCTCCTAAACGGTGAGTGCTAGAAACATGAAACTTTGCATGGATATATGTGTATTTACTACGTTGACAAAGTGCTAAAATATTTTGTTTGTGCTACCGCCCCTACTCGTAACCATAATTCGCATTACACACCCACAATTTGCCAGTATTTTAGCCCCATGTAATAGGGGGCTAGCCTATTGCCGTCACCGGGCACTCTAGAAAGTGCGTTGGGTCCAAGATGGCCGAATTAATTTAATAAAATAGTTTAGGAGTTATAGATGCTATAATAGGGGACTACGGAACCCTATTCTATTAACCGACCGTGGTACGACACGCTCGGTTAAAAGTAAAATATAGAAAAGAATTAGCTTAATCGATTCAGCCGTATACGCCGCGTGATGGAGTGACCAAAGGGAATAGAGATTTTTTGTGTCCCTTCGTCCAGCATACTCACCATGGAATCCTGATATTTCATGAATGCCAAAAAATTGTGCTAAAATAGTGCTAATTAGTGCCCAAAGGAAAAAAATAGTGCTCTTATACTTAAGAAATTACAGCCATAGTTCGATGAGTATGCTGGACGAAGGTTTCGCCCAGTATACTCACCTCCGTTTGTGGAATCTGTGTACGCTTCAACCATAATTCATACTTAAAAAAATTGTGCCCAAATAGTGCCAAATGGTGCCCAAAAAGAAAAAACGGTGCTCGAATAACTCCGGAGTTATAGGCTTCGTTAAGTGAGTATGCTGGGCGTAGTTCCTACGCCCAGCATACTCACTTCACTACGCGAATACCGAACGAGCTATAGGTACAATTTACGGCTTAAAAAATTGTGCTTGAAATAGTGCCCAATATCAGTCCAATTTTCGCTTGACTTTTGACCTAGAACACCATTAAATTTAATTGTAAACTTTTACATAACATTAGATTTAGTACAGTCGAGTTCAAAACTTTCTAATAACTTACATTTTGTATAACAATTTTTTAACCCCCGACGCAAAAACGATGGAAATTTGACGTGTCTGTGTTTATGTTTATTTATTTATTTATAAAAATCTTACAAGAAAAACACATACATATGAATTGCAATAATACGATGCAACAAAAACTCCTTCGAGTATTACCGTGCATTCGGGTCGTCAATCTTATTAATTCTAATGTAGGTATTCTAAGCACAATTTTTTACGTTAAGCACCTAATGAATATTATCATGGGAGGTAGAAAAATATAAAGTTGGCCCATATCGGTGACGAGTGAGCCGACACCACACTGGACGCAACCGCCGCCGCCACTTCGAGCAACGGCCACACATAGATGTAGGTACCATAGTACAGCGCATAGCTGTGACTATACAGAATGCTCCATCACTAAAAAGTCACATTTAGTAATTATTTATTTTAATTTGCAAGAAAATATTTTTTGAGATTTCGTTTTAAATTTTTGTTGGTGATTCTATCTTTGAGGGACAGAAAGTTGGTTTATTAAATGGGGTACATACTATATATTTAAGTGTTATTTTCCCGTTCAGGTTCGTATAGCGAGGTAGTGAAAGTTTCTTATTAGTGACACTACGGGTTACACGATTAGTGTCCTCCGATGATTTAGGGTTTTTAAAATTATTGAAATACTCTTCGTTAAGTATGTTCAATTTCACTTTCTCATGTATCGGTATTATGTTGCAGAACTGGAAGAGTTGATGATAGTCATTTGTGTAATTCTTTTTTATATTTTCAGGAACAATTTATTTGGTCAAGGTGGCTTTTAAATGTCCTTCCGTAGCTTGATATCATTCACCGAGGCTTTTCCCAACTCAGTTGGGGTCGGCTTTCCAGTCTAACTAGGATTCGGCTGAACTGATATTTTCTGTGAAGCGACTGCCATCTGACCTTCACAACCCATGGGCGATATCGAAGTTCTGTAGTTAGACCGGTCGGATTTTCGATTTAGGGCTCCAACTACCCCTAACGACTGCCATATAGATGTTTGTATGACAACCGGGACCGACGGCTTAACATGCTCTCCGAGGCACGGAGGGGTCTCAGTGTCTTAAGAAATGGTCACCCATCCTAAGACCGGCCTGAGTCGATGTTGCTTAACCTTGGGAATGTGTTAGTATTGTCGGTTACCACTAGACCACGAGCCCCTCAAGTCCGAGTCCTTCCGTAGCTTGATAATCCATATGAAATTATGGATTCTGCTAGCGATTTATAGAGAATGAGGAGGGTTTTATAAGGAATTTTATATTTAATTATAGAAAATTTTGCTAGAATTGCTCTTAGTTTATTACACACGAGGATTTTGTTTTTTTTGTAAGGTGAATTAGTCGGGATGTGGGGTATGGTTTTAACATGTTGTTTTTTTAAGTTCTTTTAAGGACTACCTCGGTGGCACAATGGTACTATGTACGGACTGCCACGCTCGAGGTCTCGGGTTCGATTCCCGGGTCTGGTGGATAATGTATAATTCTCTTTAGAGTTTTACCCAGACAATTATCCCAGTCTGGAACTTGTGCCCAGTAAATGGCAATAGGCTCGCCCCCTATTACATGGGACCTAACATAACTGGCGAGATGTGGGTGTGTTTGCACACCTCTGCCTACCCCTTCAGGGAAAAAGGCATAATGCTATGTATGTTTTTTAAGTTACGCTAAACTTATAGTGTGACCTACGTATTTCCTTTTTACAAATTTTCAAGATCTCAAATAGATCTAAAATTAATAAAATAGGTAGGTACCTATTTTATTAATTTTATTGGCTGCAATAGACTATTAGTGCCCAGACATTTTTTTTAGGAAATATTTCACCCTACAAGCAATGAAGGAATACGAGTAGATTTCATTTACGCTTACAATTTCATTTATTTATAAAAAAAAAACAAAAAAATAATTAATAAAAATTCAAATAAGTTAAATTAGCATTTAATCGACAGTTTTTGATATGTGAGAAAATACCACAATTATTCCCAATCACATAACCGCCCACCATAAGATTGTTTAATATATTTATCTTAAAACATGTGTGAACGACTGTACCTCATTCAACGTTAGTATGTAGAAGTTTACAATTAAATTTAATGGTTTTCTAGGTCAAAAGTCAAACGAAAATTGGACTGATATTGGGCACTATTTCAAGCACAATTTTTTAAGCCGTAAATTGTACCTATAGCTCGTTCGGTATTCGCGTAGTGAAGTGGCATACTCACTTAACGAAGCCTATAACTCCGGAGTTATTAGAGCACCGTTTTTTCTTTTTGGGCACCATTTGGCACTATTTGGGCACAATTTTTTTAAGTATGAATTATGGTTGAAGCGTACACAGATTCCACAAACGGAGGTGAGTATACTGGGCGAAACCTTCGTCCAGCATACTCATCGAACTATGGCTGTAATTTCTTAAGTATAAGAGCACTATTTTTTTCCTTTGGGCACTAATTAGCACTATTTCAGCACAATTTTTTGGCATTCATGAAATATCAGGATTCCATGGTGAGTATGCTGGACGAAGGGACACGATTTTTTTAGTAGTGTAAGGTATAGTACCTATGATCTATTAGGAACCGTTGTATGACCTTTAACAACGTGATCCAATGCTTTAGTAGATATCTAACTGTACCTGCTCGTTCTATTGTTTAAAGGTTAACCGAATTACTATGATTTGCGCACTTGCTACACAACTTGAACAACATTTACGTTCAATATAATTATACTGCTCTGGTAGTAAATAAGCTCACGGACTATTGAATAGTAATTGTAATAATTACTTGGGCGTTATTATCTGTGGGTTTAGCTAAAAAAAGTAAAATAACGAGGGGAAGAGTTGTGTGTTCAGGAACCCTATCAATATTTCTGAGTTTCAAGTCATCTCACCTATCGACAGAACCAACGAGGTTTTGGTAAGTATATCAAAACTCAAAAGTTTGGTTTCCAGGATAGGGCCGAAGCGACCGTTAATAGAGCGGTGATTGATGACATTAGAACGTACTGCACTAAACAACGGTGTTAACTACCGCTCTCTACGAGCCATTTGGTTTACATGGACAACGTTTTAGTGACGTCATTTCACACTGTATTATGGCTGCTATATGACGGCACCGCTATCCTAGGAAACCACGTGGTATCAAGAAATTAACTGGCGAAATACAAGATTTGAGTTTTTGAGTTATTTGTCAGTAAAATCTTTGAGCTGTAATTATATGTCAGCAGGTAATTGAATATAAGTGTCGCAAGATATGTGGTTCTGGTGTCCGCGCAATGGGCAGGTGTGTCCGCTAGGTACCAAGTACCAAGTGTTAGGTACCTAGGTAGTGCTCAAGCGGGGGTAGCTAGGACCACTTATATAGTGCGCGGGCGCTAAGCCAGGCTAGTGTTCCACTGCCCACACGTCAAACCACTAATATGAAGGTTATTGTAAGTAAATTGATTAAAAGTTATAATAACTATAATGTTCATTAATAATTTTATGAAAAACTAATTCTAATTATTTACCAACAATTTTTATTTGTTTCTTGCTAGTAATAATATTGTTTACTTGTAGATATTTACCTACTGAAAAGTTCACTCCGCCAGATATATTTAGTTTTTTCTGAAACGAGTGCCCTAGTGCTGTATTTATTTGTGCTACTCGTACAATTCGTTATTTGGAGTTAAACACTAAAATTTAATATCGAACCCACGACCTACGAGTCTAATAGCTTTAGGGAACCCATGAACCACACATGTTGCCATAATTACCAAAAGATTTTAATCCCTTGCTAACAGTGCTATATGTCAATAAGTTTTTCATTTCTTAACTAATTGTAAAGGCGATATTTATTTTTTCAACCAGGTACCAGGAATATACTAGGTTTATAGGCAAGTACCTATAAACCTAGTATATTCTTGTTTATTGCACACTGTATGTACTAATATTGTAAAAAAAAACATTCTTTGTTAGTATATTTGCGTTGAGCAGTAACTTTTTGCACCTGTACTTATTGTGACATTGAGCGAATGCGAATGACAGTGATATGGAGCGAAGAGTTGTGGCAGGTAATCAGGTGAATAGGGCACTATTAGCTTTATGAACAGCCAGAACGTGTCTCATAAGGCAAGAATCGCTGTACATCGAGGAGTGCTTATCCCTACACTAATGTATGGTAGTGAATGTTGGGTGTGGCAGGAGAAGCATCAGAGTAGAATAAATGCGGTCGAAATGAGAAGTTTGAGAAGTATAGCTGGTGTGACTCTGATGGACAAAATGAGAAACAGTGTGATAAGAGAACGTTGTGGTATGTCAGAAGATGTAGTAACCAAAGTGGGAAAAGAGATGTTTAGATGGTGTGACAGTGAGCAAAGCTGAGGAAGTGAAAGAAGTATGTCAGGATCGGAGCAGATGGAAATCCGTGGTCTCTGCCTACCCCACTGGGAGAGAGGCGTGATGTTATGTATGTATGTACTTATAGTTAGTGAGTAACATAGGCTATATAACATTAAGCTTCGATCAATAGGAGCGCAACCCTCGTTACCTAGTTCTCTATACGGCTACTTAAACCACAACGATAAACCGCGAGATATTTCTAAAGTTCGCGTACAACTTCCAGCTGTGCATCCTCGTCCTGGCTGTAGCCGCAGCGACTGCTACAGAAGAGAAGAAAACCGAAAAGCGTGGCATCCTTGGTCTCGGATACGGAGGCCTTGGTCACGGGTACGGAGGTCTTGGTCACGGCTACTACGGGAGCAGCGGCTTGGGGCTGTACTCGCACAGCGCTCCACTTGTGGGATACGGCGCGCCGCTCGGTGGTTACGGACTGGGACACGGCTACGCGCTAGGACTAGGGCACGGTTACGGCTATGGCGGACTTGGATACGGTAAGGAATAGGTTATTTATTCTTACTTCCTTTTTTTCCATGAATAGGTTATATTCAGTTAAATAATACCTGCGTGTTTCTCAGGTTACGGGCGTCCTCTCGGCTACTCCTCGGGCTTACATTCCCCGCTGCTCGGGTTGGGCCACGGCTGGCATTGAACAACTCAACACTATATCATTAGTACGTACAATTAGTGTTAAGTAAATTAACAACTTTCTCGAGAATATTTTATGCAAAAAAATTGTTTTGGATTAAATTTTTTAACAAACTTGATGGTTATCTTTAACTAGCGACCCATGCCCCATGCCCCTGCCTCATACTGACATATAAATAGTTATGAACCTTTACCTTCAATAACTATCAATCACATAGAACTCTTAAATGATATAGGTACTAAACAACTAACGAAAAAAAACTGCAACTATCCTGTGACAACTTGTTTCATATTATGTAAAGATACGGCATAGGAACTCTTTTTTTTTAAATTCCTTGGCCCAGGTTTGCGGCCCCTCCCACGTCCGTTGCCGGGTCCGTCTCTGGTACGCACCAGACGGCATAGGAAATAAGGGAGGTATTATACAAATCAATAACTTTGCAAATAGTTAAGGAAGGTTGGAAGAAGAACATGTCCTAATATAAATAAAGAGATGTAGGACATCTGTAGGTGCATACTACAAGCCCTACTCTAACTAACTCATCAATCACCGAGCCTTTTCCCAACGCAGTTGGGGTCGGCTTTCCAGTCTAACTGCGATTCGGCTGAACTTCGATATTTTCCGTGAAGCGACTGCCATCTGATCTCCACAACCCATGGGCGATATCGAAGTTCTGTAGTTAGACCGCGAGGATTTTTGATTTAGGGCTCCAGCTACCCCTAACGACTGCCATAGATGTTCGTATGACGACCGGAACCGACGACGGCTTAACGTGCTCTCCGAGGCACGGATGGATCTCAGTGTCTTAAGAAATGGTCACCCATCCTAAGACGACTAGATGTTGCTTGATTTTCGGTTACCACTAGACCACGAGCCCCTCTAGTTACCTAACCTAGTCTAACTAACTACGGTTCCGAAACAGAAATGGTCAAGATCTTGAAAAGAGGAGGCTCCATAGCTCTGGAAGCAAAAAAAGTAGAGTTCAGTTAAGAGCCTCTCGCGTATATCCAAAACTTGATGTTGCATAGAGCTTGCCGGCCTCATGTCAACATTCTTAATGACTAACAAGGTGCTTATTGCAAATGCACAGTTCAAAATCCGACTGACCTGAATACATGGGAATTAACTATTTTGCCGATTAATTCATGTACATGGTATTTTCTTAATAACATGGTTGTCGCAACCGGAAGCTGCGCCGGCGCCGGCGTCGACAACGCGGTCTCGGAAGTTTGGTGGCGGCGGCAGCGATCTCTAACCACCTACTCTACTCCTACAGCTCTCCAAGTATAACGTAAAACCAAGTAGGTATACGTTAAAAACGAGATTCCAGAAGAATCTCCATACAATTATATTAGTTCCATTTTTTGCCACGCGCCAACTTATACCAACTTAGTAGAGAGCTGTAGGGGAGGTAGGGGAGCATTGGCCAGTCGGGAGGTTCGGGCACCACCTTGTAACTGGAGAAGTGTAGCAGATATTTTTTATACTGTGGTAGTTTAGTTTAAAGCCTAACAACACCAACACCGCTTAGACTAATGTCATTTGTCATTTCGTTTATTTGTCAGTGTGGCAGGCGGTTGACGGTTTCGTGCATCCAAAAGTAAATATTTTGTAGTGCTTTCAAAGGAAATAACAGAGCAACCTATGAAAAGCCGTAAGTTTCTTTAATGTACGTAAATGTGTGTTTATCAAAGATAATATTAACCTATTAAATAAAGCATAAACTTTGAATAAAAAAAGGTATTTGGATTAATTTGCAAAATTAGGGTATGGGAGCATTGGGGACTCATATTTAAGGCATGTTTGTGCATGCCTAATGGTCTCACGATTACTGCGTGGAATCACACATATAACACTTTAGTTGTTTCATACTATGTATTTGATTTACCTTTGACTACCTATTTGAATATTTTTATCTGTTATATTTAGATATTTTTGCTCAGCGTGGGCGAGTCAGCGCCGGGACCTCGTAGTGGGTCTGGGCGTGGATATCCTCTCGCTGAAAACCATGATCCAAGCCATGGTCTCCAGCGCGAGTAGGTGGAACCCGGCCGTGTCCTTCTGCGAGCAAGTCAATGCTCGCGAAGGAGGCGGCCGAGAGGGCGAGGGAGTGTACCCTCCCCGCTGAGTTTCGCAGTTAGCGGCCAGGGCGCCGCCGACTCATCTACGCCCAGGACCATTGACCTCCATGATCGGGGCCTGAGGACGGCGGGACAGCGACCCGCCGCCGCCGCCGCGCCGTTCTTACAGAAGCAAGCTAGAATGGCTGCGTGCTACGGGGCCTTTTCCCCACAGCACGCAACCAGATTCACTAACCGACGCGGGATAAAACCCAACCCCAACGAAAGACACGGGATTTTTATTCCGACCAAATCCCCGAAAGTCCGCCGGGCGCCACTGGAAATACCTTCTAGCGTCACCAGAGACGCCCGCAGCAATGGACATGGAAGCGGCCGCGGCCACGCGGAATTAAAAAAAAACTGCCACTACCGGGCACAGAAAATGAATAACCTTTCTGTAATCCAACCTAAATTCCAAATGGCAAGACCATTGAGCATATTGATATAGAGTGATTCATGGCCGGGACCGATGTTACACTCCTATAATCTCACTAGTCCTAAAATATTCGGAATATTCGGTTCGAAATATTATTTTATCGAAATTAAATGTCACATCTTTATATTTCATTATAATGTGTACGAAAGTGTATGTATGAATGTGTAAGTTGTTAATTTTGATACAATTTAAGGTTTACATATAATTATTGTCCAGGCTTGGCTTGTACATGCAATGTTACGATGACATCTAATGTTACGCTCGTGTCATTCCTCACACAAGATCCAGTTCGAAGTTTCCTCACATATACGCAGCGCACACACGCCCTATATAGATCACTGGTCAGTGCAATACAATTACACAACTACAACGCCATATTTGTACAATTTCCTTGTTAGAGCCAGCTGTTAGGGTGATTAGTGTATGTGTAGCAACTTTTAGTGGAACGAATCAGCCGATGGGTAGAATATGTCCAGGGTTATTATGAGCTTGTGCCATTAGAACTAGATTACTGATCTGATAGGAACGTAACTAGGGATGGACTATTTTTTTTTTAAAATGAAAGTTAACATTATTTTATTAATGCATGATTTCGCTCACATATTTGCGACAACCACAAACCTTTTGTTACGTGTAAAAACTACGTGGCATGCAATAATTTTAATTAATTATTTTCTTATTTATTAAGTGCAACCGTCAATACAGTGCCCTGAAACCCAGATGGTCAGTTTTTGAGTGTCAACCAGTGACCACAGTAATTGACTGCAATACTACAGAAACGTTCGGGTGGAATAAGGAATTATAACCTGAAATATTATCACGATAATGTTTACATTTACATTTACATTTAAACTTGAGTTAATGTATGTTTGAAAACATTGATTTTTAAAAAGACTGATGTGTTTGAGTTGACGAGGTTTATCCCCGCTCATAACTTGGAGTGGTTGAAAATCAAACTGCCGTCGTCGGAACACATCCACGTCTTACCACATCAGTCTACCTACATAATAATATCATACACAAACTACCACATTAAAAAAAGGTGCGCGACATTAAACCATCTCGTTTTTGTCGATAGCAATTATGTCTCATTCAATTTCAGACAAGAACAAAGAGTATTTTAATTGTCTTGTCCATAGTTGTCAAGTGAAATGTGACGTCATACATTGGGGTTGGAATTGGAACACAAAGCGATACCGAACTTTTTTCGGTTTCTAACTTTTGGCAGTATGATTATTAGCTGTAATTGACAAGACTGGAACAATTAGGATGGTACTTGTCCTCATAAAAGGCAAATCAATAAGATCTGGCGGAGTTTTGTAACCGAAAGTCGAGTCCATTAAAAGAGTTTTGTGTAAGACGTTTGTTGAATACCATACCAACCATAAAATAGTTTTTTTATTTTTTATACTGCCGCTCTACCGTTTCTTGCAGGACGCCCTTTTTTAATTTTCCTTTATATTTGGAAGGATCTTTCCGGGTATATCGTTCCGGGTAGGTCTTCTGAACGATAAACCGCAGGACACCCAGGGTACGCTTTCGGAAGTATAACAATACGGAATAATAATATCTCCAACCATAAATAAAGGATGACACGTATAATAACGAGGATACATAACACATCACTAGTAGACTACATGTAGTCAGTGACAGCCCTACTACCCTACACACTGCGGTACCGAAGTGGACACATTTCGCATGTCGCTGTCGGTTGTATTGTGACACAAAGTGTTCGAGTGTCTCACATGGTGCTCTGATCTATATATAGGTACCCTACAGATCTAGATATTCTAGAATAAATCTGTTACCTAGAGCGCTCATGTAACCACACCCCATCTGAAGTACGGATGTGTTGTGTAAGTCAACTGTTTGTCATTATATTATGATGAAAATCAACCACTTTAAATTAAATTTCATCAATCAATATTATCAGTCTGTCTCTGCCCACTGCTGAACATGGACTCTCCAAAAAGTTTTCAGTGCGTCCGGTTCATTGTCACCTGCATGCATCCAATGAGACCCAGCTTTTACTATACTTACATGTTATACCTACCTGAAATCAGGCTCGTTTCTCCGAGGAGGTAGCCAAATGCATACGCCCACTTTTCGGCAGTAACTTCGTTTGTAACATAGTCGAGTGTGTATCATTCACAATGGTATAGATCACAAAAAAAACTAAGATTTTATCCCTGTTTGTTTTTCGAGCATCAAGTAGAAACGATCGGACAGAATATGTTGAGATTGGATGTGAAGATAGTTTGATATCCTGGGGCAAATAATAGACAAGCCTGATAATCTGATCCGCGGGAATTTAAGACATTCAAACTACTCCACGCGGGCAAAGCCGCGGTAATATGACAAACCTATTATTCATTATGGACATTGACATTACAATATAACGTTAAACATACCTACCTACCTACCTTTATTATTTAAAACGATACACTGGTATATGCCAATAAACTTCCACAAGTTACTGACCCGTCATAAAGGTCAAGGACTGACATTTTGCAATCAGGGCATTACTGTACCTGCTCGTATTGTAGTGGTAGGGTTGTAGGGCCGAGCTTCAAAAGATATACTTACTAAGGTCATCCATATCTTGTTGTACGAGTATCCTACTAGCAGATACCCGCAATTTCATTCATGCGGATTTCTTATTCACCGAAAAATCTCTTTTAGTATTTGTTTAAAATTAAGGCGTTCTTTGCCCGAAAATATTGGTATTGATTGCTGAAATAAGTTTCGTCTTACAGAATGGTTATGGATCTATTTTTTCCTTTTGACGCCGATAATGGCAATAGGTATCTTATTACGTGGCACCAAACAAACAAAACTACTAGCGAAATGCTAAGAGTAAGTGAGAGTGCGCCTGATTATTGTCGGAGCTTACCCTAGCTGGCTCGGGCCAGCTCGGCGAGATGTGTAGTGCGGTGTTCCGCAGGGGTCGGAACTGGAACCGCTTTTTTTTTTTTTTTTTTTTTATATTTAGGTCGACAAATTGACGCCACTCGCCTGATGGTAAGCTGAGGCGACGTCTGGCAATTGAGGGCGACTCTCACAGTACACAGGAATACTATAGAGAGTGGCCCTCAACTTGACGACCCTGTAATGTGCCTCTTCACGCTTCGCTTAAAGAGCCCAGGGTTATATGTTGGAGGAAACACGTGCGCAGGCAGGGCGTTCCAAGCCACCATCGTTCGGCAGAGAAACGATCGTTTAAAACGCTCGGTTCTCGCGAAGACGGTTTCCACGGTATGAGGGTGACATCTCTGCCCGGCACGCGTTGTTCGGGATCGGAAGGGAGAGGGTGCGCTTCTGTGGAACATGCATTTCGGTACGTGCATTTACTTTGGACATTGTATGTTTGTTATTATCACTATAGTATCGTTTTGTTTTGTTTGTTTACTGTGCATCCTAATCACTGTGATGTAGTAGGTATATTTGCCTTACATCACAATATTGTACGTGTGTTTGGGTGTAAGTACGTAATGTAGGCATGTACTTATTTATGAAATTGTGTGCATATAATTGTAAGTAATGTATTATATTTAAGTATATTTATTGTTATTGCTATTTTCTTGTTATATACATTTCCTCAAAACACTACTTTTTTACCTATACACGGCTTCGACGGCTTGGCGTCCGTATGTCACTGGTCAATTGGGTTCCAGTTTAAAACCAGCGTCAGGTTTCCACCTGGCACATGCTGAACTGGACACCCATTTGGTGCATTTGTGTGTCACTTTATTAATCGCGTGTTTGTTGACTTTGGGGTTCGGAAGTATGCTCATTCATAATGAGTGAACATGCTTCCAATCCCCAATGTCATATTGTTTGTTTATTAAGTTAGCTACTATAATATTATGTTCCTATGCTGTAAGTGTGTGACCACAGTGGTTTAAATAAATGGTTATTTCTTTCTTTCTTTCCTAGGGATCGTATTTGATAGTCGATGGAACTTCGGACCACATTTCCGAAGTTTGGTCCCTAAAGTGACGGGGCATCAGTCGCGCTTTCGCGACTTATGCCCAACCTAACCCAACGCCTCTTGCAGGAGACTGTATGGGCGGTATTGGACTGTATGTTCCCGTATGGGTGGAAAGATTGACGGTCACGAGGAACGCGACTCTACTGAATCGGCCACTGAGGACCTTGGCCGTCAAAACCATACGGGGGTACCGCATGATCTACGGAGAGGCTGCATGTCTCTTAGCCGGGACCCCTCCATGGGACCTGGAAGCGAGAGCCCTTGCGTCATTGTTTCAATGGCACAAGGAGGCGCTGGAGAGGGACCACAGGCCTGCGACTCGAGAAATCGAGGACCAGCGGTCCCAACTCCGCCAGGATCTCATGGACACTTGGAGGGTGCGACTTGAGCAACCAAAGTGGGGAACAACAAATGTATTAGTATTTATATCTACGTAGGTAGTTATATGTATGTATGTATATTTTAGCGCATTTGCGGTAGGTATGTGTATTTATTTGCATATTTGAATGATACCTACACCACATAAAAATTATTCTTCGAAGCATTTCCTTCCCTTGGCCCACTGGAAGAGATTTCTTATGAAATAAGTGCTGCCTTTGTACTTTTAATCTATCCTTTGTATTCCTCTTCTCTTTTCTGTAACTTCTTGTGTGTACATAAATGAATAAATAAATAAAAATAAATAAAACAACCGTAATCGCGGCGGTGAGACCGATCATGGATTAGTGGCTACAGAGGCAGCATGGTGACCTCACATATCGTGCGACGCAGATCGTTTCCGGGCATGGATACTTCGGTAGCTATCTGTTTCGCATCCATCGTGAGGGCACACCCCGGTGTCAACACTCCACACATTGGTGGAGTGCTCAGCGTGGGCGAGTCAGCGCCGGGACCTTGTGGTGGGTCTGGGCGTGGATACTCTCTCGCTGGATGGTTCAAGCCATGGTCTCCAGCGCGAGCAGGTGGGACGCGGCCGTGTCCTTCTGTGAGCAAGTCATGCTCGCGAAGGAGGCGGCTGACAGGGAGAGTGAGCGTACCCTCCCCACTGAGTTCCACAGTCAGCGGCAGGGCGCCGCAGACTCATTTACGCCCAGGACTATCGACCTCCATGATCGGGGCTTGTGGACGGAGGGATAGCCACCCGCTGACCTTACAGAAGTAGGATAGAAGGGTCGCGACAATTAGATTCGCTTCCCAAACGGGGATAAAACCCGATCAAATCCCAGCGCAGAGGCCACACAGGTAGCCAAAGTCCGCCGGAGGCCACTGAAAATTCCTGGAGTGTTCACCAGAGGGCCACGGCAACAGACGTGGGAGCAGCTTTAAAAAAAAAGGAGTGCCCCTGATTATAGTTTAAAGCACGGCGTTGCTATAATTATATTGATAGGCGCACTTTTAAAAACACAATTTATATATTAATTTTCCTTTGAAGCATTGAAAACTTTGACAAAAACTTCATATGACAAAGAATTATTGAAATTGTGGCCTCATGTGTCATGTGAACACGACTTCAGTAAAGGTTTGTCCCCGCAATTACTGAATAGGTACTACTGGTAGTACTTTGCCGAGTCCGAGACTCCCAGGACTTTAATTAGCTGTGCCATAGCGGCTGGCACGTAAGATTTTGTTGCCTTTTATCAACATTTCATCGCAAGACAAGGGGTTTTAATTTATTTTCAAAATTACAATATAATATCATCTACTTTTTATTAAATTCATTCGGCCATATTGGACATAACATAACCCATTATAAATGTGCCCGGTGACGGCAAAAGGCTTGCCGCCTATTACGTGGGACTATAAGTACTGGCAAATTGTGGGTGTATAATACACCTCTGCCTACCCCTCGGGGATATAGGCGTGACATGTGTGTGTGTGTGTGTGTGTTCATTAACAAAATAGAAGCACTGTATAAAACACACATATCCATTTGTGGCTGACACCTACTTTACCTTATTGTGTATTCCACATGTCCGTCTTCATTATCTACTTACTATCTAATTCACAAAATTAAATCAGTTGTGTAATGTTCTTACATCATTTCGGGAGGTACGTGGAGGGCGTCTATGTAACCCTAGTTAGTAATTCCGAGTAGATTCGTATAAAACGCCACCGGAACTGAGGAGTACTGTCAATACTGTTTGAACATTGTGAACCTGTGCACGGAGACATGAAGCTATTTGTGAGTATAGCACCCACTGACATATATGTACTACCACTTTAAATAAAGTAGGTTAAATAACTTTAAAGAGTCTTATCAATATCTCTAGCATGCAGTGCAACTGCTGACCAAAGTATCCGACAATGACATTGTTGGCTCGACCGCTTATAAGAAACCGACAAAGTGACGAATTGTGAAAAGAATCGCTTCTGTCAACTCCTCAAGGGATTAGGATGTGGTTCTGTGAGTGAGTTTTGAAGTGGCGAGCCAAGAAAACAAGTTAGAGGAGTTCAAACTCAGAGGTTTAACAAGTAGTTGCTGCCTATTGACTCCTTAATCAGACCTTCGTTGATAACCGTAATGTCCTTGTTTAAACAAGACATATGAGCCCAATGTCGAGGGGTTTTCTAGAAGCCATTGAAGAGTTCCACTATGTAACTCCTCACTCCATTATTTCCAGCACCACTAAACACAAACCTAGCTGTAGATGCGACATTTATCGCACTGTCAGTTTACTGTTTAATAATAACTTACTGACCGACCAAAGGAGGAGGTTCTCAATTAGACTGTATTTTATTTGATGATTGTAACCTCAGAACTTTCGACTGTGTTTCAAAGCTTAGTACTTGCCGTGTCTTTTCATTTCAATTTGGTCTAATTCTGACTGTGGCATTCATGAGAAAACCGTAGTAGAGGGTGTTTTTGTTAAAATTTTGATTATTTTTCAATTACATACGTACATACAGTCACGCCTATTTCCCATTGGGGTCGGCAGAGACTATGGAATTCCACTTGCTACGATCCTGGCATCATTCCTTCGCTTCTTCCACTTTTTTTTTTTTTTTTTTTTTTTTTATATTTGGTTCGCCAAATTGACGCCGCCCGCCTGGTGGTAAGTCGTGACGACGTCTAGCGATTGTGGGCCACTCTCACAGCACACATTACTATTGAGAGTGGCCCTCAACTTGACGACCTACTGATGTGCCTCTTCACGCTCCGCTTAAAGAACCCAGGATTATATGTGGGAGGAAACACGTGCACAGGCAGGGCGTTCCAGGCCACTATCGTTCGGCAGAGAAACGACCGTTTAAAACGTTCGGTTCTCGCGAACATGCTATCCACTGTATGGGGGTGGCATCTCTGCCCGGCACGAGTCGTTCGGGATCGGAAGGAAGAGGGTGGGATCAGATTGAAGAGCTCTTCAGAACACTCGCCGTGGTAAATACGGTAGAATGCGGCCAAGGAAGCTATTGTTCGGCGCTGAGCTAGCGGCTCAAGGCTTCCCGTTACCTCCGGACAACCAATAATACGGATAGCCCGTCGCTGCGTCGAGAGCGTCCAGCAGATACTTCGCGGAGCCGTCCCAGAGGTGAGAGCAGTATTCGACGCAGGGTCTAATCTGCGTCTTGTACAGCAGACACCTCTGGTCCGGTGTAAAGAATCTCTTTACCTTATTCAGTATTCCTAGTTTCCGCGAAGCTTTCGATGTAGTTTTTATTATTGAGCTCTCGACGAACGTCTATGCCAAGGATATCAAGGTTGTCCTTCATTGGTAATAATGCATTCTGAAGAGAGGGTAGGGGAAGGAAAGGGGATTTCTTCGCAGTAAATGCACACGCCTGTGTTTTGCGGGCATTGAACTCGACCAGGTTCTCGGTACCCCATTGAGAGATACTGTCGAGGTTACGGTCGAGATCAGCCACGAGTCGTCGTCTCTCCTCCTCAATCTCAGATCGCCCCGCCGTCGGACGAACCGAGTAACTCCCGTGCAGTGTGCTGTCATCTGCATAGCAATGAATGTTCCCGAGGGATAGCATATCATTGATATGCAGAAGAAAGAGAGTTGGTGATAGTACGGACCCCTGCGGTACCCCGGCATTCACTTGCAAGAAGCGAGAAGCCTGGCCATCGCAGAGGACCCGCACTCGGCGCTCGTTTAAAAAGCTGGCAATCCAGCTGCACAGTTGAGGAGGTAGACCATATGCCGGAAGCTTGGAAAGGAGCGAAGCATGCCAGACCCTATCGAAGGCTTTGGCGATGTCCAGGCTAATAGCCAAGGACTCGCCGTGCCTTTCCATAGCCCCACCCCAGACATGCGTTACGAATGCCAGAAGATCACCCGTTGATCGCTTTGGCCTGAAGCCGTATTGGCGATCATTGATTAGCGAGTGATCCTCTAGGAATTGCATGAGCTGCTTATTTATAAGGAGCTCAAGCACCTTGCAAATGACTGAGGTGACAGCTATGGGTCGATAGTTGCCTGGATCGGACCGATCCCCTTTCTTGGGGATCGGTTGTACGTTCGCCTCATTCCAGACCTCCGGCACGAGCCCTGAAGAGTATGACAGGCGGTACAGACGCGTTAATACTGGAGACAACTCAGCTGCACATTTTCGTAGCACCACCGCCGGAATGCCGTCAGGGCCACTGGCTTTCCGCGTGTCGAGTGACCGCAGCACTGCCCGTACATCACATTGCCTGATAACAATATCAGGCATTGTGTGGCCACAGTTGGCGATGGCGGGGGGCTGCAGGCCACGGTCGTCGACCCGGGAATTAGCCGCAAAGAGGTCTGCGAGCATATCCGCTTTCTCTTGGGCTTTGTGAGCCAGTGTTCCATCTGGGTAACGCAGCGGTGGCAGCGAGGGCTGACAAAAGTTAGATTGCACGGCTTTGGCCAGTTGCCAGAATCCACGGCTGCCCGTGGGATGGGAAGTGAGCTCCTGACCAAGCCGCGCGATGCGCTGGGCATCCGCTCTCTTAAAGGCCCTCTTACTCGACTTTGTGGCCCGGTTGTACGCTGCTTTGAGGTGGCCCACGTTTGGGTCGCGCACAGCCCGGGCCCTGATCCAGGCGCGATATGCCGACTGTTTTTGTCGAACAGCTTTGGCACAATCTCGCCCGAACCAGGGACGGGCTCTGCGGATACTGGCGACATCAGTGAAAGGGATGTAATAATCCATCCCTAAACTGATCTTGCCAGCAATAGCAGAAGCACTATCCGAAGGAGCCTTTCCTACAAAGCAGCGCTGGCTCCAGGGGACGGACGCAAAATAATCGCGTAGACCGTCCCAATCCGCTCACGAGTAGTGCCATAGTCGTCGTGACGTTTGCACAGGACGTGCAGGAGGTGACACCTTCATGCCAGCGTGAACAACACAGTGGTCGGAACTACCCAGTGGGGCTCCTACCGAAACACTGTACTGGGCTGGGCGACTCGTCAGCAGTAGATCCAGCAGAGCGGGCGCGTGATCTGACCTGTCTGGTATCCGGGTGATCCCGCATACCATCTGGGTCAGACCGTGGGAGAGAGCGAACGCATGGGCGGCTCTACCCGCATGATCAGTCTTGAGGGACCCCAGCCATTCAATGTGATGGCCATTGAAGTCCCCCAGAAACACTAGGTCAGCGTTCGGGAACCGCACCTGCGCTTCATCAGCCGTCTCGCTGAGGTACTGGAAGAGCTTTGTTGTCTCAGAATCCCCTGTGTGGGATCGGTAGACGCACACGTAGATCTGGCTCATAGAGCCATGGTCTACGTGCAGCCAAAGGACGGAATTGGAGGGGTTCTCTAGGCAGCGCAACCGGCGGCAGCAAACATCCGCCCTAACGAACACGCACACCCCGGCTTTGTCTCGAAATTGTTCCTCGATGACATAGCCGGGGTAACACAGGTAAGACGTGTCGTCAGGGCGGCGTATTTGTGTCTCCGTGAGGAACATCACAGCGGGCCGTGCCGTCTCAAGGTGGTGGTGGACGGTATCGAGGTTCGCATGGAGTC
This sequence comes from Nudaria mundana, assembly GCA_963556515.1. Taxonomy (NCBI): domain Eukaryota; kingdom Metazoa; phylum Arthropoda; class Insecta; order Lepidoptera; family Erebidae; genus Nudaria; species Nudaria mundana. The sequence continues at coordinate 20,987,203 of OY748298.1, forward strand.
CACGGACGTTAGTGAACTCCACCTCGAAATGTGAAGTTGTGGGGTTTCCTAGGGCCGCTGTGTAACGTTTATTTCTTTTTTGTTGCACTGCCATTGTAGATTTTGAAGAAGAAGCGTGAAGACAGGGCGACATTTGGTGCAGCAGTAAGTGACAAAGCGCAGGGGCTAGCTTTGTCTAGAACCGTGTGGTTAGGTCGGAGCCGACTCGCCGGACGGAAGGGCTCCCAAACCCCCCCGATGCAAGGCCGCCGCTACCCCACACCGGTTACCACCCGGAGCGGCGATCCCACATCAGGATTATGCGCAACATGTGGGGCAGCCTCCTGGGGTGGTTGGCCCCAGGCGGGCCCCATGACTGTGTTGCGGGCGGCCGCGGCAACGCCGTTGCTAAGGGTCTCCCTGGCCGGCGAATCGACCCACACCACCCACACTAGACTCCGTTTCGCCCCCACTGGTCCCATGCCTGCTGCACCATACATCGCCCCGGGCCCGGCGGTGCAGCTGCTGAACCCCTAACGCAACCCAGCCTGGGCTGGGTTACTTGGGGGGCTTTAGCACAGCTGCACGGTGGTACCCCCCCGGACCAACACTGTTGTACCACCTGGTACCCACGTAGGGGCCGAAGCCACTCCATAGGTACCGTAAATTAACGAGCCTCGTCCGTTTATCAGCAGGTGCGCCACTAGCAGGTGAGGTCGCTGGGGCCCTATAGATGTTGGTAGAGCCCCTTTGCACCCAAAACTTAACTTTCATATCAAAGTTAATAAAGCAATCAAAAGCAATAAATGAATCGATACAATTATAACACCTAAACACAGATGTGTACGTACACATTCATCTGCACAGCCATCCGCAAGCTCTATAGCTGATCGCTTATTTACCACCGTTCACCTGCTGAGACCACCTGGGTGGACCGTGGGAAATATAAAATTTCCACCGTCCACCTCAAATGTATCAGGAATAATAACAACATAAGAGCCTTCAAGATTTAAAATTCTTTTAAATTCAGTGAAAACCGATTGAATGTTTGAACTCATTATTCCGAAAAAGTACCATTCGATCATAACAGAATAGGAGGTTCTGGTTATGAATATGGATTTTTTTCATTGTTTCATAACCAGTTATCAAACAATACATTTTTTCTATTTTCAAAACCAGAACCTCCTATTCTGTTATGATCGCCTGGTACTTTTTCGGAATAATGAGTTCAAACATTCAATCGGATTTCACTGAATTTAAAATCTTGAAGGCTCTTATGTTGTTATTATTCCTGATACATTTGAGGTGGACGGTGGAAATTTTATATTTCCCACGGTCCACCCAGGTGATCACAGGTGGTCCGTTGTAAAAAAAAACTTCCCACGGTCCACCCAGGTGGTCTCAGCAGGTGAAAGGAGGTAAATAAGCGGGTGATAGGTGTAACCTGGTTGAAATAAATACCCACAAAGTGTTTTTTATATAAATGTGTTTTCGACGACACTGTGCGGCCTCTTATTTTACAGAAAACATATTGAAAATTACTTCCTTTATTTCTCTGAACAATCGAAGATTAATTTCTAATCGTAAAGTGCGGTAGCCCACTGCGACGCCCACACCAAATAATTATACACTGACCTCCACTTCCGAACCATCCTTTACATATTAAACTGATATTATTATATTAATGACTAATTATATGAATATTCCAATCTAGTAAACACATTAAATGAAGTTTAGAATAACAAGTTGTGCAATAATCAGTGATAAATAGTATCGTATCGTTGCAAAATAACTGCTACATGACAGGAGATGTCTACAGTATAATTACTGCCGACCTTCATTCAATTATGTGTAATTGAACTGTTATATATTTCATTTTATGTGACGTCGATCCTGGCAGTTAGGCCTTAGCTCAGGATAACAGAATTATTGCTGATTGTATATTGTACCCGGTGACGGCAATAGGGTTTGCTAGGCAGGAACAACAAAGTTGCTGGCAAAATGTGGGTGTGCCATGCATCTCTGATGACTCCATCGATATAGGCGTGGTTGTATGATGTATGTAATTTATGTACCCATATGATAAACATTCAACAGTTTATTAAAACCTAACTATAGGTTATATTCATAGGGAAGTGGAAAGAAGTCTGTTGACTGCTTCGGTGCCGTGGTCGGTAGTGCATCCGCTTTGGACGCCGGAGTCTCGGGTTCGGGTCTCGATTCCCGGTCGGGACAAACTTTGTGTGACAGTTACGTTTGTACCGAAGTCTGGATGTTTCCTATGTATAATATGGATGTATTTACAAAAAAAAATGTATATAAGTATTTATATCAATTTATCTAGTATTCATATCACAAACTGTGCTTAGTTTTTATTTATATATATATATTTATATTTATTATTATTCATTTATTTACAATTGTACATTGTTAAAAATATATTTGTTGCTGGGCGGAACATAAATAAATGAGGACGGAAGAGGATAATTGTATTGGACGTTACGGTTCTACTTTCGATTTCCGAGTCGTGCACCGCATTTACAAGCTCTTATGCGATACAAAAGTGACTGTACATTTTATTGGTAAAAAATCGGAATAACTTTATAATGTGATGTTTAGTATGCAAAGCATGAATGTACATTTTACTCGGCTTTAGAAGCAGAGGCCCAAGAAAAGATGGTTGAATGAAGAGAGGTTATGACAACGAAGGGAGTGACAGAGGATGTGGCTGACAGGGATGTGTGCAAAAGAATATAAAGCAAATTAATAATCTGCCTTAGTTTTTTGCTGGTATCTTCTCAGTAGAACCAACTTACCGAACCAGTGAAACAATAATTTTTAAATGGTTTATTTATGTACTATATTTAGTATTTTGATGATATTGCTTGACATGAAATTGTAAATTCAGACATTCTTATAATGTGCTTTTAATGTGCCTAAACTGAATAAACGAAATTGATTCTTTGATTCTTAGAAAAACATTTTTGTATTTCAAAGCAATGAGTATGCTTAAACTATTCTTAAAATATTAAGAAATATATTTTTATAGTAATAAATATTTTTGTTATTTATGTATAATTAATAAAGGCAGGCAGATGATATTATAATGTGATTTTTTAATTTGTTTAGGTGTGTGCAGTGCTACTGGTGGTCAGCGTGTCGACGTCACGAGTCCCACGCGGCATCTATGGAGATCTACATTATACAGGCGGTCTGCATTCCCACGGCTCTCATCACCACGGCTTGTCACACTCCCACAGTGCACTGCATCATGAGCCACTGAACTTCCACGCGAGTCTACACTCCCATGGAAGTCTGGACTCCCACAGCGCACTGCATCATGCTCTCCACGATGACCACTATCATAGTCTCCCTCTACTCCACTCAGAGCCGGTACACTCCCACTTACACTCAGCTCCGTTAGTCCACTCACACTCACATCTATCGCACTCTGCACCATTACATCTCAGTCATTCTGAACACTTACACGCCCCTCTACATTCCCATTCAGCTCTTCATTCCCTTCCTTCGAGCCATTCAGTCTCATTAGACAGTCATTCACATTCTCATCATTCTCCCCACCACTTGAGTCATGCAGCTTTGCATCATGACCACTATACTCACTCCTACCCTCACAGTCATGAGCATGCTGTAGTTAAAGTGACAAAAGGATCACCCTCGAAGTACACCTCAGGATGGTGGTGAAAACGACCGTAATCGAATAAAGTGAATACTACAAAATTATAAAATAAATTATTTCATAAACTCAATGCGTAACCAAACCAAATGTAATCAATAGCAATAGAAACAAATACTTGAATCACGTTAGCAATTGTAGAAAAGTTTCCGCAACTCCACAACAGTTATTTGGTGATGGAATTGGAAGACTAGTGGTTTAATGTCCTGTAGTTTAATGTCTTCGTTGGTCACGGGAAATTGTTCCAAGATTTGAAAATGTCTGGTATTGGTCAAAAGCTCCAGGCTAAACAATCCAAGTTAATTGAACCGTTCGACTTGTGTTTGGTATAGTAGGTATACCTAATCATAACTTACGCTTACACTAGTTATAATTCAAAGTAAAATGTATTTGCATAAATATCGTTGCGAGATGCGCAACGACCTGTCTATTATGTCTATTATAGACTTGTTCCCAAATATAACGACAGCAGGATTATAGCCAGAGGCACAGAATAAGCAACACCTCAATTTTGGAAAATCTGAAATTGGGGCGAGAGCATCCGAGATATGTAGACTCGTGCAGAAATATTCTAATAGAGATAGAAAATAGTACAAAACGACTGGCAAAATGATGACTTAGAAGTTGTTGTTGTATAAGCAGCACACGCAACTTAAACTCTTCAAAGGAATCTTTACTGAAACATTTTCTATTTTCCTATATAAATGGGGAGTTTAACACTTGAAAAAATCTTCAATTCGAAAAAGTTATTCCTGAAAATAGAATTTTCATAAACTCCATCTATTGCCTTTAGTACGGTTAAGTTGTCCGCTCAACCGGACTATGGAAAATATGAATTTTCCGTAGTTATACGATTAAGAAATATAACATTCAGTGTGGACACTGAAAAAAATTGTGGTCCAGTTGAGGATCGGCAGAAGTGGCACACATTGGGAGAGGCTTGTGTCCAGCAGCGGACTAATTGATTGATTGATTGATAGAAATAAAAACTTAATAGGTTTGTGCGTAAGTATATTTTTATTTTGAAAAATATAAAACAAAATAAGCTGCTCCGGCATAGAACTCTTCAACTTCATAACGTACATAACACAACAGATTTGAGCACACGTTTGCTGGCTATGTTGATGGAGGTCAAAAAGATTGATGATAGACTGACCGCGTGGTGTCAACATCGCGACAAGAAGTAACAGTCGTACGTGAGATATATTTAGAGGACATTCTCATGTCTTATTGAGGTTAAGCACTTTCCCAGACTGCCCGACAGGGAGGATATTGTACGATGCCTTTAAGCTACTATGTTTATGCTAATGAGTAACTATTTCAAATTGAATTTTACCGTGTGTGACGTGTTTTATACACATCTACATAATTGACCTAAAATCATGATTGTTTCTCTGAAGGGGTCGACAGTAACTTTGTTCGTCCCACGAAATAGTTGGCGAGCCTATAGTCGCTTACCGAGAACTTTTATGTTTGCTTGTGTTAAGAGTGGGTTCACGTTCGGTAGTGTGGTGGCTCCCAATCGAACTCGCATTCTCAAATCGCAAACCCAACGCCTTACCCACTAGACTGTAGAGTAACAAAAAAACTTGAGAGGTGTCAAGGGACACCCGGATGGAACGAAGTTCCTTTCGATTAATTAGTGAAGGAATTGTAATAATATTTTATATTTTTTAAGTTACATTTAATAAATTTTTTTTATTATTAGCAAAACATAAAGTGATATAAAAAAAAGAGAATATATTATTTTAATTTATTAATATTATTATTTATTATTATTATATCGTTTATTCATTTCTATTCTTATTTTATACATTTTTAAATACATTTATAAAAAACACAAATACATTTAAAAATATAAAAAACAGTAACCCACCGGCATCGGGTACAGGGACCAAGCTACCGGTGGTTAGGGCTCCAAAGACAGGAACTTCCGCACAATACGGGCCGTATTCAACAGAACCGCCTTCTGCATCAAGCCCTTGATCCAGCTGCCTAACGCGAGCCTCTGTAGGTGGAGGTCGAGGTTCTTGGCTATTAGACCATGCGCAGATACGACTATCGGAACAATAATCGCCGAATCCACATCCCACATGTCGACAATCTCGTGAGCTAGGTCTAAATATTTAATTTGTTTATCTTTTTCTGCTTTCACGAGATTCTCGTCATGTGGCACAGTGAAATCGACAATTACTGCAAGGCGCTTTAATCGATCCATTATCACTATATCAGGTCTGTTAGCTATAACAGTCCTATCAGTGATAATAGATCGATCCCAATACAATGTGACATGACCGTTCTCAAGAACTGGGTCGGGCACATACTTGTAATAAGGTACCTCCGACAAGATTATACTTTAGAGCAAGTTGCTGGTGGATTATCCTGGCTACTTGGTTGTGTCTGTGCAAATACTCACCGTTCGCAAGACGGGAACAACCAGAGATAATATGTCTTAAAGATTCTCCGGGACGATGACATGCCCGACAGATGTCTAGCGTCCCATCTTTGACAATAAATCTCCGATAGTTATTCGTCATCACGACTTCGTCAGTGATTGCACAGATAAAACCCTCAGTTTCTCCGAAGAGATCACCAAATCGTAACCAGGATACCGATGCTATTGAATCAACATCGGGCCCATTTAGAGCCCGATAAAATCGACCATGCAGTTCCTTGCTCTTCCATATTTCCTTCCGATCAGATACACTTAATATTACAGGTTTGCGCCAGTTCTCTTTCGCAAGGGACAGCGGGGTCAGTCCGTTGTCTATTGCCACAACATCTCGATGCACATCCACGTCCACCTGTAGGAAATACTCTCTAAGGTTGCATATCTCACGGTTATGGAGAGTCTTGGCATTTAAAAATCCTCGACCCCCACATTTCCGTGGTATTTACAACCTCATTACTGACGAACGTGGGTGGTTTATTCGATATGAAGTCAATAGACAACGCACCTTCCTATCCAGAGCTTCTAACTCCGTCTGAGTCCATCTAAGTATGCCAAAAGAGTAAACTAAGACTGGCATGGCCCAGCCGTTGACAGCACGTACCTTGTTACCGCCTGATAAAAGACTTTTCAGTATTTTTTTCAGGCGGCCAAAGAAACGATCCTGCAATTTCTGTTTCATGTCAGTCTCAGCAATACACAGAGCTTGAGACATACCTAGATATTTGTAGGTTTCGGTTGCGGAGAGCGACCCAAATCGTGTGAAATCTGAAAGATTGACTCCTTCAGATTCCACAATCCCGCCCCTTTTTACATGCATGACCGCACACTTATCTACCCCAAACTCCATACTGATGGCATTACTAAAAGTTTCAGTAACTTTTAGCAAAGCCATCAAATCGGGGCCATTAGGGGTAAATAACTTTAGGTCATCCATGTAAAAAAGGTAGGACAAAATTTGACCCCCTCTGCGCATCCGATAGCCTAACCCTGAACCCTCTAGTAACGTACTGAGAGGATTTAGTGCTAGACAAAACCACAACGGACTCAGACTATCACCCTGGAAAATACCTCTCTCAATCCCTATTGGTACACCACCTCCTAGAACCTGACGACACCCTGGATAAACAAGAACCGTACTCCATTGTCTCATACATGACCCCAAAAAGGTGCATAGAGTTGCATCAACTTTATACAGCTCTAGCACCCTCCGAAGCCATGTATGAGGCACAGAATCGTACGCTTTCTTATAGTCAATCCAGCATGTCGCAAGGTTCTTTCGGTTGCGGCGTACCTGCTGGCAAACAGCCATGTCAATAATAAGGAGCTCTTTCGTACCACGTGCCCCACTTTTACATCCATTCTGAGAGATTGACAAGATGTTATTGTTTTGTACATGTGAATATATTTTTACTCTCAGGATGGATGTAAAAAGTTTGTATATGGTAGGTAGACAAGTTATAGGTCTATAATTTTTGGGGTCTGTGGTACTACCAGACTTGTATAGGAGGTGGGTTACTCCGGTAGTCATAAAAGCTGGAAGCGACGATGACTCAAGGGATGACTGGAAGCAAGATGCCAAGCAAGCGTGTGAGCTACGGAACCATTTTAACCAAAAGTTGTGCAGTCCGTCCGGTCCAGCAGATTTCCAATTTGGCAACGAACGAACTGCACAACCAATATCTTCTTCAGATATGGTTATTGGTTCCATAGCTGGAATTGGTTCACACGCCCGCTCAACATCCCTAATCCACGCATCCTGTGTATGACTGACGGGCGTCGACCAGATGCTTTTCCAGAAGTTAACTGTAGAAACAGCATCAGGTAGACTCCCATCAGTCACATCCGAGTTAGGTCGCTCCCACCCTCTATATACCCACCTCTCATTTTTTTGGAACAAGCGATTCTGAGTGTATCTGTCCACTCTTTTTTTGTACCGCCTTATGCGGTTCGCCCACGCATAAACTTTCTGCTTCAGGTAATCGATGCGCTCTGTGACCCGAACAGAGTATTCACAGGGCCTAATATTAGTTCCCACGAATGCACGGGTCACAAAGCGCATGACTCTCGGGCGTGTATTGCCCGTCCTGAAGCAGTGTAGCTTGCCAATGAGCACCCTAGCCTCGTTGATGCGCCGTTCAATTCTGCACTGCCAAGCTGGTACAGCAGGCTTTGGTCGAATAGCTGTTTCTTGTTTAAAAAATTTAACACCAGCTATTCGACATACTGCAACAGCTGCACAGTACAGAATGGAATGGGCATCAGTAATGTTTCTGCAGTTGTTAAAAAACGATGTTAACATCGAGTCTAGGGCACACACTAGCGCCACGTTTTTTTTATGTGTGGGCAAACGCGGAAGCCGCGGTCTACACTCAATAGGGACAGATTGAAACTCACCAATCGCTCGCCCCAAAGCGCTCCTTAATTCCTCATTGTATTGAGTACTTACAGGTATAGCAGCATCACTCACTTCTTCACCAACATGTGAGATGATGTTTTCTTGCGTTCTTTCATTACGGTTACTTTGTAATGGCACAGGTAATGGTTGCAATGAAGAAGGCGTGATACCACTACACACTTCTAAGCGTAGCCTCTCAAGTGTAGCGTCATCCAACAGGTGACAGCGTTGTATGGCGCGCACCTGATCCGATAGGCGTTGTGCCGATACGTTGACATCTGGTTCAAGTACCTGAAACAGAGGTAGCATGCGAACACGGTACGCAGTGAGGTTAGTTCCCCCCTCTGTAGCCACAAAATATGCCCGCATCACGTTTTCATTCATACCGAAGTTCCATCGAATGCGGTGCACATTACCACCGGTAGCGGGGTCCGTAATCGAAGCCGGAGGGCCTCGGGGTCCCAAGCCAGTCGGTGGCCGGCCTCTCCCCTGCCGACGTACAGGTAGAGGCGACGTCGGCGGAGAGAAAAACTCGTCGCTGCTTGAGCTCGACGCCTCACCAGTAGTCACAGTTGTCGACGACTGTAAGGCGGAGCTGTGCGACAAGTCCGGGGTTGGTAATTGTGCTTTTTTGGCGCCAGCTCTGGTCAACATTATATTTTTTCTTGATTTTCATCTTATTTTCATATTATCATTTTCAGTTTGTTACACTGACATAATGTGTCAAAGTGTACTATAATTTATAAAATATTTGTTTGTGTTTTTTCCGGATTTTCTTCATGCTGATTTTTTTGTTATAGATATATATTTGTACTTTTATTATGTTTTGAATGATATTTTTGTATTATTGTAGATTAAAGGTAAAATATTTTAGTAAATGCTCCTCAAGAAAAAAAATGTGACTGTTTTGTAGCAGTGTTGCCAGGTTATTTTTGTTATTATAATTATTTATTATTCTCTTTATTAACACTTAACACATATTTATTACATTTTTAAATAGATTTATAAAAAATACATTTAAAAATATAAAAAACAGTAACCCACCGGCATCGGGTACAGGGACCAAGCTACCGGTGGTTAGGGCTCCAGAGACAGGAACTTCCGCACAATACGAGCCGTATTCAACAGAACCGCCTTCTGCATCAACCCCTTGACCCAGCTGCCTAACGCGAGCCTCTGTAGGTGGAGGTCGAGGCTCTTGGCTATTAGACCATGCGCAGATACGACTATCGGAACAATAATCGCCGAATCAACATGATTACAATTACAATCACATTAATATTATTTATTATTATTAATATATCGTTTATTCATTTCTATTCTTATTTTATACATTTTTAAATACATTAATAAAAAACACAAATACATTTAAAAATATAAAAAATAGTGACCCACCAGTAGCGGAGTAGCACCCAAACTACCGGCGGTGGAGGCTACAGACTAAGAAACCTCCTAACAATACGGCACGTGTCGAGGATAACAACCTTCTGAATCTGACTCTTGATCCAACAATCTAACGAGAGTCTCTTGAGATGTTGATCGAGACTCTTCGCTATTAATCCGTTTGCCGAAACGACCACCGGGACAATGATCGTCGAGTCTACGTCCCACATGGCGGTTATCTCGAAGGACAGATCGAGGTACTTACTAAGTTTGTTCTTCTCTGCCTTCACGAGATTCTCGTCATGCGGGACGGCGATATCGACGAGCACTGCCCGACGCTGGGTCCGATCAACCAACACGATATCGGGCCTATTGGCAACAATAGTCCTGTCCGTGATGATTGATCGGTCCCAGTAGAGCAATGCACGACCATTCTCAAGAACTGGCACTGGTGTGTACTTATAGTATGGTACTTCAAACTCAATAAGGCCATATTGAAGAGCAAGTTGCTGGTGGATGATCCTGGCTACTTGATTGTGCCTATGCAAGTACTCGGTGTTAGCAAGATACGAACAACCGGAAATAATATGGCGAAGTGATTCACCAGGACGGTGGCATGCTCGACAAATGTCGACCGTACCGTCCTTCATGATGTATTTCCGATAGTTGTTCGTCTTGATAACCTCATCTGCAATTGCACAGGCAAAACCTTCAGTTTCCCCAAAGAGGTCCCCAAAACGTAGCCAGTTCACCGAAGCGAGCAGGTCTACGTCGGGTCCTGTTAAGACCCGGTAGAACCGCCCGTGTAGCTCCTTACTCTTCCATACGTCCTTACGGTCTTCAGTACCTAGCACCTTTGGTTTACGCCAGTTCTCGTTAGCCAAGGAAAGAGGTGTTAGGCCCTTGTCAACCATCACAACATCGCAATGAATATCACACCCGTTCTGTAGAAAGTAATCTCTCAGACTGCACACTTCACGGTTGTGGAGGTTCTTGGCATTCAAAAAGCTTCGACCCCCCCACTTCCGCGGAATGTACAGTCTCATGACAGAAGATCGTGGGTGTAACATTCGATGCAATGTCAGTTGTTGACGGATTCGCCTATCCAGGGCGTCTAGTTCCGATTGAGTCCACCTAAGTATGCCAAAGGAGTATAACAATAAAGGTATCACCCAACCGTTGAAAGCCCGCATTTTGTTACCACCGGACAAAGAACTGTTAAGAACTTTTGTCAGGCGACCAAAAAAACGTTCTTTCACCGATTTCTTAATATCCTCTACCGCTATACCCAATGACTCTGACATACCTAGGTATTTGTATGTTTCGGTCTCGGAGAGAGATCTGAGAGTTATTATCTCAGAAAGTTGTAAATTCGGTGAATTTACAACCTTCCCCCGTTGTACATGCATAACCGCACACTTATCAACACCGAACTCCATCTTAATGGCATTACTAAAAACTTCCGTAGTTTTTAATAATGTCACTAAATCTTGGTACTTCAATGTGAACAGTTTGAGGTCATCCATGTACATCAGGTGAGATATAACCTCACCCCCTCTACGAAACCGATAGCCTAGCCCTGAATCCTTCAGCAATGTGCTAAGTGGATTCAGTGCTAAACAAAACCACAATGGACTCAAACTGTCGCCCTGGAATATACCACGCTCGATCCTTATCAAGCCTTGCGGGTCAGAGGCGTGCCCACCACTACCTGGTTGACGAAGGACTGTGGTCCACTGCCCCATACACGAGACTAAGAAGGATTTAAGAGTCGGATTAATTTTATACAACTCTAAAATCCTCCTCAGCCATGAATGAGGCACCGAATCATAGGCCTTCTTGTAGTCAATCCAGGCAGTAGAGAGGGCGCCCCTACTCCGCTTGACTTGTTGACTAATGGCCATATCAATGAGGAGTAGCTCCTTAGTACCACGAGACCCAGCCCTACATCCATTCTGAGCGTTATCTAAGATATTATTAGATACTATGTGCGAGTTTATTTTACTTCTCAGAATAGATGTAAGGAGCTTGTAGATGGTAGGTAAGCAAGTGATGGGTCTATAGTTTTTAGGTTCCGTGGTACTACCTGATTTGTGGAGCAGGAAGGTGATGCCAGTGGTCATGAAAGCGGGTAAGGAACCAGACTCAAGGGCTTCTTGATACTGTGTTGCCAAGCGTTCATGCGAGCTCTGAACCCACTTTATACAAAAGTTGTGCAATCCATCCGGCCCAGGACTTTTCCAGTTCGGGGCCGTACGCATTGCACAACTAACGTCTTCGGAGTCTATGGTAATAGATTCCATGGGTTCGATGATACTGCATTCACGCTCGACGACACGGATCCAGTCGCCCTCCGAATGTTCGACGGGCACCGACCATAAGTCACGCCAAAATTGATTCATGGCGTGAGCATCTGGCAGTTGTTAATATTATGTTATTTAGCAAGCCGTGCGTGTTCTAACCTACTGAATTGTAATAATATTTTATATTTTTTAAGTTATAATAATATTTTTTTTATTATTCGCAAAACATAAAGTTATATAAAAAAAGAGAATATATTATTTTAATTAATAATATTATTATTATTATATTATTAATTAATTAATATTATATTATTTAGGAAGCCGTGCGTGTTCTAACCTACTCTAACCGCACCTATAAAATAAAATAAAATAAAATAAAATAACGTTTATTATCTTTGAAATTTTTAGAAAATTATTTAGAGTCGTCAAAAGTTGGTGTGACTCTACCGAGGGTTCCAAAATGCAACGAGACTGAGAAGAGCCCTCAAGAAACTCAGTTCGGCTTTTTTCCAAAATATTTCATCTTAAATCTAATACAGAGTTATTTAGAAAGGAGCAATTCGTGTTACAACCAGGCCATTGCCTTGCTAGCCTTGTCATCTAAGAAATCATTAATACTATAATAAGCTTTATGGCACAATTTACGTTTTATTAGTTTTTTAAATTTATTAACTTAGCTTTTTTAAATTTGCTATTTCGGTTGGCAATGTATTGTACATTCGAATAAAGTTCCCCGCAAAAGAATTACTCACTTTATGAAGCCTAAATTTAGGAACAGCCAGTTTATCCTTATTTCTTAAGTTTAGATTATGATTATCACTATTTTTCACAAATTTACTTTTGTTCTTGTGGGTATACAATAAAATTTCATAAATATACTGTGAATACACTGTAAGGATGTTAATATGCTTAAACTTATCTCTTAATGACTCCTGAGACCCCATCCCATAGATAGTCCGGACAGCCCTCTTCTGCAACACAAATATGCATTCAATATCGGCAGCGTTACCCCACAGTAGTATGCCATATGTCATGATACTGTAGAAGTAGCTGAAGTAGACAAGACACGCCGTTTTAATATCTGTAAGTATTCGGATCTTTTTGACAGCATAGGCTGCTGAACTAAGCCTGGCCGAAATTTTCCCGATATGAGGCCCCCATTGCTATTTGGAGCCTAACGTTATGCCCAGAAAGACAGTGTCATCGACCAATTCTATTATATCATCCCTAACCTTAACACTGGTTTTAACAAGTCTTACATTAGGTAAGGTGAATCTTACACATTTAGTTTTATTTTCATTAATAATAAATTATTCGCACAAAACCAGTGGACTATCCTAGAGAGGGCAATGTTTACATCGTCAAGTTCGCGCTGTCCACGTTTAACTTTAAATATTAAAGAAGTGTCATCAGCAAACAAAACTACCTCGTGGTCGTCTCTTATGAGGTGAGGGAGATCATTAATATATACTAGAAAAAGAAAAAATCCCAAAATTGAACCCTGCGGTACCCCATTGCTACAGGAGAACCAGGTGACTGTTTACCATTGATCACTACTTTCTGGACCCTATCACTTAAGTAAGAATTGACGAAATTCAAGGCCGTCCCCCGGATTCCGTAATGATCAAGTTTCTTAATTAAAGTCTGGTGCTGAACGCCATCGAAGGCCTTAGATAAGTCACAGAATACACCATAAGCATCATATGACTCATCCCAGGCCCTGTATATACACTCTAATAATTTAATTCCGGCATCAGTGGTGGACCGACCACGAGTGAAACCGAATTGTTTTGTATGTAATAGTTTATTAACGTTAAAGTGATTTTGCATTTGAATAAGCATAATTTTTTCAAAAATTTTACTAAATGTAGGTAGTACAGAAATGGGACGGAAATTGGACGGATCTCAAGTACTACCCGATTTAAACAGGGGAATTAATTTACTAGATTTCATTAAATCAGGGAACACACCACTATCAACACTATTATTAAATATTATTACTAGTTCAGGAGCAACCATTTCAACAAAAGAATTTACTAAATACACAGAGATGCCCCAGAGGTCAGCTGTTTTCTTGATATTTAAAGATTTAAAAGTTTTTAAGATGGTGTTTATGTTAACTTTACTGAATTTAAATATAACGTTACAACAAGGAACGTTTGCTTTTAACAAAGATTCTGCAATGGGGGTTGAAGAGCCTAGGGTTTTTGTCAAATCTACAGGAATTCGGGAGAAAAAAATTTCAAATTCGTTAGCGACCTCGAAGTCTGATGTTGTTATTTTACCATTTATATTAAGTTTAAAATTATTATCATTTAATTTTTGTGGACCTCTTTCCGCGTTTATAATTTTCCAAGTAGATTTAACTTTGTCTGCACTATTGAGAATTTTATCACTTATATATTTTGATTTAGCTGCTAAACAATCTGCTTTAAACTTTTTTGAATAAGTTTTAACATAATCTAGAAATTCAACTGATCTATTAAGCTGTCTTTCTGAGTATATAGTTCATAAAGTTTTTGTCTACTTTTGTGTATACCCTCAGTGGCCCATTCACTGAAAGTAGGACTATCACTAATCATGACCTCCTTAGACTTGAATATGGAGTTGAACTCGTTGTAAAAAGAATCAAAAAATAATTTATACATTACATTTGGATCTAAGCCAGTGTCTAAGAATGGAATTTTATTGCAAAGTCCAACGTTCCAAGCGGTCACCAGTTGAGCCCTTGCGTCATTGTTCCAATGGCGCAAGGAGGCGCTGGAGCGGGACCACAGACCTGCGTCTCGAGAAATCGAGGACCAGCGGTCCCAACTCCGCCAGGATCTCATGGAGTCATGGAGGGTGCGACTTGAGCAACCCAAGGGGGGTGCCATCTTCATCGCGGCGGTGAGACCGATCATGGACGATTGGCTGCAGAGGCAGCATGGTGACCTCACGTACCGTGCGACGCAGATGGCTGCCGGGCATGGATGCTTCGGTAGCTATCTGTTTCGCATGCATCGTGAGGTCACACCCCGGTGTCAACACTGCGAGGTTCCGACGACGACACCGCACTCCACACGTTGGTGGAGTGCTCAGCGTGGGCGAGTCAGCGCCGGGACCTCGTAGTGGGTCTGGGCGTGGATACCCTCTCGCTGGGGACCATGCTTCAAGCCATGGTATCCAGCGGGAGTAGGTGGAACGCGGCCGTGTCCTTCTGCGAGCAAGTCATGCTCGCGAAGGAGGCGGCCGGGAGGGAGAGGGAGCGTACCCTCCCCGCCGAGTTCCGTAGTCGGCGGCCAGGCCGCCCCAGACTACGCGACTACGCCCAAGACTATCGTCCTCCATGATCGGGGCCTGAGGACGGCGGGATCGCCACCCACCGTCCTTACAGAAGCAGGCTAGAAGGGTTGCGTGCTGCGGGGCCTTTGCCCCATAGCACGCAACCAGATTCACTCACGGACGCGGGATAAAACCCGACCCCAATGACGCGGGATTCTCGTCCCGACCAAACACCCGCAGAGACCACAGGGGTGGTCAAAGTCCGCCGGGCGCCACTGGACATACCCTCTGCTAGTAACCAGGGACGCCCGGCAACGGACGTTAGAGCGGCCGCGGCCTTGGGCCGCGGAATTAAAAAAAAAAAAAAAAAAAAAAAAGCGGTCACCAGTTATTGGTCTACATAATATTTTACGTTTTATAACTTTTTCTTTAGTTATTTTAAAAGATGCTATTTGCCCACAATGGTCTGAATCTAGCTTTTTTATAATACTTTTACTTTCTGGCAGCATATCGCTGTATATATTATCCAGGCAAGTGGCTATTGTAGCACAATATCTAGTAGGCTCCAAAAATAAGTTTGTAACATTGTGTGATTTAAATAAATTTAAAATATTATAACTCATAGGCGTATTAACAAGTAAATCGACATTAAAATCACCACAAACTATTAGGTACTTATTAGTTTTTCCAAGTTTACATAGAACTTTGTCAATAAGTTCCTCAAATTCGCAAAAGGGCGAGGTTCCAGGTTTATACACGCATACTACTATGAATTGCTCCATTTCCACGCAAGACAGTTCGACTTTACACTCTAGAGAAAGAGACACAATATCTTTCCGTTCTTTAAATTTAAGTTTTTTATTTAATAAAATCAAAGATCCCCACCGTACTGTGGTCACCCTGCAGAATGCACTACCAACCCGGTGATTACTGAAATTGAACATGAGCTCATTCGACTTACGCATATGTTCTGTAATACAAAAAATATCAATATTATCTGAATTCATTAACAGTTCCAACTCTAACTTATACATTACTCTATACTTACAACTAAGTATAGCAAAAAGTGTCGTTACAACTTTTGGTGTTTATTTTTTCCGTCTAGCCCCCTTTCGCAACGCGCGATAAGGAACTTCGTTCCAATAACCTTCTCGACTATCTAAAGTACTGCAACACAATATTTACAGTTGGATGGTAAGTTAAAGTACCCACTTTGGTCTTTCCTGGATAAAACGATTTTGAATTTCCTTACTTGTCAGGAACATAGTTATTTAAGCCCCCGTCTATCTTAATTTAAAATTTGCATTTATTTACAAAGAGAATTACAATTTACATAATTATGAACAAAAAATATTTACACTACAATATGTCGTTTAAAAAATCCTGCGCGTCATTGCTGACTGGGAAGCTTCGCAGAATGCTGGATGTGTTGCCACGTTGGATGGCGATACTTATACTTTGGGTCAGAAAAAAGAATCATCAAGAATCAATAGAGCATCGATTAAGCATGCCGTTCACACTCCCCTCCCCGCAGGGTAGTTCCGGTACAGTTGCGGTCACAAAAAGTTGCCCTTGCAGTGCAGTTGCTTGTGTACAGACAGACAAAGGTAAATGATGGTCTCCACTTCGGAGAAAATAAATACGTTTCGATTGCAAAGTAATCACTATTCAATGAACTCGGCTCGCACATAACTGCATTGATTGAACTTTACATTATGCATCGTTACAAGTTAATGAGTCCGTTTTATGAGCTTATTGGTCCAATTTTGGGCACTTTCAATATTTAACATTGGCCCTTGACCTTATGCTTACCGTATTTTTCTACCGATAACACTACCTGCCCTGTGTTATTTTTTTAACTTTCAAGACTGGTGTATGTAATCCAATCAAAACATTATTATCGAGAAGTTATCAGATAAGTATCGTTAGTACTTACGTGTTTCGTGTTATGTATTTATCATCAAGGAACCTACTTGGTTATTGAATACTAGGTGACTACCGCGGCTCCACTCGCGGGATTTAGCTATCTTTCCCAATTCCTATACGAACATGTTACAGGGGTAGCCTATGTCACTTGGAGATCATTTTCACTAATATGAAGCAACATTATTCCGGAGTGTATAAATAAGCTACTTTTTATCGCGATAATGTGTTCCCGTGGGAAATGAAAGAAAAACTATATCATGCAACCGGAGGCGCTCTGTAATCGGCTAGTATGTTATAAGCCATACATTAATCTAATGAACTTTACAATATATATAATCAAATCGATTAAAAAATCATATTTAAACTTGCATCGATTATCATAATGTACCGAGTCACATGGTTACATCACTAGTTACGTTGCAAATATAAACGTCAAAACGGGCTTTTTAACTTTTTACGAGTACAGTATTAAATAAAACTTTTTAAAAGAGAACTTATTACCTTGCTTTTATTACCATTCGAATGCCAAGGTCTTATGAACAGTGACCAACACCTACTCTCACCCAGAAGAATATGCCAAAGGTTACCAATAAAGTACCCCCTGGGGATGCGGACTCCCAGCACAGAGAACATACTCGTCGTCTCGATACTTAACCAACAAGTACTTAACATGAGACAGTAACGATGATGACTACTCATTGGTGATTTATTGCACACCTTGACTAATCTATCTTATTAATGGAAACATAATTCCGATAAAATAAAGTTATTTATATTTATTACTTACCTTCAACAAGCTTTGATATTAGATTATATGTACTGTCTAATAACTGCAAATGTTTTACCCCATGGGACATGGGACCAAGAAAAATACTGGCTAAATGTGAATTACGCCTCTACCTAATACTAATACTATTACTAGCTTTAAACCCACCACTCTACCCGCGTCATAGAGCAACAAATTTGGTCCGTTCGACCCTTGTTCTATGCTCTATGACGCGCGTAGTCACCTATTTTCACCAGACTGCGTCAGCGAGGGTTATGTGTTTCGCGCGTATGTATGTATGTATGTATGTTTACTTGTTCCCCTCTACAGGCATGACGGCTGGCTGGATTTCGTCGATTGGAGTCTCAAATGAAAGGTAATGATCTCCTGAGTGTTACTGGGTACATGAAATCTGAATAAAAAGTTAGTTGTCAAAAAAAATCTTGGTCAAACTTTTCGAGGGGGGTATCAAAATAAAGAGTTTTTAAACAGGATTTTAGAAATATAAACAACATATATGTTTAAATGTAAGTTGATATGAGAAATCGTGTTACAAAAGCATGAAACTAAAAAGCTGTTAATAAAAATAAATAATTATATAAACAATAAAAAAACCCGACTGCACATATCCAGATATTAACTATGATCTGACGGGACTCCAATAATATCAGTTCAAACCTAGATACAAAGTGAGTCCCGCCTGCTTATAGTTAAATATCTGGATATGTGTGGAAAGTGTGGAAGTTTCTAAGAAGTTTTGGAGTTGGGAAATCTCGCCATCAGGCCCTTCCTAAGGATATAAATGTCAACGCTCTTAACCAGCATTTCACTGCCTTATCCTATTTTAATGGAACAACTAAGGCGCAGACCTTACATTATCTTTCATCACTCCCAACTCCTAACCATTCTCAATTTGTCTTTGATCTATTTACAGCTTGTGATGTTAAGAAGAGTATTATAGCAATCACATCCAAAGCAGTCGGCAGTGACTGTATTAGCCGGAATATGATCCTGCCCATCCTCGATGAGATCCTTCCAATCATTTGCTTTATTCTTAACTCCTCGCTTACAAATGCTACCTTCCCATCATCGTGGAAAGATGCACTTATTACTCCCCTCCCAAAAAATCAAACCCTTCCTTACTAACCGGTTATCGTCCTATATCCATACTTCCTTTCCTTTCCAAAGTCCTCGAACGGCTCGTTAATGCCCAGCTAAGTTCATTTATCCGCAAAAACAATCTCCTCAACCCTCTCCAATCCGGTTTTCGCTCTGGTCATAGTACGGTCACTGCCTTGATTAACATTACGGATGACATTAGGTCTGGAATGGAGAGTGGTAAGTTAAATACTCTGTCTCTTAGACTTCAGCAACGCCTTTAACACGGTGGATTTTGATGTCTTGCTTTCGATACTTCGCTCTCTTAACAACTGTAATAGATTGGTGTCGTAGTTACTTGTGCGGCTTCGACAGCGGGTATGCATTGAGGACACTGGGTCCAACTGGTGTAGTACTAGCGTCGGTGTGCCCCAAGGCAGTGTTCTCTCTCCTTTACTCTTCGCGGTTTTTATCAATTCTATCTCTAATCAGCTTCGTTCTTCCTACCACCTTTATGCAGACGATCTACAGATTTATACGCAGGCTCCTTTGGAAAACTCATCGGATGCGGTGGACGTGATCAACGAAGATCTGTCACGGATAGTCTCCTGGAGTAAATCCTATGGATTGAGAGTGAATCCGTTAAAGACTCAGGTGATTATAGTTGGCAGCAGTAGAACCGTTTCAAAAATGGACACGACGCAGATCCCACCGGTGGTATTTGATGGCGTCACTTTACCTTTGAGTGAGAGGGTCAAGAATTTGGGGGTAACTATTGATCATACACTGTCTTGGGACCCACAATTGCAGGAGGTGAGCAGGAAACTGTTTGCTTCCGCAGAGTCGCTTAGGAAACTACAAAATCTACTTCCTATTTCCACAAAGGTTGCCCTCTCAAAGTCATTACTTCTCCCTATCCTTGATTATGCAGATTCCAGCTATCTAGATCTTGCCGAGAACCAACTAGATAAACTTGAGCGTCTTCAGAATGTTTGCTTAAGATTCATATTTGGTTTGCGCAAATATGATCATGTTTCACAGTTTCGATCTCAACTCAAGTGGTTGCCCATTTGATCTCGCCGAAATACGCACGTTCTCTCCCTTCTATACAATATATTGTTCAATCCTTCCACTCCTACCTACTTAAAGACTCGGTTCGAGTTTCTACATGACACGCATGATAGGTGCTTGAGATCATCGAAAAACCTACGGTTGAGAATGCCTCAGCACTCCACAAGCTTTTTCGATAACTCTTTCACGGTTACAGCTATTCGATTGTGGAATAGGTTACCTGTGGAGATAAGGCGAGCAATGGTTAGGGAACACTATTTAGCATTGGAACACTTATGAGCTGCAACATTGGTATGCACAAACATTACTCCTCTGTTTATCTATAAATATTATGTATTATATATGTAAGTATGTATGTATGTATGTATGTATGTATGTATGTATGTATGTATGTATGTATGTATGTATGTATGTATGTTGTATGTATGTATGTATGTATGTATGTATGTATGTATGTGTGTATGTATTTAGATTGTAATTTTATTTACCTAATTTAGTATTTGTATAATATTGCTTGACATGAAATTGTAAAATTTTGATATTTCTATGTGCTCTTTATGTGCCTAAACTGAATAAACGAAATTGATTATTTTATTCTTCTACTTTGATTTAAAAAAAAAGACGTTTCTCAATTCGACCGTATATATATGTATGTATATAAATTGTGTTAGTTCGCGGATAACTTCGTCGTTTATGAACCGATTTTAATAGTTATTTTTGCTTGGTATTTCCAAGGTAGTCCCCTATTATAAGGAAACCAGGATCTGATGATCGGATCACAGAAAAATCCATGGGAGCCTTCAAAAATTGTAAGGGCGACTAGTGTGTTTGTTAATTTTTTCGTTAGGTATTATAAAGAACTACCATTTAATGAAGGTTTGGACTCGATCTGATGAGGGAGCTGAAATCCAGTCGAGGGAACTCATCAACGATTTACAGCAGTTACGTTGTGTTTGGGTTTGATTAATTTGTATTGAAGAGAACTTTACAAACTTACTACTTACTACCCAACTTTTTAGTTTACGATAAAGCAATGAGTTTGCTTCTACTATTCCGTAAAGATTAACAGGCACCGCACACTAGACGACATGTCGCCGCGTCTACTAGCAGCGTCTTGTTGCGGCGTTGTCGTTTGCAATTGGCGTCTTGTCGTCGCGACTAGACGCGAAGCTGTCGCTAGCATCGGCGACATGCAGGAAGCGATCATTAGTAGTGGAGTATTCGAGAGAGACGGTTGTTGTTCATCTTGTGAGTCAATATGAAGCCTCTAGTTGCACTTGCCTTGGTGCTTATAATGCAAAGGAAAATAAACACGTGCACCTTCCTCAGCGCTCACAGCGTGACTGATGACTGCGGACTGACGCAGTTGTCGCGCGACTGTCGTCGTGTGTGCGCGTGCACGGCGCGTCTAGACGCGGCGACAAGTAGCGAGCGCGCAGCCTGTCGCCGCGTCTAGACGCTGAGCTGTCGCTGTCGCGGGTCGCCTAGTGTGCGCCTGGGGTTAGGTAGAAATTATAATTCGCAGAAACAAATGTCATCGGCAAGACTTGAACATGCGGCCCTTGTAACCACTAAGCTAAGATGACCATACCGATTTCATTCAAGTTTTGCTTTATATTATTCTAGATCGTGTTTTTACGGTTAAACGTTGGAGATGCGATCTACCCGCTGTACGCCTGAACTACTACCTAATAGGTTTCAGTTTATCGTGTTGCAACGATATTTAAACACTGAGGTTTAGGAGGCATCTAGCCAAACATTGAATTAAATTGGAATGGTCATGTCAAGGAATGGCCGCAAGTTCGAGTCCTGTTGCTAACATACATTTTTGGGAATTATGATATTATTATGAATCAAAAACAGGATAAACTAAAAGAAAAAGTTTATTCACAAGAAATAAGTAAGTCAGGATTTTATACAAAAGTACCCACTACACCGTTTGTTTTATCAGTAAATTACACAACTTGTATTTGCAATATTTGATACTAACGTTAACTACACGTAAACTTATTAGTACGTGGGCCGTAGAACATTGAAAAATATTGATTAACAGCAAGCTAATTTTTCGTAAGTAGCTTTATTTTACCTAGAACTCGGTAAAATGGATGGGAACTTTTGATATTTGATTTATAATGATGTACTTAATACCTTCACCACTTTGCAGCTCTATACAAATTAATGCAACCTTACAATTTTGTTCCGAATATTTTAATTGGATAACTCTGTTAGCTACCTGATTTGAGATTTCTTTTTGAGATACTGCTGAGAATGCAAATATTCGAATAAAAATGAGCCTGCTGTTATTCAATATTTTTCAATGTTCTACGGCCCGCGTATTATATCTAAACAGGGTCACATGCCCTATATAAAAACTAACAGCAATTACTTAAGACATGTTATCGCTACGAGAGTTGGAGAACGACTGCCCGACCTATTCCACGACGCTATTTTATAGGAACGGAGGGGGGGTATTCCGCGTGCGAAGCTACCTCCTAACAATATATATATCATAATCAAATTTCATAATCAAATATGTCACTGACATCACAATTTTTGTGTTTTATTATCTTTTTATTCGCGTTTTATTTCTAACTAATTGACTGAGGGACCGAAGTCCGTTTCAACTTGCAAACTGGGGAGAATTTCTTTCGTCTGTACCTACGGGTTCTGTCAGATCATGTTTGAGGCCGTATTTATCAACCGATTTGCATGAAACTTTATACACACACTCCTTGCTTACAATAAATAATATTTGAATCATATTTTTTGGATTGGATGACAAATGAAAGGGTAATAAAGAAAATTGAAGAAGAAATTTTCTAAACAAAGACGCTCCCGAAGTCTACGGTTCATAGAACTACTAGTTTTATTTTTACTTACGCTAATGAAATGATATGAAAAATGAATGATAGATGAATGATAGATGCTTGAGATTGCAGAAAAGTGAAGTCTAATATAACAATGGGTTCAAACTTCAACCACATCAGGTAATCCAGCTCAATTTCTGCCGCCGGGCGCCACTGGGAATTCTCTCAGTGCTTACCGGAGGCGCTCGGGAACGGATGTTCTGGACAATAATATTTAAAAGTATTAGACACACATGAATGAAAATATTTAATTCTTCAAACCATTATAAAATATAATTCAGTATGTATGGAAAGTGACCATTCCCCTTTGCTTAGTATTCGCAGCATTTCTCGTTGCTGCTTCACTCCTATTTATCATATAGTGATGTTATACAGGCCATAGCTTTTGTCGATAAGTAAACTATCTAGTAGAATTTTTAATTTGAGCCAATAAATCTTTGGCTAAGCGCGTACAAACAAACTCTTTGGTGTGATAGCATTAGTATACTTAGATGTATAGTAGTAGAAGCCTTGTCCAGTACAAATAACACATTAATGCTCAAACATTATTGATTACATATTGTTGCACTTGGGTCTATTGTCAATAATTGACCACCTACAATACCTATATACGAGTACCTAACTAACAAGCTATTAGTAAGTAATTACTAATTAAATTACCATAGATCGGTATCAGGTAGAAATATTTCTTGTACTTCTGTACATTTAACTCACTTACACAGGTGAATATTATTTTTTAGTGGAAGTGATAAATGTGTAAAAAATCGATTTGGAGATTTTGAGCGTCCCGTAAGACCTCCTCCTTCCCTGAGGCGAATACTTTTTTTATATGTATTTAGGTTGACAAACTGACGCCACCCGCCTGATGGTAAGCTATGGCGATGTCTGGCGATTGTGGGCGACTCTCATAGTTCACAGAAATACTATAGAGAGTGGCCCTCAACTTGACGGCTTCTTCAGGCTTCGCTTAAAGAACGCAGGGTTATATGTGGGAGGAAACACTTGCGCAGGTAGGGCGTTCCAGGTCACTATCGTTCGGCAGAACGAACGTTTAAAACACTCGATTCTCGCGAAGACGGTTTCCACAGTGTGAGAGTGACTCTGCCCGGCATGCTTTGTTCTTGATCGGAAGGAAGAGGGTGGGATCATGTTGAAGAGCTCTTCAGAACACTCACCGTGGCAAGGCTATCCGTTACCTCCGGACAATCTATAATGCGAATAGCGCGTCGCTGCATAGCGTCCAGGTGCTCTGGGGTGGTGTAAAGAATCACTTTACCTTGTTCAGTATTCCTTGTTTCCGCGAAGCTAGCCCAATACATTTCTCAATGTAGTTTTTATTATTGAGCTCTCGACAAACGTCTATGCCATGTCTAGATTGTACTTCATTGGTAATATTGCACTCTGAAGAGTGTGTAGGGGAAGGAAAGGAGATTTCTTCGCTGTAAACGCACACGCCTGTGTTGAACTCCACCAAGTTCTCGGCACCCCATTGGGAGATACAGTCGAGGTTCCGGTCGAGATCAGCCAC
The DNA here is from genome assembly GCA_963556515.1 of Nudaria mundana. Lineage (NCBI taxonomy): Eukaryota > Metazoa > Arthropoda > Insecta > Lepidoptera > Erebidae > Nudaria > Nudaria mundana. Next base: position 21,011,932 of record OY748298.1, read on the forward strand.
GAGTTGTCGTATCTCCTCTTCAATCTCAGATCGCCCCGCCGTCGGACGAACCGAGTAACTCCCGTGCAATGTGCTGTCATCTGCATAGCAATCAATGTTCCCGAGCAATCGATTTGCACAGTTGAGGAGGTAGACCATATGCCGAAAGCTTGGAAAGGAGCGAACCATGCCAGACCCTATCGAAGGGTTTGGCGATGTCCAGGCTAATAGCCAAGGACTCGCCGTACCTTTCCATAGCGTCACTCCAAACATGCGTGACGAATGCCAAGAGGTCACCCGTTGATCGTTTTGGCCTGAAGCCATATTGCCGATCATTGATTAGCGAGTGATCCTCTAAGTATCGCATGAGCTGTTTGTTAATGAGAAGCCTAAGCACCTTGCTATTGACTGAGGTGACAGATATGGGTCGATAGTTGCCTGGATTAGACCGATGCCGTGTTTGAGGATCGGTTGTACGTTCCCTTCTTTCCAGGCCTCCGGCACGAGTCCTAAAGAGTATGACAGGCGGTACACACGCGCTAATACTGGAGACAACACAGCAGCACATTTCCGTAGTACCACCGCCGGAATGCCGTAAGAGCCACTGTCTTTCCGCGGGTAACAATATCAGGCATAGTGTGGCTACAGTGGGCGATGGCGGGGGGCTGCAGACCACGGTCGTCAACCCGGGAATTAGCCGCAAAGAGGTCTGCGAGCATATCCACCTTCTCTTGGGCTTTGTGAGCCAGTGATCCATCAGGATGACGCAGTGGTGGCAGCGAGGGTTGGCAAAAATTAGACTACACGGCTTTGGCCACTTGCCAGTATCCACGGCTGCCCGTGGGATACTGGCAAGTGGATACAGCCCGTGGGATGTGAGCTCCTGACCAAGCCGTGTGACTCACTGGGCATTCGCTCTCTTGAAGGTCCTCTTGCTGGACCTAGTGGCCCCATGGTTAACGACCTCCCAAACGTGGTCAGAGATGCAAAATGTTGGCTGTTCGCAGACGACTTAAAACTGTTTCTCTCAGTGGAGAATAGTTCCGATTGCGATCGTCTGCAGCAGGATATAGATATGGTGGCCGAGTAGAGCGCTGCAAATAGATTGTATTTTAATTCGCCCAAATGGAATATTATTAGTTACCAGGTAGACGGAGCGGTTTTGACGGGTTGAGAGCATGAGTCACTTGGGCGTTCGTATGGTACCGGATCTTACGTTTTGTAATCACATCGTCAGTATCTGCGGAAAGTCTTTCAGAAGCCTCGGACTTATCCTGAGGCAATGTAAGGAGTTCCGCGGTACCGAGGTGGCTAGGATACTATATAACTCACATGTTAGGAGTAGAAACGAGTGGGATAATATGGAATCCGCACGAGGCCAAATATATCCAATTACTATAAAAAATACAAAATAAATTTATACGGTTTTTATATCTGAGAGAGTACGGAGTGTACCCGTTCTACCCTCTGATGTATCCGACCCTGTTCGTGCTCGGCATGGTTGGGTACAGCAGGCTGTGCGTGCGGCGCAATGTCGGGCTGTGCTTGTACGTGTGCTGCGCGGACTCGCAACCCACCTCAAGGTGTAAGCGACGGCGGCGCTCGGACTCTGCGCGCCAGATAATGCTGTCACTAGGAGGCGCGGTTTTCCTACTTTCTGCAGGCCTGTTTGCCGACACGGTGTTTATGACACGGGGGCCCACTCACTCTGTGAGTGGGCCCCCGTGTCATATGCTGTAATGCTCTTAAATAAAATAGCAGATCAAATAGATATTTTTGTGTTACTACACACAGAATTCACGAGGGTTGTTACATTACAATGTTAGCGAAAACAGTTTACAGTAAATACATTTGTCATAGTATTGTTTTTAATTGTAGTACCTAATTATTAACTAAAACTTAAAATTATTTTTAACACTATTTTACATAAATTAATTGGTTAAGTGTAAGTTTTGTTTAAAGTACCTAGGTAGTTATTGGTACTGTTCAGTGCAACTGTTCTGTGGTTTAGCGTATTTATTTATTGTAAGTATCTAACGTTTACCTAAAAGTATAACATTTCAGTGGCAAAGCTGTAACAGTGTTATAGTTGAATTAATAAATACATAAATATTGTACGCTGGTTTGAGGCAGTCCACGTTTGGGTCACGTGCCGCCCGAGCCGAATGTTTTATCTGGACAGCTTCGGCACATTCACGCCCGCATCAGGGGCGAGCTTTGTGGATGCTGGCGAGATCAGTAAAAGGGATATAATTTTCCATCCCTAACCTAATCTCGCCAGTAACGGCAGCAGCGCTATCCGAAGGCGCCTTCCCTTCAAAGCAACGCTGATTCCACGTGACGGACGCAATATTATCGCGGAAACCGTCCCAGTCTGCCGACGAGTAGTGCCATAATCGTCGAGTCATTTGCCCAGCATGAGCAGGAGGTAGCACTAGCAAGCTGGCGTGCTCCATGTACATGACACACTGTACTGGGCTGGGCGACTCGTCAGCAGTAGATCTAGCAAAGCGGGCGTGTGGTCTGACCCGTCAGGTATCCGGGTGATCCGTGTACCATCTGGGTCAGATCGTGGGAGAGAGCAAATGCATGGGCAGTTCGTCCCGCATGATCGGTCCTGAGAGACCCCAGCCATTTAATGTGATGACCGTTAAAGTCCCCCAGAACAACCATCGCATCGTCAGCCATCTCGCTGAGGTTTTCGAAAGCCTTGTTGTCTCAGTATCCCCTTTGTGGGAGCGGTAGACGCGCACGTAGATCTGGCTCCTAGAGCCATGATCTAACTACTCATATAACTCTACTAATATAATATGTATAATAATATATTATGCTTATCATTTATCGATGATCCCAAAATGGAAATATCACGAAACTGTGTTAATTAATTTAACTGATACAGATCTTGTTGATGACTCTGTAATTATTAAATTCATTAACCTTTAGCAGAGCAGACAGACATACATCACGCCTAACCCGAGGGGTAGGCAGAGGTGCATTACATACCCACACTTTGTCACTTATTTGTTGATTCCACGTAATAGAAGGCGAGTCTATTGCCGCTTCACGGGGCTTGGTATATAATAAAGAGAGATGTCGGTAGAGCAACTTCGCAGGATAGCATTGGCTAAGGACGTAGAGTATATTTCCATGATAGTTTAAAACCTCCTTGCAATATTCCAAAGAGGGCAGGCAGAGGCGCATAACACACACATTTTACCAACAGTTCTGTTGGTCCTACGTATGCCTATTGCAGTTATCGGGCACCACAATAGAGAATTTAAATCAAGTCATTTATTGCATCATGTGTAGGTAAATAGTCACACAGAGGAGGAATCATAATTTGTGATAGTTGGTGCATAGTAAGTCATATCAATAGTACTTATAGAATAATTTTGTAATCAGAATCGAAATTACAACAGTCACAACAGATGGTACATACGATTACCTACCTAAGTACAAACATGCAGTATATTAGTTAGTTAATCTTCTGCATTAGACGACAGGCTGTCCTGTTCGGTGACAAAGTGTAATAACTAATTGATATTTCCCAACATAATGCATCTGCACAACAGGTCTCGCTACTGAACTGTACAATGTTAACCACTCTGTGACGTGAGCTCATCTCCTGCAAGTGGTGTGAGTACGTATATAAGCTTGAGGATATTCTTGACACGCGTGCAGTACTAGTACCTGCTGTGTGTAAGACACTTGGACGTTAACATGAAGCTTTTCGTAAGTTTTTGTTATTGTTTTTAAATGAGACACGTACTACTAACATATAAATTACCACCAGACAACAAAGACAGCATTCGCGTTCCCATTTTCCATTGCTGCTTCGTCCTATTGGCCAACGGCGTGATGAGTACTACTGAAAAAATATTTTTTAATTTAATCATTAATTAAATACAAAAATATTTTTTCGGTAGTACTCATGAAGATTAACTCGTTCAATTAAACAAACCCTTTTAGCTTTATTAAGACGGAGCGTAGTGGAGTCTTCTCTAAGATGGTCCCAATCGAAAATGTATGCAAAATGAGTGAAGGCGTGCGTGGGGTGAAGCCCCACAGCCCTTCTAGCCTGATTCTGTAAGGACGGTGCGTTGCTAATCCACCGTCCTCAGGCCCCGATCATGGAGGTCGATGGTCCTGGGCGTAAATGAGTCCGCGGTGCCCTCATCGCACACTTCAGAACTCAGCGGGGAAGGTACGCTCCCTCACCCTTCCGGCCGCCTCCTTCACGAGCATAACCTGCTCGCAGAAGGAAACTGCGTTCCACTGGCTCCCGCTAGAGACCATGGTTTGTAGCATGGTCTCCAGCGAGAGGGTATCTACGCCCAGGCCCACAACGAGGTCCCGGCGCTGACTCGCCCATTCTGAGCATTCCACCAACGTGTGGAAACGGCATTCCGCTTCATCTTCGCCGGAAGCCTCGCAGTGTGGACACGCGGGTGACCTCACGATGCATTCGAAACAGATACTCACCGAAGTTTCCGTGACCGGTGATGATCTGTGTCGCACGGTACGTGAGGTCACCTTGCTGCCTCTGCAGCCACTCCTCCATGATCGGTCTCACCGCCGCGGTGGTGGTGGAGCCCCACTTTGGTTGCGCAAGCCGCACCTTCCATGTCTCCATGAGATCCTGGCGGAGTTGGGACCGCTGGTTTTCGATTTCTCGCGACGCAGGCCTGTATTTCCGCTCCAGCGCCTCCTTGTGCCATTGAAACAATGGCTCTCGCTTCCAGGTCCCATGGAGGGGTCGCAGCTAGGAGACATGCAGCCTCTAGGGAGATCGTGCGGTACCCTCTTATTGTCCTGACGGCCGAGGTCCTCAACGATCTGTGTAAAATAGCAACGTTGTAGGCCGTCAGACGTCATCTCCCCTGAAACTAGTTAAAAACAAACTAAAGGTAGCACATTATCAGTACAACCCTGATACCCTAAAATGCCAATACAATAAGTAATTCTTGTAGTGACTCGTATTGAGACATTCATTGATGTAACAAGCATTGTATTCCAACTGTGGAAACGAGAAAATAAGATGCTAAGTTCTTTGTATAAAACTTGTTCTTACTTTTCCATGAACTAACCAAATGCTTCCATGAGCATATTTTTCATTATTTTCTACCGATCACCTATTCCCGATAGAAAGTCTTTTACCATAGATATTCGCAGACTTTTAGGAATATCCGTGATTACCGCAGTAACATTGCCTCAACCAATATTGAGCGGTCTTACTTTTTCTCAATTTAAAAATTACGCTCGTATCTGTGTTTCAATACTAATATACTTACTGTTTTGGAAACTATTAACGTGATGGTTTCTCGTAACCATTCTTAACGTCACCTCTGAAATTTCGTAGGTAACCTATCGTTACGCAATTACCACGAGATAATCCTCTTTTATAATAAAGAGTCAGCCGAGTCGCCCCAAGAGGCGGGATAGCACCCGACCCCATCTTGACAGAGACCGCAAAGGTGGCTAATTTCCGCCGGCGTCCTGAGGTTAAGATGGATAGTGAAAAAAACAGTATTCTGTTTTTTTAACTATCTGTCAGTGAAGGATATGGTAGAATAATTTAAAATAAACAAGCACCCTCCTTAGTTAAACTGTTGTTGACTGATTTGTTGGTTGTATGACGACTTGACGACCACTCCCCATGTCAATGATTTACTCAAGCCAGGTGGGGCCGCCGGTGTATTGCCAAGTTCACTGTGTAGTATCCACAAGCACTTATTACAACAGCCGATGGGATATGTTGCGCTCAAACCGCACGAGTCGTTTACGTAAACTTGCGGGTTGACCTAATGGCTGTTCGATTTTATGTTTGTCACGTGACATCACTATCTATGTGCTTACACCATCTGAGACCCGCAGCTCCACACACGTTACTTTTTCTGTTCATTCGGTTGTGATAAAACACAAAAAATTGTCCTCGCACCAATTCAAATCAGGCAGGACAATATGGAAAAAGAGTAATCTAAAACGCATGTACCGTTTTTGATATATGAGTGGTGCGGACGGACAGACAGCAATAAATTATAGTCAGAGACAATAAGATAAATCGGTCCAACCACTCTCGAGTTTTAGCACTTTTAGAATTTACTTGTAGGTACTATTATATGTTAGGTGGTTTTAGCGAGACACACGAACAGCCGTTCAATATTATTTATAGAGATAGATAATAATATAATATCGTTATTATTGCATAATGTAATGTACCTGCACCTAAAAGTTCTGAATCAGAGCACCGATGTTTGTACATCTGCTTAAACCTCGTATGAACCCTACAATCGGTCGGTGAGCAGAGTTCAACCTTAGGTAACTGAACAATCGGGTTCGCGTGAAAGTTGTCGCCGACATCAAGGTGAGGGCCGCACTTCCGTACCCACGATGGTGGTCCTCCGGCAAGTTTCTGTATTGAACCCTGACATTTACATTTAATGATTGTCATTAACAATAACAATGTTCTCGTATATTGACACGTTTACAGTTAATCTCTTAAAAATACAAAGGGGAATGGTCACTTTCCATACATACTTGTGCCACGAGTGTCACACACTTCAAATAATATTAAAATGATACAATTTATTATCATTATTGTGTTGTAATTGAAATCATTGAAATAAAAGTCCTAGTTTTTTTACATTGTTTTGTTTAATCTGAATTATATTTTATAATTGTTTGATGATAGAAATATTTTCATTCATGTGTGTCTTATACTTTTAATATTATTGTCCAGATATTGAGCTGGATTACCTGATGTGGTTGAAGTTTGAACACATTGTTATATTAGATTAAGATTAGATTACGCTCTGCAGCAATCTCGAGCATAAATTTGTCTTCACATTCTTGTCATGTTTAAACCGCAATTTATGCACAATAATTATCATCTAGAAGTGATTCATATAATTTCATAAGCGTTAGTTAAAATAAGATTAGTTAGAAATAAATCGCAAATAAAAAGATGCCTCTTAAACCTCAGTGTTTAAATATCGTTGCAACACGATAAACTGAAACCTATTAGGTACCGTACCCTCCAACGTTTACCGTAAAAACGCGATAAAGAAATATATGAAGCAAAACTGGAATGAAATCGGTATGGTCATCGTAGCTTAGTATACATAAGGGCCGCATGTTCAAGTCTTGCCGATGACATTAGTTTCTGCGAAATATAATTATCAACTCTTCTCAAGACCAGAAGGCTGGTTACTTTTTAGCTCAAAGAATAAGCATTGCCATACAACGTGGCATTGCTGCCAGCCTTCTGGGAACATTGCCAATCGGCGACGAGGCGGAGGAGTTCTTTGACGCCTGTATATACTGTAGATTTTAATGTGTATAGTATATAGTATATTTGTAGTAAGTGTAAAAAGTATTTTCATATTTCTACCTAAATCTTTACGAAATAGTAGAAGCAAACTCATTGCTTTCTAATACAAAAGATATCGATATTTTACTTCACAGTTACCTAGTGGACAGAGCCAATATTGTTATATCAGATTCGTGTTTCATATTAATTTCAGCAAACACCTTACTGCAAGTGTCAAAACTAAAATACATTTATTTTAAACTAGTGGTCGCCCGCGACTTCGTCCGCGTGGTAATTTGGATTTTTTCCCGTCCCCGTAGTATCGCGCACTCGGTTTATCATCGTCGCTTCCTACTTGACACTTATTGTCATATTTTGAACAATTCGCACAATATCTTTATAAATTTTAGCCTATGTGTTATTCTGATGTATAAGCTATATTATTGTAAAGTTTTATTAAAATCCATTCAGTAGTTTTTTACGTGAAAGAGTAACAAACATCCATCCATCCATGCATACATACATAAGTACATACATACTCACAAACTTTCGCGTTTATAATATTAGTAGGATGGTATTTTTAAGAAATAATCGTATACAGGATTTAATCAAATTCGTTATTTACATCGATTAAATCGGAATTTGGAATTGGCAACCCTGGAGATTTTGAAGTTCTGGTATTTCATTTTATTATCAATTTCCTTTCATAACTTATAATTAGATACTAAATTAGATGAAGTTATTTGAATAAACGAATGTCACACTAAACTATAATAAATTCTAATTATTTTTTTTAATAATATTATGTCGATGATAGTTTCTGGACCCAAAACTGCCATTCCCCTTTGGTTGCTGTGTCAAAAATTGATACAGCAACCGACTTCAAACTACCGAAATGGGACCACATATTTGTCGGGATGAGACCAAATTGAAATGGGAAGTGTAACTTACAATTAAAAAAACATTTCAAAATTGGGTCACCAAGTCCGAAGATATGAGGTAACAAACATAAAAACACAAACAGTGAAGCATTGAGAACCCACTTTTATGGAAGTCGGTTGAAAAGGAAAGAGTTAATTACATGACGATGACTTCAGAACCGATTTTGAATTTTCTTTCGCTAACGAGTATGGTGTCTTGGCGGATGCCAAAATTTTGGCCGAGGTTTTGGCCTATAACTTTCGACCCCTTAGGGCTAGGTCAAATTTTTTTTTTTTTATTTTATTTTATTTATTTATTTATGTACAACACACAGAGAAAAACAAACAATAAGAAGAATACAAACAGAACAGTGAGCAGATAGTACAAGGGCGCTACTTATTCCTAAAGGAATCTTTTCCAGCAGGCCAGAGAGGAGATGTAAATATGACAAGGCAACGTGTGTGCAGTGCAATAAAAATAAACTTACATAAACTAAAGGCGCATTATAATATAAACATAAATAAATACATACTGTACTATAATATACTTACATATAGAGACTACAATAGATAATATTATTACCCGATATATAACTAAGATAAAGAGGAGAGGTAGTGTGCTTTCACTTTCTTTTTAAATAGAGTAAGAGTTCTACAGCTTTGTATGTCCGGGGGGAGAGAGTTCCACAGCCTGACCGCATGAACTGAAAAGGAATAGGAATAAAAATCAGTTTTGTGGGAGGGATAATTTAGGCGGTATTTGAGGTGGGACCTACACAGGGTACCGGGTGCGTTCATATATGAGAAGCGCTCCCGCAGGTGGGAAGGATAGGTGGGATTATGCAGGATATTAAAAAGGAGACATAATATCCGAGTGTCTCTGCGAAGGCGGATTGGGAGCCACTTGAGTTCCTTGCGAAAGTGCGAAACGTGATCATACTTACGCAGATTGAAAACAAAACGGATACATAAATTTTGCAAGCGCTCAAGATTGTCTAACAGCTCAGTAGCGTCCAAATAGCAGGCATCCGCGTAGTCCAAAATGGGTTGGATAAGCGTCTGAGCAAGTATGACTTTGATATTCAGAGGTAAATAGCTCTGGAGGCATTTCAGCGTGTGGAAGGTGTAATGCACCTTTTTACTAACCTCACCAACGTGAGTCTTCCAGGATAGGGTGCTATCCATTATCACTCCCAGATTCTATTTTTTGGCTTGTCTCCAGATCGAGGGCTATCCATAGAGGGGTCAACCATCATTGGAGCATAAGCAGTTCTCGAGAGCTAAGGGGGACATGCCCCATTTCTATATATAGTACATATACTAGAGAACCCGACAGATGTTGTCCTGCAAAAAAATAAGAACCAAATTGTGAATCTAAACCATTCTCGAATCCCCTTGAACACACACAAAAAATTTCATCAACATCGGTCCAGCCGTTTAGGAGAAGTTCAGTGACATATACACGTACAGTAGAATTATATATATATATATATAAAGATATGTAGATACATTATTCCTGGGTGCTACAGGCTACTATTATCTCGGTAATGTGATCCCGTGGGAATTGGTAACAAGACAACTCGCGAGGAAACACGGTTATCAGCTTATGGATTCGGTCGCTTGACAATTCCCTGTCCATACATAATAAACACACACTTATATTCCAGAGGAGGTAGCCAGAAGAGAATTACAAACCCACTTGTAATACAATAGATTACAATAAGATGCAAGCTTATTGCGTTTCTTTTGAGGTTTGGAACTGGGACAGGTTTGACAAGGACGAGAGCGCCTCTTATCGCCTTCTGCATAAAGTTTAAATACATTAATGTTTGTTTAGTCATACGATCATCATTCACCGAGCCTTTTCCCAACGCAATTTGGGTCGGTTTTCCATTCTAACTGCGATTCGGCTGAGCTTCGATATTTTCCGTGAAGCAACTGCCATCTGATGATAGTTCTGTGGTTAGACTGGTCGGATTCCAACTACCCCTAACGACTGCCATAGATCTTCGTATGCCAACCGGACCGACGACGGCTTAATGTGCTCTCCAAGGTATGGAAGGATCTCAGTGCCTTAAGAAATCACCCACCCATCCTAAGTTGCTTAATCTTTGAAATGGATTAACATGTCGGTTACCACTAGACACCGAGCCCCTCTTTAGTCATACGATATCTCAATAAATTAATAAACCAAAAAATACTGGAGCTAATAAACCATATGAACTGAGTCACACACACACACATAGGTACACACACTTTGCACTTATGCGAAGATAATGCTATTATATTTTGAAAAGTTTTAAGATCTTACTTACCATTATTTTGTCATGGATTTTCGCCAGGTAACGCCTGTTTCCATCCAATATTACACACACTTTGATTAACTCGAATCGGTCTGTAATCTTAAATGTAATTAGTAATTATTCAATTTAAATGTTGTTCACCTTATAACCGTAATGGCGACGTGTAAAATGATTTATCGTTAAAATAATTAGCAAAAAGTACTTATCGACACCAATATACTATAGGTACTATACTAATATATATAGAGAAATATTAGACTGTTTGTTTGTTTGCGTTGATCAGGCTCCGAAACTACTGAACCCATTTCGAAAATAACTATTCGTATCTATACTAGGAGAGACTTGTATTTTAGTGTGTATGTTTGTAATGAATAAACTCAAAAACTACTGTGCCGATTTCAAAAATTCTTTCACCATTGGAAAGCTACATTCACCCTGAGTAACATAAGCTACTTTTTATCCCGGAAATGTGTTCCCACGGGAACCGGGAACGAGTAAACTAAATCACGCGGGCGGAGCTGCGCCGATCAGCTAGTCACTAGCTAGTCACTCAATATATCCTACATTATCCGTGAGTGCTATAGGCTATTTCTACTTTTATCCCGGGAATGTGTTTCCATGGGAATTAGGAACCAGAGCAATATACCATGCGAGTGAAGCCGCGGGCGTCTGCTATAGTATAGAAGAGTATAGTATATCTGTACTAAAGTTATAAATTATTAAGTTAACTAAAGCTATTAATATCGGTTGACCTTTTATTATTCATACAAACGTCTGTGCCTTCTCAAATACAAGTCAAACATTTACACAGCATCCGACTTCAAATTACCGAAATGGGATCAAATAATTGTCGAAACGTGACCAAATTTAAATAATACTCGTAGCTTTCGACCTTTCACTTGGGAAGTACTCGTAATAGGTTTCATTTAAAAAAAAATCAAAATCTGTTCACCCACTCCAAAGATAGGAAACAAATTAAAAAAATGTACAGCCGAATTGAGAACCTCCTCCTTTTTAGAAGTCGGTTGAAAGAGAAGTATATTCTACGCCCACATTCCGTCAGGCACCTATCCCTATTATTATGTGTTCTGTTTACAGTTGCATAAAGTGAGGGGTCATAAGTCAAATCCCTTTATTTTATTGAGTACATATTATCATATAGATTGAATCTGGGATCGTTAAATACTCCAGCACTCATGATTAGTCCCAAGGTTGACGACGTCTGGCGTTTTATACTTTACAGTTATTGCATCAATATTATACGTATATACATAAAGTCACGCCTCTTTCCCGTTGATGTAGACAGAGACTTCCACTTGCTACAATCTTGGCGTACTTCTTTCGCTTCTTCCAGTTTCATAAGTATTTTCATGTACGCTCTCAGGTTATGGGTACTCTTGACCTGGGCTTTTATCAAAATATCTCTGATTTGGTCGAAGTACGTTCGCCTAGGTCCAACCTCACCTGCCTGACCATCCATCTCTACTCGCTTTGTGTATCTGTTTCGTCTATCTCCTTTTATCTATCCTTCCTACGTGGCCGAACCATCCTTGTTTCTATCTCATTCGCTACATCTTCTAACATACAACACCGCAACGATCTCGTATCATGCTGTACTTATGACTCATAACCTGGCTAAATTAAATAAATCTAACTACTTTGCAATATTCCGCCACATGCAAATTACCCAACACTCGTATTTATTCATGCACAAGTCCGCCCTCCAAACCCACTTAGGCCGAAAGAATAGAGAAATAATTTTGAAAATAGCATAAATATGAGAGTTGTGTTATCGTGCAAAAAATAATATAAAACCTCGATACGTGTTTTGCCCCCTACCAGGGGCATCATCAGGAGATGTCGATGGCTCGGCGCACGGCGACCGAATTGCAAAGTAGTTAGATTAATTTAATTTACCTATGGACTTCCGAAAAGTAACGCCTGATAGTATTAACTTCATAACCTGGCCTCTGGACATGACATTTCTAATCTTACTAGCCGGTCCAGTTTCCATGAATACCATTCATACGTAACCCGATATGACTATTTTGTTCCGATGGCTGCGTTCTGATTGGTTGGTTGTGCATTTCGTTTTTGTGTTTTGTAATCTAACTAATCATTATTACCTGTGCAGCTAACAATCATCTCCCTGGCCGTGTTGCTGGTTGCGGCGTCAGCTGGCTACATCGGAGGATGGAGTGGGTACCCGTCAGGATGGAGCGGAGGTGGATGGAGCGGCTACCCCAGCAAAGGATGGTCGAGTGGCTGGAGCGGCTACCCTAGCGGTGGGTGGCGGTATGGGAACAGCGGGTGGAGTGGGAGAGGGGGATGGAACTACGGAGGGGGCTGGAGGGGCAATAACGGGTGGTGGTAGATATCTCGACGACTTTGTTAGAATTTGGACAAATATTGTTATCTCAATATAAAATGATTATTCGTGGCACTGAATTTTCTAATATACATTTATTTATGTAAGTAATGATTTTTAATGTGTACCTTTAACCATCTGTTGACGTAACCTTTACTGGTTTTTAGAAATAACAATTTCATTTACTTTTCAGATGTAAAATTTAATATTCTTGGATGAAATGTTGTACGATATCACACACACATATCACGCCTATATCCCCGAAGGGGTTGGCAGAGGCGTATTACACACCCACTATTTGCAAGCCTGTTGCCGTCACCGGGCACACATATAATGGGTTATGCCCAACATGGCCGAATGAATTTAATAAAAAGCAGTAGCTATATTGTAATTTTGGAAAGAAATTTGAAATCCGTTACCTTGCGCTGAAATGTTGATGAAAGACAACAAAATCTTACGTGCCAGCAGCTATGGCATAGCCAATTAGAGTCCTGGGCGTTACGGACTATTACGCAAAACATTGGATCAATACGTTGCTTGTCTAGAGCCAACGTTGGCTACATTTGGTACTAGAGCTTCAGGGTTTGAATTCAAGCCTTTGTCATTGATATTGAACGATGTTCTACACCCTATCGCTAATATAACCTCATATTCGGCCTTGAGATACCGCTTTTTAGAACGTGACGGTAGAAAGCCCATGAACTTTGTACAAGTGCCTGTGATAGTCTACGTGAAATGAATAAATTTAAAAATATATTTAAATATTATTTATTCTCACACAACGTCAACTAGCCCAATCTATAAGCTATAAGCTTGTGCTATGGGATCTAGACAACTGATAAACATACTTATACATCTTAACACATATTATACATAGAAAACAAACATTTGCGGACGCAAATATTTAATTCATCCCGGAATCCAATTGGGACCCTCAGGGACTGCAGTTGCATAGTCATACCACTGTGCTACCGAGGTAGTCAACAATTTGATTTCTCCATACTATTGTAAGTATATTGATACCTCGATATCGGTATATCGATAGCAGTTACAAACGAGGATACATTATACTCTAAGACGCAATATCCTAACGTCACATTACTATAATGAATGTTTCCCAACATTATTGATACACAACTTGTGTCTGACACATCGTTTATGATATTATAATTACATTACAACTTAATTCCTGAGTTGGAACCAGATCACTTTGCTTAGCTGACCTACTGAACACGTAACTGAAATGAAAAGTAACCTATTAATAAATAAATAAATATATTAGCAGCAATTCACACAACGCCATCTTGCCTTAAACTAAGAGCTTGTGATATGAGTACTAGATATACTGATATAAATACTCACATACATTTTTTTTGTAATTACATTCATACTATAACTATGAAACATCTAGACTTCGGTACGAACGTATCTGTCTTCGCACAAAGTGTGTTCCAACCGGGAATCGAACCCGAGACTCCGGCGTCGAAAACGGATGCACTACCGATCACGTCACTGAGGCAGTATTCAAAGGGCGATGTCATGTTGGCTAAATGCAAGCACTCGCCACAGATCTAACACTAAGCACGGGTGTGATATACCTGCAGTGGGGAGTACATCGCAGGAGACTGAGACTTGCGACTCAGTTGTAGGTTTAGAGTGGCCATCATGCGACATGTCAACGCTCACCTTCACCAAACGACATGTTCCCCCTTTACTAGCCATAAATAAAACAATGGTAAGTAAAATGTTTTGAGAGAACAGCTGCTGTTCTCTCTGAGACAGTCTTGATAATGCCTCGTTTAGAGGCGAAACAATTGTCGACGTTTTGTTGTCCTTTTAATTCTGCGAAAAATTAATGCTATTATATAATTTTAAAAAGTTTTTTCTTATAACATTTTACTTACCATTGTTTTGTCATGGATTTTCGCCAAGTAACGCCTGTTTCTATCCAATATTAGCCATAAATATGTGGTAAGAGCGTAACAACAAGTTATAAATATATATAAACTTATCTTTATTTGACGACAATCCTGATGGTTAATGAACACTATATATCCAAGTAAACACAATCAAACCATTATCTAAATTTTATAATTCACACATTTTCATTCCACTGAATAACAACTAGTAACATATTTTTCTACAATGACAATTGTTATTGGCAGCCAGCAGATGTTGGCAGGGCTAGATACGGCATCTCTGCCAGTTATTTTGCTGGACGATATTCCTATCAAGTACTCCGATACCGCCAAGAACTTGGGAGTTCTCTTTGACGGCAATTTGTCTTGGGTTGGTCATATTAATGAGGTCAGCAAAAAGATTCACTTTACTTTTCACACGTTAAAATGTCTACAGAGTTTCTTGCCTCTGGACACCAAAATTACACTGGCCCAAACGCTTATTCTGCCCATCTTAGACTATGCGGATGCTTGCTGCCTGGATACTACTGAGGAGCTCTTAAACAAACTTGAGCGGTTGCAAAATTTAGGTATTCGTTTTATTTTTAACTTACGTAGTTATGATCACATCTTAAAATTTCGCAAGTAACTCAAGTGGTTCCAAATCCGCCTTCGTAGGAATACTCGGTTATTATGTCTCCTCTTCAATGTCCTACACAATTCCTCATGTCCTTTCTATTTGCGGGAGCGGTTCACTCTGATGCGCGCATCGTGCCGGCCTCACCTCTCCTACCGCCTCAACTGTCCTACCCGTAAATCCGATTTCTTTTCCTACTCTTTTTCTGTTCATGCTGTTTGGCTGTGGAACGATTTTCCGGACGATATAAAGAACTGCAAAACTGTATATGTCTTCAAGAAGAAAGTGAAGGAACACAATCTCGCTTCCCTTCCTTAAATACTCGTATTTGTACGTTAATGTATGTATGTTTATGTTAAGTTAATATGTATGTATTTGTGTATTTATGTAGTTGTAGTGTATGTAAGTTTATTAACCTTAACAACCGCACCAACCTGCACACACATCAGCACATGATGAAACTCACGTCTCCTCTCCTAGGCCTATTGGAAGAGACCTCTTTAGAGTGAGGAGCGCCATTGTATACATGTATAAAATGTTTCCATTCTCAATATTGTATATACTGTGTGTATACAAACCAGCACACACGTTATAATGTACCTGCGACATGTCACTTTGGAAGAATGTAACTAGTAACTGTGTACGTAGTGAAAGAGTTTTCAAAATCAGTTCAATAGTTCCGGAGACTATTCAATTAAAAAAAAACAATAAAATCTCTGCTCTGTAGTATATACTAAAGAGCAGAAATTAAATATCTATATAGATACATTGAAGTCAGCATCATCTAGTGAACCTTTCCAAACTCAGTTGGAGTCTGCTTTCCAGTCTAACTGCGATATGGCTGAACATTGATAATTTCCATAGAGCAACTGCCTCCTAACCTCCACCATTATTCATTTTCATTAAGATAAGATAAGATAAAATATTTATTTTGCAGAACATGGGTAATAGTACAAAATAAATCTTTTTATAAGGTCTTAGCTAGGGTCAACATGTTCCGCCGGACGCCACTGGAAATACCTTCTGCGTGTGAACCAGAGGCCCGGCAACGGACGTCGGAGCGGCCGCGGCCTGGTCGACATGTTGTATCTTTGTTTTTATGTAGTTCTTTTTGTGACGGTACAGTTCAAAAGACATCAACGCGCGCAGTTGCGCTTAACAAACTTTATAACACATCTAAGTAAATATACAGAGTTAGGTTTTACGATGAGATTCCGCATAACAAGTGGACTGGAGAGATTGTAGGTATGCAAAATGTCTAATCTTGGAAGTTGGAATTTGTGGTTAAATACTGAACTTGTGGGCTCCGTCTTGTCTAGGCCGCGTTTTGATGCGGACGTGTTTGCTGACTTATACTCATATAGTGTAGCACGGCGTCAGCCGTTAAATGTATTGCGATGAGTTCGCAACTTGTCGCAAACGAATTACTGACGTTCCTGCAACAGAAGCTGGATGTGATGGACGAGCTGTCGGCTATCCAGATCTGTTCGTCAAGTTTCAGCCATGAAGATATAGCTGCCTCTAAGCGGCTACTGTACAGCGTACTCAATAAGAGCGACCAGATGGTGTCCCGCAGGCGTGACGGGACAAGGAAGAGCATACAGGATATCATCACGCTGCTTAAGGCAACCGATCCCGACGACGTGCCTACGTTTGTGGCCCAGAACTTATCAAAGCTTCCTCCGGTCACATTCCATTACGTCGACGTTACCTGCCTTTTTAAGGATATAGTGTCTTAAAAGGCGAGCCTGGCGGACGTTAAGACAAAGTTGGCGAAAACTGAGAATATCGTTGTGAATTTGCGTAAAGAACTTGTTACTTTACGTGAGACTACAGCGGTATCTAGGTCACCACCTAACGCCAAAGCAGTTTTGTCGTCGTCCGCGTCGCCGTCGTCGAGTGCACGCACACATGCACCCGCCCCCGCGGCCCCTACCTGGCAAGCCACTCGAACCCTGCGCCCCGCTCTGCTGCCCGTACCTGCTGCTCCCGCGAAACTACGAGGTTCTGTTAGCGTAGCCAAGACCGCTCCACTGAAGCTACTACTTGAGAAGGTATTGGATGTGGCTAATTATGTGTTTGTGACGGTGCAAAGTAGGAAGAGCCGATCACGAACCAAAGGGAACCGTTCCGGCACAGATGCAACGCAGTCCAGCACAGCGCTGCGTGCCGCAGTACCGAGCACACCAGTGTATGTCTTCCGCCTACACTACACCACTAAGGCGGAGAACATCGTGGAGTACGTGCGCAAGAAGGGCACCTTCACGCCGAGACTGCAGCTGTTGGAGTCGAGCTGCAACGTCAGCTTCTTTGGATATTCTCACACAACGTCATCTAGCCCAAATTAAGCTAATATAAGCTTGTGCTATGAGATCTAGACGACTGATAAACATACTTATATACTCCGAAACAAACATTTGTGGATAACACAAATAATTTGATTCGACCCGGGATTGAACCTGGGACCTCAGGGACGGCAGATGCACACTCATACCACTGCGCCACCGAGGCAGTCAAAATATATCTATTAAGTACTTGTATATATTAAAAACTACCTCCTCTCAGTTCGTTAGCTCTAGTCCCCAATGCCCACGGGGTCATGTTGCCCGTACACACACACACTGTAGGTAGAATAACACTCAGTTTCATGTTTACCCCATACATACAAACAAAAAACCAAACCTTTCAAAAATATCAATTAAACAGCAGCTTACTCCATGTATGTGCCGCATTTTTACATAATTTAAAATGAACTAATGTAAATAAATATTTTCTAGGAATCGAGTTCAACGACCCTGTAGTTGCTAACAATAAACCGCCACGGTTACCTAATGTTGTAACTAGATGGCGCCACTCGGTATTACGCAACTCGCGCAGGTCACAGTCAAGGTCGAGGCAACGTGCCGCGAGCCATACCGCCTAGTTTATACTCGTAGTACTAGTTGCTATGGAGGAGCGGGTTGTTACTTGTATTGTGTTCACATAAATATAGTTTTTTATTGACATGGTTTTTACCATTCGTTGTGCTTTGATATTATTTCATCAATATTTTTTCAATATCTAAATAATTTATATAGTTACTAGCTGACCCGGCAAACGTTGTTTTGCTTTAGGGGTGGACTACCCTTAACATTAGGGGGATGAAAAATAGATGTTGTCGGATTCTCAGACCTACCCAATATGCACATAAAATTTCATGACAATTTTCTTAAGAGTTCGGGCCGAGAGAGCCGTTTCGGAGGAGTTTAACTACAAACGCCGCGACACGAGAATTTTATATATTAGATACATACAAGTATAATATAAGAATTACGCTTCTGAGCACAGCAGGCAGACAGACAGAGGCATATTCTCTCTTAAAGAAATACGAGTACATTTTCTCTCTGGCGACGCCGTAGGTCGCGATATTAACACAATGTGATCACAAAATCAGATGTCTTGAGCTAGTGGTGTCTTGATCAGTTGGTAGAACGTTCCTCCTGGAAAGTGTAATGTTGTATTTTTTCGTAGTGGTATATTTCATTTTAGTTGGTTAAAATTGAGATAAAGTAATGACAACACTAGCTATCTTCTGATAGGACGCTGTGATGACGTGATTTCCACGGGACTTGTGTGACAGCCATTTTATACAACGGGCTGTGTCCGGGTTACATACTTACATTACAATTTAATTTATTATAATTTGTTTCGACGTTTGGTTTGAGTTTGAATGCACACGTGTTGCGTCTGGAGTTGTCTTACTAAATTTAAACAGGAATCTTTGCCTGATCTTGCCAGGATTAACTGGGGACCTGCAGGATACGCTTGCTTGCAGTTCTGTCAAATAATTCACCGGAAATCGGGTGAAACTTGGATATTCGCCTCCAAAAGGAGGTTTACGGTTGCCTGTGGCGGGCAGAGACCGGATACAGAGACGGTGCCTGCTGGCCAGCAGGAGTGGCGAACCTCCCCGGGAAGTATCCTAGGAAATCTTACACTTAATTACCACAGTATCTTTCTAAACATAAATCTATCGTTACTGACCAAGCGCACCAACCTATTACCCTGTATTAAAAGATAATCTAGTATCTAGGATAGACTTTAATTGTATCCTAGGTTAAAAGTAGATTAATATCTTGCTAAGGGGGGACCTTCCGTTCCCCTATATTGTCTTAAGGGCTTTTGTAATAAATAATACAGTGGCTTAAATGAATATTTTATTTCCATCGTTAACACCCAAAGGGATCAGTTGCTTGTTCGAGTCCAGCTCAAGACTATAGTTTTTGTGATTCATATTGTAAAATTATGCGATAGAATGTTATGATACGGATAATGTCAATAAAACAGGAACACAAACGAACTCTGTAACATCTACTAGTTTAGCTATAAGATACTTTACATTGAATGTACTAAGTACGGAAAGTGGTCCTTGACATAATTACACTATTTACACATTACACGAACTCACACAATTACCGTAAATATTATAAAAAGTAACGTGTACTAATGGTAGGTAAGATAGGCACTTCGTCACAGTTACTGACAGAACAGTGTAACGAGACGTGACAACTACTTTAAGTTTTACGTAGGGTATTGCACACCACTCATTTTCAACTTGATTTATCAAATACTTTCTTTAAGTCCGCTGCCGCTCTTACGTCTATTGCCGGGCGTCTCTGGCTATGCACCAGAAGGTTATGTAATACTAGCAGACTCTTGCAGCTTCGCCCTCTTGACATATTATAAAGGCACTAAAAACCTTTCTCGAGAACCACTCTATCCATTGGTGAAAACCGCATCAAAATCCGTTGCGTAGTTTTAAAGATATAAGCATACATACGGACGGAAGCGACTTTGTTTTATAATATGTATTAATAGTGATGATTATGATGACTAGCAATCCGTCCCTGTTACGTCCCGGTTCCGTACCGGTTTCCGGTGTGCTGCTAATACCTCAGGAGTTTCTGGTTCAACTTGATAAAATATTTTGGTGTTGAATAGTTAATTGATCATAGAAGGCTATAGGTTATGTAACATCACGCTACTACTAAAAGAAGCGGAGCACTACAACAAGTTGCTATTCGGGAACGTGACCGAACTCGCAAGCATTTTATAAAACTTTCTTCCTGGACACTCTATTTGTTGATTAAAATGTATTAAAATCCATTGTGTTAAATAAGACACTTTTTAAGGGAATTTGTCGCGAGTTTAGAATGATTTTAATAAGCCTGGCGTTTTGAAACATTACTCTACTATCAAACCAATATTTCAATAAGTATTTTATTTCATAACTAGCTGTTGCCCGCAGCCCCGCCTGCGTGTTATTTTAGATCTACATACCTTTTTATTTATGAAGCGAGGTTCTGTAATTACCCATAAAAGCCTCTATAACTCCTGAACTAATAGAATTATACCATCCGTTATAGTCTTCCTTCAAAGTTGATTACATAAGACTACCATCATGTATTTTTTCAGGTTATTCACGCAGCCGTTTAAATATTAGATCTAATGACATCTCACATGAAGGGTTCGACGCGAGAAAAAATCTCATTCCCACGTTACGTATAGGCGGTACGTACGTGGTGAATTTTATTTTAGCACTTTGTTGGCGTATTAAATATACATATCCAGTAGTTTCTAGCACTCTATCTTTCTAGCACTAACCATTCGGATGGAAAACCAAGGACAGACGGACGGACGGACATGACGAAACTATAAGGGTTCCGAGACTTTTACTACGGAACCCTAAAAAGGTAGGCAATTTTACTGGTCCCAGGTAATAGGAGGCGAGGATATTGCCGTTAACATATACCTAACTTTTACTTATGTTTGTCGGAGTACCGTCCCGCGTCCGTTACACCGCCATGTGCCTGTGAACCACTGACTGATGACTTCGGCGCGGATCTAATACAACATCACACACAAGCACACATTGTGCGGATCACAAATATAATAGTTGGCAAGCCTATCGCCGTTTCTGGGTACTTGGAATATGTTCTCTTGCTCTCTCGTGTGACTGACTGTCTGCGGGCGCCCCGCGACCAGGTGAGGATGTCGTAAGTGCAATCTGCAGTTGTGAGTATCAGGTGTCACGCGGCAGATCGCGACATCTAACTGTCTGTCCATGAATCCCGTCTTAACACCTTGACACTCATAATTTCGGTTTTATTTTTGAATATTATTAATTATCATTTTAATTTTTTTTTGTGGTAATAATATAATGTTGAATTATTAATATAATTTCTAAACATCTCTACGGACCAAGTTATCCTAAGTCGCACGCGGTGCCCCTGCCCTTAAGACAATAGGCTCGCCCTCTACTACGTTGGGTCCAAAGAGAGTGGTGTAATGTGGGACTAATGAACGCCTCTGACAATTCTTTGGGGACAAGGACATGTGTGTGTACTAGTAATAATAAGTAAGTACCTATTATCTATCAACTAATTGGCGTTTGCTCGCGTCGAGTAAATTGTCCTGCTTCCGACAGATGGTCATATTCTGAGTTAAATACTATTACTTAAAGCTTTACAAGTACATAATATCATCATCATAATCATAACATCTTAGAATATAACAAAGTTGCTCCGTCCCGTTGTATGCTAAGAAACTACGCAATGAATTTTGATGTGGTTTTCACCAATGGATAGAGTAGTCCTCAAGAAAGGTTTTTGTGTTTATAATTTGTCAAGCGCGCGAAGCCGCTAGTATAATAAAAATGTAAGCCGAACCGAATCACCACGTTGTCACGAAATAGCTACTTTAAATGTACTACGAGTAGTAACTAGTAAGGACGAGGTACATAAGTGGTGTTCGTAGACTTGCAGAAATGATGTCAAATCATTCTAATACTAAATGATCCGCCAACGCAGTTGTAGCGTAATTGAGTGCTGTTGATCTCCTTCACACGTTATTTATATTTGTATAATTCACTCGTATTTATGGTAATTAGTGTTATTGGCACATCTTGTGGTAATTACATACAATAAACTAAAGAATCAGTGAAGGTTACATGACAAGTATGAACTTTATAAGTAACTCGGACATATGGGAGCAGTTATTTTAAACCATTTACCGAAAGTATCTGTAAAGTTTTGGCTTTTTAATTGTTTAATAATTACCGTGTTTTAATTAATATTTATTTTATGGTCATCAGGTATTACTATGGTAATATTTCAATGTTGTTTACTGCAAGTTGGGTGGTTCTCGTCTTGACTTATGTTATTAACTGCTATTTCCATTTTACATAATATATGTATGAAAATCACAATCTACACTAGTAGTAAAAAACAAGACAATTTACACGAGGAGGAAACACTTACACGAGGATAAAATAGTCGATTATTAACCAAGGGATGAAAGCCTCCCATTTCGAGGCAGAAATGAGTGTTTTCACCCGAGTTACTCACTCTACTTTTTATTTCGAATACGAGGAAAGCAAATAAAAGTCAAATAAAAAATGATAACAATAGAGATTGATCACGTACCAAGTAATGTACATCCCGCCTTTTTTAAATTTTTGTTTTTCATTCGCACTTTTTTCAGTCTTTTGATCATACCGCCTTGTCATTATTTATATTTTTCCGTACAAAATAGTCTTCGGTTTTTTAATTTTTTCAGTATCATTTTACACACATATTATTTTGAAGCACCATAGAGTATTTTTTTCTGATTTGACGCGTTACAGAGGCGTTTTAGTCAAGTTTAGTCGGAGTCTCAACCTGAGTAATTAAATACTGAGTATTTTACTCAGTATTTGAAGGTACACCTGTCCAAATAATTATTGTTTGTGCTATTTACTTTTTATTTTATTGTAAGTCAACTCTTTTTTGTTTATCACCATTCAAAAATCAGAATGTTGTATTGACTTCGAACTTTGGCTGTATACGTTTTTGCCGTCGCCTCAAGATGTGCTTACATATTTTTTTTACTTTTCCACCCTAGGGCCGAAATGTATCACTTTCAACCCGCATACCAGGTAAGCAATGACCCACTTTCAGAGCATGAGAGATGAAAAAATATTTTGGCGTTTTAAAACTCGACAACAGATTTGGCCAATATTTATGGAAGTGCCTTTAAGATATTTGGGGATTCCGCTTTTCTAAATCAATAATCCTAATTCCTAACTAGTGGGGAAAAGTGGAATGTTTAAACTTGAATGTCCAATTGTTCCTATTAATTTATTTTGGTGGGGAATATTTAACCCGTATAAGTTACTCATAACATAACATAGCATCACGCATTTTCCCGAAGGGGTAGACAGAGGTGTGCAAACACACCCACATCTCGCCAGCTATGTTAGGTCCCATGTAATAGGGGGCGAGCCTATTGCCATTTACCGGGCACAAGTTCCAGACTCTGGGATAATTATCTGGATAAAATTCTAAAGAGAATTATACATTATCCACCAGACCCGGGAATCGAACCCGAGACCCCGAGTGTGGCATCCGTACATAGTACCATTGTGCCACCGAGGTAGTCACTCGTCTCGTATAAGTTACTCGTCTGCACTAAAGTTGGTAATTTTGAATTTGCAGAGGTTTTTAAAACTTCATGCTTTAAAAAAATTTTTTCAAAAACATTAAAAAATATCTGTTGATAATTATTATTATAACAACCTGCAAATGTGAACAAACAAATGACATAACCAATTAAAACTCGCATATCTTTGTAGCGAATCTTCTTTTGTCGAGAGCTCTCAACGCGAAGGTCAAGTATTCTTGAACTTTCAATAATTAAATCAAAACAATCGTTTGCTATAAAACTTAAAGTAAATTTACATAACGACAGCTTTATAGCGTCTTTAATGGTAACAACTTAGAATATATCTGTAGCGAGAATAGATATACATAAGTGTTTAAAGTTCAAAGTCGACTTGAGTGAGTGACGAACCTCACATACATTATCAACATCTATCAAGTGATTCAGATGAAGTAAGGTGAATGAGCCCTCGGTATGTCAGTTGAGAACGACACCAACTAAAGAAAGCTAAGAAGTAAGTTTACTACGGTGGGTGAGTATTCTGAAGAGCTCTTCAAAAGAATCTCACCCTCTCCGAGCAGAACCGAGATATTTAAAAGGTCGTTACTCTGTAGAATCAATCAATCAATAAGAAATTACTTATTAGTCTTAAGGCTAGATTGTAATTATAGTTATGAAGTAACATATTATTACTGTTACGACATAAACACGAGAAAAAAAAAGTCTGTAGAACGATTGAAGATTGAAACGTTTCTTACGAACTAATACGGTGTCTTGCGCAGTGCTTCGTGCCGCACCACGCCATAGGTTTTGGCCTATAACTTTTGACCCCTTAGGGCTAGCTCAAATTTTCGATTTTTTTGGCTTGTCTCCAGATCGAGGACTATCCATAGAGGGGTCAACCATTATTGGAGCAAGCAGTTCTCACGAGCTAAGGGGGACATTCCCCATTTCTATATATAGATAAAAGCCACCAATAACGCTTACCAATACTAGGCAAAGTGCATACTTAGAGATCCAATCTTACCTACGAGTGGAGCACCTGCTATCCAAGCAACAAACTACAAAGCTGCTTTGCTAGCAAACCTATTTCCTGGCTTGCAGCCTCTTACATGGGACCAGCTTAGTGGAATATACCTGTACCTACTTGCAGGGAAACTAGCGTGATAGTATACATATACATAAATCAATCATAATTGTATTCCGCAACGATCACCGTCCTTTAAGTTGAGAAAGTAATAAAAAGTATGAAAACCCATCACGCAGACCATAAACGTAACATGCCAAAGTGTATCAGAAGTACACTAACACACATACAGTTACGCCTCTTCACCGTTGAGGTAGACAGAAACTACGGATTGCCGCTCTCTACGATCTTGGCATACTTCTTTCCTTACACGTTGGTGTTAAGTTACACAGATTGTTTTACTCAGTTACTCCATCGTCGGGTATTATCGTATCGTTCTGTCAGATTGTCGAATCATTTCATAAAATGTACGAAAGACGTGTGAGTGTTGTTAATTAATTTTGTTTAACATTAACATCAGACCGAAGTTACACTCTACAAAGTAAAATAAAAGTTCTGTATCATTTAGTAATGTTATGAATTGTTGATTATTTAAAATTGTTTAACAAAGTCAGGTAAACTTTACTATTTTACCCAATAATTATACTCGACGGATGAATGTATTTGAGTAGGTCATTTGATTCAAAATTCCATTCACTTGTGTTAGTCTACGCAGTACGTACAGATTCATTTCGTTCGTGATAGAATGAAATGAATCTATATGAGTGTGTTGTAGTGGATGGTAGGTTTTAAAAATGGCATTCTGTTGGTAGAGCTCGACAGAGACAGACGTGGTAGTTACATAAGTGTGGATTTGTATCGAGAGTTATCGAAATATATATAATACCTACTTGTGAAAACTATTTGAATATATCTACCCTGTTATCAAGAACTAAGGTGTTTTATTTCAATTGAATTGGAATTGTGAGAGTTTCTTCACAGTAAGAATTTATTTTAGGTATTAGCACTAGCCGGGCGCCACTGGAAATACTTCCTGGTGTCTACCAGAGACGCCCGGCAATAGACGTAGCAGCGGCCGAGCTAACGCGGACTTCAAAAAAAGGTACTTGCACTAAGCTGACTGATATTTTAAAAGTACACAGCAACACATACTCATTAGAAAATTGTAAGCCTACTTGAGAGATGTCATGATGGAAAACTGTGAACAGTCATTGTCAAGGTCGCGCGTGTCTCCGGTAACAGTCGCACAGCCCCACTTCATTATCCCTACCACAAATACACGAAGAATATTATCGAACTTGAATGTAGTGCGAGTATTAGACACTATGTTCTACAATCTAAAACTATGGTTCACTACTGTAATTCTTACTTGACAGTATTTTCTCTCGATACCTGGTAAGGATTTGTTGCATTGATCCTACGTAATAGGGGAAGAGCGTGTTGCCGTTTTTGTACATTTGGGGCCCTTTTGCACCTTACTACAGGAATAGGCAATAGTACTACGAGTATCAATAGATTCATTGGCAATATGTGGGTATATAATTTACCTTTGCCTACCCCAGGGGCATGTAGGCGTGATATATGTATGAACTATCACAAAATAGCTACATTTTAAATTACATTTGTCTATTTATACTTTTATTTGCCAAAACAAACAGTAATAGGTAGGAGGATTCCGGCTCGTAGGTGTTTACGATCAATAGAGACTTAATATGTTCGTTGGAATGTGGCGCGAATAAAACTGGATCAGGTAATTAATGCTGTTGGAAATAACGTCACGTAGTTTTTGTTTACACCTGTAGATATTTACCAAATTGTAATGTACTTTTACAGAAATCGGACACTATTACACCTTGATATGTCCTTGTATCACCCAAAGCTTTAAGGCATACAGTTAGTTACATAGATTTTTTCATTAAAGTGCAGTGCCAGGGACTCGTCCGTTCATCGGCAGGTACCCCACTTAGCCGGGACCCCTCCGTGGGACCTGGAAGCGGGAGCCCTTGCGTCATTGTTCCAATGGCTCAAGGAGGCGTTGGAGCGGGACCCAGGCCTGCGTCTCGAGAAATCGAGGACCAGCGGTCCCAACTCCGCCAGGATCTCATGGAGACATGGAGGGTGCGACTTGAGCAACTAAAGTGGGGAACCACCGTCATCGCGGCGGTGAGACCGATCATGGACGAGTGGCTGCAAAGGCGGCATGGTGACCTCACGTATCGTGCGACGCAGATCGTTACCGGGCATGGATGCTTCTGTAGCTATCTGTTTCGCATCCATGGTGAGGTCACATCCCGGTGTCAACACTGCGAGATTTTCGGTGACGACACTACACTCCACACGTTGGTGGAGTGCGCAGCGTGGGCGAGTCAACGCCGAGACCTCGTAGTGGGTCTGGGCGTGGATACCCTCTCGCTGGAAGCTAGCTTCAAGCCATGGTCTCCAGCGCGAGTAGGTGGAACGCGGCCGTGTCCTTCTGCGAGCAAGTCATGCTCGCCAAGGAGGCGGCCGGGAGAGAGAAGGAGCGTACCCTCCCCGCTGAGTTCCGCAGTCAACGACCAGGGCGCCGCAGACTTATTTACGCCCAGGACCATCGACCTCCATGATCAGGGCCTGAGGACGGCGGGATAGCCCCCCGCCGTCCTTACAGAAGCAGGCTAGAAGGGTCGCGTGCTGCGTGCCCATTTGTTACCATAATAAATACCTAAATGTCGTCAAAATAGTTTAATATTAGGTATCCCTTCTCTACTTATATGAGATATAACAACATGCTGTATATACAGAATAAATTAAAAATGACATTTTTTATTGTAAATTTAAATGAGGCTACGAAACAGCTTAGTAATATACGAACAAGATTTTGTTAAAAATAAAATAGAAACAAAAAAGAGCACTATAAATAAAGTATCTATTCGTGATACATAGACTAGATATTACATGGGGCACACTAAAAGTTTTGCACTTCTAGCTAACCGTAACTATTTGAATTTCGAATGTTATATTTTTTTAAACGTTGCAACCTTCTTAGTAGTAAAAAAAAACAATTGGCGGGAAATCATTTGTCAATTGTTTTTTATCACACATCAAAGTTCTACGTATGCAACGAAAATGGAATTAAGTCAAAAAGATTTTAGAGCGATGATTTTTATGATTTTAAAAGTTCTCTCTCTCTCTCCGCAAGACTGTGCCGCTTGTCTTCAAAATGCTTTTGGGAGAGAAGCACCTTGTTTGAGCACCGTGAGGCGATGGTTTGCTGAATTTGAGAGAGGTCGAGTTTCTTTACATGACGAATTTCGTGAAGAGTGGCCTTCAACTGCCGTCAACGAAAATAATGTGGTTACTGTTAAGCGGTTAATTGAAGAAAACCCGCGGATTACCTATGAGACAATTCGAGGACTATTAGGGATTATGGTATTATTGGTATGAGTCAAATCCAGAAACTTTTACACGAAGAATTGAAAGTTCGGAAACTTTATTGTCGTTGGATCCCTCATGAACTGACAGCGGAGCAGAAGCGGGCTCGCGTGGAATGGTGCTCACAGATGCTACTGAAGTACGACCACGGACATTCTAATGCTGTTTATGACATTGTCACAGGAGA
Source organism: Nudaria mundana (assembly GCA_963556515.1). NCBI lineage: Eukaryota > Metazoa > Arthropoda > Insecta > Lepidoptera > Erebidae > Nudaria > Nudaria mundana. The sequence goes on from OY748298.1 coordinate 21,040,428, forward strand.
CGAAATGTGAATTGATTGTTTTGAACCCGAAAAAAACAGCAATCTTGTGAATGGGTGTTTGAAAATGAGAACAAGCCACCAAAAGTGAGGCAGGCGAGAAACGTTGGTAAAAAAATGATCGCATTTTTTTTCTCAGCTACGGGTCCCATCTGTACAATTCCACTTAAAGATCAAAAGAGTGTTAATGCCGAGTGGTATTCTACAATTTATTTACCCAGGGTGTTAGAAAAAAATCGCGAAAGACGACCCAAAAGCCGCGTTCTCCTACATCATGACAACGCTTCTTCACACACGGCCAACAAAACAAAGTCATTTTTAGCTTCCGAAAAAGTACAACTCGTCACCCATCCTGCGCATAGCCCCGACCTAGCACCCTGTGATTTCTGTATTTTCCCCAAAATCAAAGATTTGATGAGAGGTTTCACTTTTACCAACTCCGAAGAGGCAGAGATAGCGTTCAATCAGCACGAAGAAAACATGCCTTCAAATCTGTGGTCCTCCTGTTTTAAAAAATGGTTCGATCGCATGAAGAAATGTTTAAAATGTAAAGTAGAGTATTTTGAAAAGCAATAAACATAATATTTTGGTTTTAACATGTTGTTTTTTTAAGTTACGCATAACTTATACTGTGACCTACGTATTACTTAAATCATTTAATATTATTAAATGTTTAGAATTACCTACAACCAATAATTGTAAATCAACTTGAGGAGCCATACATAATAAACTGTCTTAAGACATATTATAAGTACGAGTAGTAGACATATTATATTCACTATGCGTGTGTGATACAAGCTCGGAAAGTTCAGATAGAACAATTGTATCGTTATATGTGACATCCAAGCGAATAGAGACGCGAGCAGCTGCTTGTCTATTGTATATCTGATAGGAATTTGTTTAAATCGATTCCTAATCGAATCATATGTTGGAGCGCTGGCGTCGTCGGCAGCGGATAGTACGGCACATACTAGTACATATATATATGTCGGCGAGTCCTTGGGCAGGACTCACTGTCAACCGTTCACCTCGACATTCAACATGAAAGCCTTCGTGAGTGCCATTTTATTACATTTTAAATTAATTATTGATATTTAAATTAATTATAGCGGCCGCTACACTTTTTTTTCAGTTACAAAAGTCATATATCTATCTAATATATTCTATCATAATATGTAGTGGATATATTTTAGTTGGACGGCATTAAAAAAAAATCCTAAAGTTTATGGGAATTTTAACCCTAAATAACATCCAACAAACTAAACTTAGAACTTTGTTGTTGAATGTGAATGAATGTTTATTTTGTTATAATAGAGAGTTTATTTAGTGGGCCACACTTTCAAAATTAGCCCAAAAATGTATAGGAGCTGGGTGATGTCCTTCAATCCAATACGTAACTTTTAACCAACGCAATGTCACTAATTAATTTAATAAATATATTTCCGTACCACATTGTATCTATTATCAATATGATGTGATAAAGTAGTCAGGATAAACAGACTGAGTAAGAGCCGTTGTTCCATGTCTGTACCTATACTGACAGTTGCGTGTGGGGTCACCCCTAACAGAAGTTCACCAATACGAATAGGCGTGTAGTTTTGGACCCAGTCAGGTCCCCCTGGTCTTTGGCATTACTTTTATGTTTGGCAGAGCCTCGTCTTTAAATCTGCAGGTGCATCACTTACAGGTGAAATGGCTTGGGCCTCTGAGATCATGGTGGGACTCTTATATTTGCTACTAGCTTTTATATACCTCATTTCTTTTTAGATATTACTGTGCACCCTCGCGGTGGCGGCGTCTGCTGCAAGACAACCTATTAAACCGGTTGCAGATGAGCGAAGCAAGCGCGAGTTCGTGCCCAGCAACTACTGGGGCAACGACGACCAGTACTACGCATACGGCGGCGGCGTCGTCGGCGCTGGCAATGGATACGCATACAACGGTGATCTAGCCGGATCTGTCGAGAGTCTCTACAGCCCCTCGTTGAGACTCGCCCCTGCCTATGCCCCCGTCTACGCATCCAACTATGGATTCAGCAAGGACGCCCTCGCCTACGACTCTAACTATGGATACAGCAAGGACGCCACCAACGAGGCCTACATCTACGTAGCTCCCTTGGAGAGACACGCCCACTCTGGACCCTCTTTCGAATACGGCACTTCCACCGTTCCCTCCTATAAGTACTACTCAGTTCCCGCGTACTCGTACAGATATAACGTTCCCGCTAAGGACTACAGCTCTGTTCCTGCGTACAAATACACCTACGCACCTGCCGCGCCTTCCTTCAAATACAACTATGCTGCCCCTTCATACAACTACCTCGCACCCACAGTGTACAGCTTGCCGGTCCCCGCCCAGAAGTACACCTACTCTGCCCCCAGCGTCTCTGCGATACCAGTGAGCTACATCGCCCCTGTCCCGACACAAACGTACGTCACTGTCCAACCAGCTCTCAAGGTCGTCGACGTGAAGAAGGTCGTCAACGTACAACGCGAGGTTTTGGTCCCCCAGGTGGTTCAGGTCAAGAAGGTCATCACAGAACCAAAGGTGATCACTGAACAGAAACTTGTTCCCGTCACCAATGACTACTACAAAGGTTACGGTACACCCCTCACTGGCACTTCCTCAGCCACCGCCATAAACGTCCAGCCTGTCTCGACTGCAGTCTCCAGCGCGTCGTTGACCAATACCGGCTCTCTCTCCCCTGACTCCTCTTCCACTGTATATAACAAAGAGTATTCCGGTCAGTCCGCTGGTGGCCTTTCAACTGGCAACACCGCGTTCAGCTCCGGTACAGCTGCAATAAACTCGGGTGCTACATCCTCCAGCAGCGCGACTAAATCAGATTCGACAAGCTCTGGGTCCTGATCAAATTACTAGTCAAGCCATTGATGTTAAATAACTACTTGGATTAATAATCGAAACCGAATTTAGTTAATTCAATACATTTTAGTAAAATGTCAAGATTAAACGCTAATTATTAAAATTTGAATTTATAATTGAATTTAAATAAACAAAAATTTAGACTATTTTTATTGTTTTTATTACCATCGCGTTAAAATGTTGTAAATACTGTTTCAAAGACAACTCGTTCCCGTGTCAGATATTAGGTGGAGTTCACTCGCTCCTCAAGGCTTACCAATTGTAAAATACTCTTAATATGAGAGGGACGAAGAGGTTTGTAATGCTCATAGACAAAGAACATCAACGAAATACAAGTGATACCATTTATACTGTCGATTGATGGCACTTGGTGGAACTTACTACACGTATTGGATGAAAACACTTATACTTTAAGTATAAAGCTTTAAACACACTGGATCTTCACATACAACGTATTCCATTCGACGTGGGAGACAGCGACACACTGAGCCTACGTCTTGCGACGTGTTACAACGTCTGACGTTTACGTTATCTTAAGCGCAATGACACTTTATACGTGTGTGACAGCGTCGTACGCGTGGGATAGCATGGGAACACACGAAACTGGCGAGATGACGCGTGAGGGAGCGTGGTGAATGACCAGTGTGTTTGTTACCATACAAATTGTATAGGCCAGATCGTCCAGATGTCAAAATGCGTGGTGTACGTCGCATGTGAAGGACGACTTTGACCGTGACTTAAGTATTTTCATCACAAGTGATACCCCCTGGTAGACTAGGGCTATCTCGTAGTGTTGCGAGCTTAGGGCCTTGGACAGATCACGTCTCCTTATCACACTATTGCATACTCTAGAAATGACAAACATACCTAATGTTATACGTGAGAGAATGTTATGCTAGCAAGCTAGTCTCTTCTCTACACATAGATAATATAAAACTTGTTTGTTTAGTTGTCCGGATAACACGTAAATACGCCTAGACCTTGATAAAATTTAGTTAAGATAATATTGAGACTGCGTTATATTTTATCCCGCAATAGTTTCATCTAAAGAACTTATCCACACAGACGACGCGGCGACGCCGCGGGCTTACGCTCATACATATTGTATACAGGTCTACTTATTAATATTTATTGTGCCAATACACTTTGATATTAATTTTGGAATAGAAAATAGTGATACATTTCGCCTTGAAACTTGTTTATTATCAAAGTGTTTTGATATTCATGAGTTAGGTAATAATATCACGAACGACCACACATTTGCATTAACACCAACATAGTTTAAACCGCCAGGATACAGTCTGCAATGTACCTATCAAAGAATCAATCAATCAAAGAATCAATTTCATTTATTCAGTTTAGGCACATAAAGAGCACATATGAATGTCAAAATTTTACAATTTTGTCAAGTAATATTATAAAAATACTAAATTAAGGAAGTACATAAATAACCATTAGAAAATGATTCTTTCGCTGGTTCGGTAAGTTGGTTCTCCTGAGAAGATACCAGCAAGAAACTCAGGTAGATTATCCATTTTCTTTTTTAATATTGTTTTGTTTACATTGTTACAATTAGTTAATAATGTATTATACGAGTGGCCAACAACATAAGATTAGGGTCTGTCTGCTGCAACAAATCGTATGAACTGCAGCTGAGTACAGGCGTGGGCATAATTGGACGCTCATCAAAGTAAATAAAATTTAGACCCACATTAAGATTGTCAGAATTTATTCATTGTTTTTTATAAGATTTAACAATATTTAACTTTTTATACATATTCTATCTAGCTAAAGTAAGTTAGTATAAGTTTTGGGATCTAAACAACTATCGTTAACATGGGTATATACTTCTAAATGACACAGGGTGGAAGTTGACAACAAACTATAATAAGTTGTGTTTTGGATGCATGGGATTCGAACCCACGACTTCTGAGAGCTTTAGGTAGTGGCACTAACCACTGAACCACCTAAGTTGTCAAAATAAATAACTTTAAAATTAATTGTTTCATTCATATTTGCAAATTTCTCTGTATCCTATTTACCGTAGTTACCACCAACCGGGAGCGTAACCTCCATGTCCACCAGCATAACCACCGTAGTACCCGCCAGGGTATCCGTAGTAGTCTGAGGAGATAATAGGAGAGGAGTATCCACCCAAACCACCGGCGTATCCGAGTGGCAGACCTCCGTACCACCCGCCGCTGAATGGGATATAACCACTGCTCAAGCCTCGCTTCTCCCGCATCGCTCCCGCAGCACAGACGACCAAGATGGCGGATAATAGCACCTGTTGATATTTATAATAAAAGTTAATTCAGGTAAGTTCATGATTTTCTAGACTAAGTTCGCGAGGTATAAGCGGACCTTCGCATTTGTGTGAGTGCAGTGTACGTGAACGTATATGTGACCTCCTTTACATACACATGTGTTGTACACACAGCTATAAAAATAATTTTAAATCTACTTTTCGTGGTCACTCACACAAATGTAAAGCTCCGCTTATCCCTCGCGAACTGTACTAGGTTAAAGGTACCTATGTAACATTGGTCCTGACTGGTGGAATTTAGGTACGGATTACAGAAGGGTTATTGATTTTATATTGCCCGGTAACTATAACGAGCGTGCACCCTATCACGTGGGACCAACAAAATTTTGTTGGTCCGACGGGTGTAATTCACGTCTGTCTACCCCTCTAATAGGCGTGATTATATGTATGTATAGTAATTTGATTGGATAAAATAAAAGCAAGTTCTAAGTTCTCTTTGTCATAGCTGGTTGCTTATTATTTAGGAATCCTAATAGAGTTGCTAGTATGGTTTTAGTAAGGATACTTACCAAGAATTTCATGTTGATACAGCAAACGTTAGTGTAGTGATGGGATGTGATGATGTCTGTTGGTCCTTATAGTATAATATACTCATATATATATATATATATATATATATATACGTGCCCCGAGGTGAGTTGCGAAAGACGAAGAATGTCCTCGCGACCGAAGGAATTGCCCATTGGGGGCATTAATCACATTATTAGGCATACTTTAAATTAAACCAAGAAAACCTTTTGGACATTAACATTAAATTATCATAATTAATAGATGTGTAAAAGCGGTGACGTAGGGGTAGAGGAGGTAAGAAGAACAGATGTCCGCTGCGTGGAGTAAGTAATAGAGAAGGTGGTGAACTATTCCGTATGTCTAGTACTTTATTAGACATCGGAATCGATCAGAAAAGATTGTATAATGTTTGGCAATTGAAGTAAAAATCTTAAATAATTTTATGTATGTATATTAATAATGTTGTGTATTTTTTTGTAATGTATAAAATTTATTTACTGCCCGCTTATTTGCTGCTTGCTGTTGCCCGCAGCTCCGCCTGCGTGTTATAGCTTTCTTGATCACCAATAACTGATTTATTATGTATAGCTGTTGAGCGATATTGTATCTTAAGATAAAATATTATAGTATCTTAGCCATGTGCAGCGCCCTTTAGTGAACTCCACTGCGGGTGACGTAACCTACGACAAACGTATTATTTTCGGTTGGTACAGTAATCGGGTCTAGGGATCGAACCGCAAAATTAAGTTTGTTTTTATTGTATATACTTTTTCGAGATAAAAAGTAAGCCAGTAGGTGCCCGGGATATTAAAGAATAATTATAGGTACTAAGTTTCATCGTAATTGAACCGGTAGTTATTGCGTGATGCCTAAACAAACAGACAGACAGACAAAAAAAATTTTAATCACATTTTTGGGTTCGGTGTCGGTCTAGTAAACTAAGTAAGTAACACCCTCTGCCATTTATTTTTTTATATTTTTAATGTACAGAATTTTCACTTCTACAGATTTATTATATAAATATAAAATATTGTTTCAAAAATCCTCTTTGTCATTGCCGACTGGGAAGGTTCCCAGAATGCTGGCTGTGTTGTCACGTTGGATGGCGATACTTATTCTTTGGGCCAATAAATAACCAGCAGGTCCTGAGATGCATCGATTTTATAATTGAGATATTCTTTCACAGTTATAAAAGTAAGTACATACCTACTATATAATTGAATCTGTATTGTTGTGGAATTTCGAGCCTAAATGTAACAAAACGTCCCATTCATAACTATCTATTTATCTGGTCTTATTAACTTACAATTGCCTGAATATATTTTCTTGCGGTTTGTACAAATAGATAGACGGTTTTGTGATGTAGTTTTGGCTTTGTACAATTCATGTATAAAAGAGGTATCACATACCTACAGCCTAATTCAATAGTTGCCAAGCCCAGAGCCACTGGATATTCTTTAAGTGCTTACCAGAGGCACTCGGCAATTGCCGTAGGTGCGGCTGCGGCCTAGGGCCGCGGATAAAGAAACACAAAGCCCAGAGCCCAAACTCATTTCAGTCAATTGATGTCAATTTGAAACTTGGAAAGCAAGTATCATAAGCAGGATAAATTATCTCCTAAATAGCTGCAGCACGTGGTGTTGCAACGACGACAATGTTTGTAAACAAATGTTGTTGGGCAATATTACACAACTTTGTCCAGATAATATCAAACGACAGGTTAAGGTTGCCTGACGTCTCGGTTGAACTATACCAATCGTGCTCACGGAATTGTTGAAATTAAGTTTTAAAAAACACAGCCCTTTTTACTACGGAATACTTAGTTAATTTTCATGTGAAAGATATAATAAATCTATTTTAGGAGGTTGTTATAATACAAATGTTTAGTTTCTCTTAATGTACTTAGACTCAGATATAAGTTGGATGTACTGTTGGGGTACGCGTAGCAGGTAGGCGTAGGACCAGAAGATAAGTCGACTAAGAGGTCGCATTTTAAATAATTATGCCATTATTGATTTGTAACTGGTTCAATGCTTTATTTTAAATAAATATCCTTTGGTGGCAAGGGCGTTTGCGTAACTCATCTTTTGGTATGATATATATAAAACACCCAGATTATCTAGATAATATCAAACAACAACAACTCGTTACTTATCCAACATGAAATCCTTTGTGGCTTGTCCTATCTGTCCATTCCTTACATTATTAAGTTCACCTTCTATCATATTCCAATGTTGTCATGGATGAAAAATCTTGCGCATATTAGAAAATTATATTTATTTGGAACAAAAGCTATAATACAAGCTTATTATTTATTTACAATATGGACATAAAAAAGAAAATTAACAGTAGATAAAAATACTATTTACACTTACTAAAAACTATACTATACACACTAAAATGTACACTATATACAGGCGTCAAAGAACTCCTCCGCCTCGTCGCCGACTGGCAATGTTCCCAGAAGGCTGGCAGCAATGCCACGTTGTATGGCAATGCTTATTCTTTGAGCTAAAAAGTAACCAGCCTTCTGGTCTTGAGAAGAGTCGATCATGAGTTTTGAGATGGTTTTAAATTATGTAGTCTCCTGCTAAGTTTGAGTATATGCACCGTTTGAGGTTTTCCTCTGATGCAGCATCAGCGCCAGCACAACTCGCTGTACTAGGAAGGTGAGAAGTGAGAAAGCGAGTGAAAGCGCCGAGTGACCAACCTAGTTCCAAAGTTAATGTAATAATATTTAGGGTCTTTGTGGTCCTTGGGATCTCACTGTGCACTATTGGACTATAAAGAGGAAATCCCAGGAATACTTTCTCATTTATCAGGATGCTATTGAACAGTTGTTTTTGTGTCTCAGGTGGTCTTTTGTGCGGTGTTGGCGGTATGCGCCGCTAGTGCAGTGAGGCAGAAGCGCGGCTGGAGCAGTGGCTGGGACACCCCCTACTCAATCAGCAGCAGGTGGAGTGGCTTGGATTACGCCCCAGCAGAGAAGATCATCACCGTCAACAAAGTGGTGAGCGTCCCCCGAGAAGTCACTATACCTCAAGTTATCAAGATCCGCAAGGTCATCTCGGAGCCTAAGGTCATTACTGTCAAGAAAGTAGTACCAATATCTACTGGTTACTACGGTGGATACAAGAGTGACTACTTCAGCTTATACCCTGCTAGCTATGCTGGAGACCTAGTATATCAACTGATGTCAAATGAACTCACTATTTAATTAAATATACTTATTTTGTTACATATAATGTGTTTTTTTTATAAAATTTTAAAAACAGAAACCAGTTTGTTTTTAAAAATGAAGGCTGTTGACATTGGTCTACATCTGTCATAATTAGCACTACAAATATGAATATCTGTTCCAATCCAAATAGTGCAGATATTACCTAACCCGAGTGTCAGTTAAGGTTGCTACAAGTTGGCTGCTGAGTTAAGTACTAGAACTGGTAACATACAAAGATATTAGTAGTAAATGTCGTGGTCAACGTATCATGTACTTACTTTAGTTTGTTCGGAACAAACCTAAAACTGCTATAGATATAAACCGACATAAGTAGGGCGTTATGTTAATGTTACCTACTACCTATGTGAAACAAGACCCACGGCTTGATAGTTAATAATCAGTTAGGAGGTAGGTCAACTTTCTCTCCCCCTCTCTTTGTAAAACAGTTAATCACAGAATCCGGAGCCTCAGGTTTCAACACAGTAAATAAAAGAAACAAACAAATAAATAGACAGCACAATCTGAACACTGAAATATAAATTCCAGTTGAGCTGTAGGTGTAGCTCGGTGTAATCGATTAGGAAAATGACTCGAAAGTTTCAGTAATCGATAAATGGTTTCAACTGTGGCGGTAACGAGTTCGGATCTCACGTCCCAATCTGTGGCACCTTGAACTATGCGATGAACTGGATATTTATTATTACGAGTATCTAAATCATCAATCGAAATGCAACCAATTTCATAAATATCCTTATTTGGACAACGCGACGATTATTGTTATAACGAGGACAAAATACGGTAAAGACCAAGAGACCGAGAACTAAGAATGAGTTCTGCGGGGCCTAAGTCATCCCGATGTCTGATGTCTGATGGATGTGCGTTAAGAGCTCACAGATAGGGGCAGGGACAGTTCCAATTTCCGTTCCGAGAATCCCCCCCGGTAGGAAAAGTGGAATGTATAAACTTCTGCCTTTAATCATCTCCACTAATTCCTAATGGTGGGGATAATTTATACCAAGTTCATTAATCTCCACCATGGCTGCTAACTTTGAATTAGGAGGCAAGTAATTGGTAAAATGTGGAAATATTAATAACTCTGTCTACTCCCGCGATGGGTTTATACGTTTTAAATATTACAAGTATAAGGCATCTGAATGATACAACGAACAAAACGCATTTTTAAAATGCAATCTCAGTGCTATTCACGTTAAGAGATGTAGGATATGCTCGATGAGATATTCCTATCGGAACAGATGGTCGGATAGTGGTCCCATTAGTATTTAGTAGAAGTAGTAACTGTACCTGAGGATCGTGAGGACATCACCAGGTCGTCAAGTTGAGGGCCACTTTCTATAGTATTTCTGTGTAGTATTGTCGCCCACAATCGCCAGACATCGTCATCAGGCTTTACATCAGGCGGGCGGCGTCAAATTGTCGACCTCAATATAAAACATTGGCTATTAACATATACGGGACTCCCGTATGGGCGGAGAGGCTGACGGAAACTGGGTGTTTGTTCTAAACTGTTTAAGTTTAAGGCGATGAGAGGATAATGCACGAATTCCGTAGAGGCTGCATGTCTCTTAGCTGGGACCCCTCCATGGAACCTGGAACTGATTCTGATAGTGACAGAGAGATGTCTGTTACGTGGCGCCTGGACTTGTCAGTTATTTATCTAACAATCGAAAATTGTAGATTGCATAATTAACGTTGTAATCATGTTAGCGCTCTACGCGTCCTTTACAATTATTACGAACATTATACATATTTATGCAAACCAGTTATATGTATGCATAAATACCACCTGTTTATTTTATTTATTAGTGGGTTGTCCTATTACCGGGAATGTTTCGTATGCCAGAGCCTCATTCCATATCGGTACACTATTTGCAAATGAGTTAATGTGGGATCTTGTGACCACCACGATATACCCATATTTAATTTTGAGGCTGCAAGTTAGTAATTGTAATGCTCTTTCCTTAAAAATACATCAAGCTATGAAAGAAACTAAAATATATCAGCCTAGCAGTAGCTGCATCTGTCAACTGCCTAATGCATCAGAGCTAAGTTTATTAGCTAAAAGGGTGATATGGTGACCCCATTGTAATATAGAATCTATTGTAACTCCTAGAAAAGTGGAAAAATGGTCATCGTTTGGGCGTCGGCGTCGGTCGGATCAGTTCGCGTGTGGTTACCAGCTAATGCACCACCCATAACTAAATTAACTTTAGGGTTATGAAATAAGCTTTAATTAAATTTCTTTATGACTCTCAAATAAATCATGTAAGTACAAGTAATATAAAAAATATTGGTAGTAAGAACAAGTGCCTCGGGTGATTCTGTAGCGAGGACACACTTGCGCAACCCACCTCTACTCTAGTATATATACTGCGCAGGAGTCTCACACACCATCACACGACAAACATTCACCAATCATACCTACCGACGTAATCAACATATCGACATGAAATCCTTCGTGAGTATCCATATCAAATTGTTCCCGGTATTTCAATACATCTCGTTTGAATCTGTGGATCTGCTTCGTTCGTACAGTGATAGTGCTTTGGAATTTAGAACAAAACGTTCATGAATATCCTTCCGCCTTTTGGTCCTAAAATGCAACCTCTATATAACGACACTTTGGATGCCCAGACATTATCAGGCGCTGACAATAGAATCTCAAACTGGTACTTACTATGTATCTCCCCTGGCTATTGAATGCATGTGTGTATAAAACATAACCTTTTATTACTTACTGGATATTTACTATGTAGAGATAATTAATTTTCCTATCAAGAATCCCGATATAACTAGCCACATCCGTGATTCCAACATCGGCCACTCAATACCAAAACCTGGTAAAATGATCAAATAGGTAATCCTGTATATAGGTACTTACATGTTTACAAACCTTACTCTGTTTGTACAGTTGGTCCTTTGCGCTCTGGCGGCGGTGTGCGCTGGCGCAGCGGTGCGAGAGAAGCGCGGCTACAGCGGCTGGAGCGGCCTCAGCAGCGGATGGGACAGCGGCTACAGTGGGGGGCTGAGCTCCGGCATCGGAGGCTGGAGTGGTGGATACTCCGCGCCCTCCGCCAAGGTCATCGCCGTCAACAAGGTCATCAACGTACAGCGCGAAGTCAGCGTGCCACAGGTCATCCAAGTCCGCAAGGTTGTCTCTGAACCACGCGTCATCACTGTCAAGAAAGTCATACCAGTCTCCCACGGCTACTCTGACTACAGCAGCGGTCTATCCAGCGGTCATTACGGCGGCTACTCCACTGGATATTCAGGTGGATACGGCAGTGGATACAGCAGTGGATATGGCAGTGGATACGGCAGCGGATGGTGGTGAACTTCCTAGTCAGAAGCCTTTGTAGTTAGAGATATTGAAATAAACATTATTTTTTATTATTTATACATGGACTTTATTCATTTGACTCGCAAGAAGTTAAAAAAGGAACTTTCAAACGTACAATGTGCAACAGACACCACACACGTGGTCAATGTATACATACTCTAGCGAACGCACGCGACTTTATTGACGGGGAACTATCATTTTCAACATTTTTTATTACTACTCCACTGCCACTGGTCATAGCGTGACATTGGTCAACGGCCTTTTCAACATAATAATAATTATAAGTGGTGGTAATATTAAGTCGTTAGGGCGTCAAAGGGCCCATGTTCTGTACCCATGGCACTTCCAGATCCCGGACTCCCCGTACTCTATTCCATTTCCATATTCTAATCACGAGCAAGTCCTGAGATTTGCCACAGAGGTATAAGAACACTGTTTCATATTACAGTTGATCAGACGTAAATAAACAAGGTTGCCTAATTCACATTTATGTTGCAGTATCAAAACAAAATACACACATAAAATCACGCCTATTTTTTTGGAAGAGGTGAGCAGAGACATGTTATACGCCCACTTATAGTCAGTAACTATGTTGATCCCACGTAATATGTAGGGAATGGTGAGTCTATAGCCGCTTATCGGGAAATGTAATGTTTGCCAGCGGCAGCGCCTCGAATTGTCTGCTGATGCACACACGGTGCACCACTTGCAGGTGCGGTTCACTTGGGAACCTAACATCTAGATAAGAACCCTTTACACCCAAACAAAATATAGGATGACATTATACTCGTACTAAACAGGACTTTGATAGAAAGAAAATCGTAAAAGTTAAAAAATACCGCCCAAGTAGTAGTAGTAAGTAGTAAGTGCGCGTCGGGCATCGTTATAGTTTTCCTTCAAACTTCATTACACCAGGCCTCCGTCACTCGCTCAAGGCCGCGCGCTATATACCTACCGCTCGGCGTACCTTTAAGAGTACAAACTCGCAGAGGGCTGCCGAACGCCCGCCTGAGCGCTCGCATCGCAGCGCACTGCACGTTTCCCGCGCTTACGCTTCGAAATGCAGAAACCACGTCATTATTGTGCGGATTATAGTAGGTATGCAAATGGTATGCACTATTTTAATAATAACAAAATGCATTTTTAACTTGGATTTCATTTACTTACATTTCCTTTTGTTTTTCGTGCATCGGGATTACGTTATGTTTGGGTCACAAAAAAAGCGGCCAAGTGCGAGTTGGACTCGCCCATGAAGGGTTCCGTAGCAGCAAGTAATATAATATTTTAATTTTTACGATTTATGGCGTATTATAAAAAAAACTACTTACCAGATCTCGCTCAAACCAATTTTCAGTAGAAGTTTAGATGGTAATGTACAACATATATATATTTTATTTTATCATTCTCTTATTTTAGAAGTTAGAGGTGGGGAGACACATTTTACCACTTTGGAAGGGTCTCTCGCACAAACTATTCAGTTTAGAAAAAAAATGATATTAGAAACCTCAATATCATTTTTGATGACCTATCTATAGATATTATTTATTTTCTTTTTAAGGCTCCGTACCCAAAGGGAAAATACAGAACCCTATTACTAAGACTTCACTGTCCGTCTGTTTGTCTGTTCATCCGTCCGTCTGTCACCAGGCTGTATTTCATCAACCGTGATAATTAGTATACCTTGAACCGTGACATAGTATATAATGTATTTATGTTGCCGCTATAACAACAAATACTAAAAACCAGAATAAAATTAATATTTTAGGGTACAACCCATACAACTGATTGACTAATAAAAAAAATGGTTGATTCGTAACATTCATTTTATTACAATAATCATCATAGGTACAACCCTAGCGCATTCTTACGATGGCGTCACTCGCACGGCGGGCAACACAGTCTCGACTCTATGAACGCGTGTTTGAGGTACAATTCTCCTCGTTCTGTGCAGCAGGTATTATTATTAAAATTTTGTAGGTTAATATAGAGTAGGTATTTTCGCTTTTGTATGGGAGTTATGTATCTGTTACGTAGTAACTATTTATTAATCTGTGATTACACGGAGAAACTACCAGCAGGATATTTTTCAGATATTTGGATAGGTATCTTTCTCAGATATCTCACAAACGGATACTTAAATTAACTATTCTATCAACTCAATCTTTTTAAAACACCAATCTAATGAAATCTCCCACATGGGGTAGACGCAAAAAAATCATCCGAAACTTGAACTACGGAACCCTTGTTTTTTATTCCGCTCTTACTTCCGTTGTCGGGCGTCTCTGGTTCACACGCAGAAGGTATTTCCAGTGGCGCCCGGCAGACTTTGACCACCTGTGTGGTCTCTACGGAACCCTAAAAATACTGCAGTACTTACGTATAAACACGTACGAATCTGTTTGTTTTTTCAATTTGGCGGCGCGGCGTATCTAACTGCTATAAAAGGAAACTTATTTATTGTGTTTATCAAAACTATATTTTTGTGTAAGTATCGGTACGGAATAGGGAATAGTACTTACATACAGAACTTGCACTCCGACGTTAATTAAAGCACATTCTTTTGTTTACATAGAACATCATTCGAACGTTAGGGTTGTCAGGAAAGTACCAGCATAATTTGACCAATAATTATGACATTAATGCCTCAATCAACTCTATGGTCAATGCCGTGTCACAAATAAGAGACAACCCTTACTGACTTTCAACTTCAAGTTGTGGCTGACGTCACGTATTTTTTGCGATTGTTAGGCGAGTGACATAGGCCTGGTATCGGTAAGATATTTTTTTTAATTCCGCGAGACCGCGGCCACGCCCATGTCCATTGCTACGGACGTCTCTGCTGGTGACACTAGAAGGTATTTCCATTGGCGAGTATCGGTAAGACTGAAGTAATATCCAAGATGGTGCAAGTATTATTGTTTATTATATATCCACGGAATTGGTACTATTCGTTATTGCGGATTGTTAGATTTCATCTGGTGGAACTGAAAACATAACTTATTAAGTACTAGTGGTCGCCCGCGATTTCGTCCGCGTGGTAATTTGGATTTTTTCCCGTTCCCGTCGCGCCGCGTCATATTTTGAACAATTCACACAATACCTTTATAAATTGTAGCCTATGTGTTATTCTGATGTATAAGCTATATTATTGTAAAGTTTCATTAAAATCCATTCAGTAGTTTTTACGTGAAAGAGTAACAAACATCCATCTATCCATACATACATACATACTCACAAACTTTCGCGTTTATAATATTAGTAGGATATATGTAGTAGAAATAAAGGCTTTATTATATTATTATATGATTTATGTATGTTACAAGCCTTTGAATCTACATATTTGCTTTCTTCCACCAATATTCTTCTACCAATATTCGGGGACGGGAGTAAGAAGAAAGTAAGATTGTTTTGTTGGTGAAATTATGTTAATTTATTAACATCATTTATGATTGGATAGAAACAGGCGTCTTCTATCCAATATTTGAGATCAGTGTGCATCACTACCCAGGCTAAACTATATATAAAATTGATCAAGCTCCACAGAACAGCAAGTCAAAATCTTTGGTTCAATCAAGAGTGTAAGCGCTTTGGGGTGTTTCCAAGGTACATCTGCCTAAAAACAAACAATAACTCAGTGTCGGCTAGGAATTCTATTTTAAAAGCAAAAACAGTGTGGCTAAACTCAGAAATTAGGAGTTTATTTAGAGTGAGAGACAATTTGAAGTGGCATTTAAAGGTTCTACACTCTGAGTTGTCATTCAGTTTACACAGAGTAGAATTTGATTTGTTGGATAAAAAGGCACGAGATTTAGCTTCTAAATTTATACATAAAAAATTTTTAATACAATCAAAAAAATTATTTAATCTAAGGGTGGGTAGAGGCGAGTTTTTTGATCGAAGGGAGCAGGTGTTTTCTAATCATACATTTTACCCCAGAATCAAGAACCTTTCTGATATTCATCTCAGCAACAGTGAGGTGTCCCTTTTAAATAAGGGCTTAAAATATTCCATACCTAAATCATTTAACAATAAAAAATCTTTAGAACCTTTGGCAGTAGATGCGGAGGTGGCAATCATTAGAAATAAGGGTGACATAATGTTGAAGGCACTGGTTGCACAAAAAATCGATTCTGTTTGTTTGTCTGGTACTTTTAACTCCGAATTGACTGTACAAAGGTCGATTCGCAACAAACTTAGGGACGGGGATGTGGTTCTGAGTAAGGCTGATAAGGGTAACACCGTGGTTTTGATCCCGAGGGAGGATTACATGGCAAGAGTCAATGACATCATTTCATCTGATGATTTTCAACACTTAACCTTCAATCCTACAGCTAAGTTCCAGGCAGAACTAAAGCTTGCTTTGAAATCCACGTCTTATTTATTCCCTGAGAACTCTTCGTTGCATAAAACTTTGATAAACATGAATCCCAGTTGTCCGTTGTTTTATGGCCTTCCAAAAATACACAAGGAAGGGTGCCCAATTAGACCTGTTGTCGCATACAGGGGCGCGCCGGCATATAATTTGTCGAAGTTTTTGAACACAATCATTAAAGAAGCAATAGATTTTAACCCAAAATTTTCTATAAAAAATAGTACTGACCTCATAAACAAGATTAAAAATATTAAGTTACCGTCCAATGCTCAACTTGTGTCTTTGGACGTGAAAAGTTTATTCACTAACGTACCGTATAATGAAGTATTAGATATTTTGAGACACAAATTAACAATAAAAAGGGTAAATTTTAATAAAATAGAGGAAATTTATAACCTAACAAGATTGTGTATGACTCAGAATTACTTTCAGTTCAACAACAGTTTTTTTCTACAGAGGAATGGTCTGGCTATGGGGTCGCCACTCAGTCCTTTAATAGCTGAAATATTTATGGATGCATTCGAGACTAACCACATAGTTGGGAACGTTCATGTCTTGTACTATTTTAGATATGTGGATGATATTATTATATGTTGGACAGGAACAAAACGTCAGCTCAGTGTCCTTGTCTCCAAGTTGAACTCAGTACACCCTAGAATTGATTTTTCACTAGAGTTGGAGTCAGATTCCACTCTTAATTTCTTGGACCTTTCAATTACTAGAAGGAACGGTGTTCATGAGTTCCGTATCTATAGGAAACCAACAGTTACAGACACAGTTATTCCTTACTCATCCAATCATCCATGGCAACATAAAATGGCAGCTTTCCACAGCTTACTGAGCAGGTTACTGGCGGTACCGTTGAGCCCACAGGCATTTGGTGAAGAATTGTCCATCATTTGCTACATAGCACAAAGTAATGGCTATGACGTAGGAATGGTTCACTCATTATTAAATAAAAAACGTAGAAAGGCTAGTTTTCATTTATTATATCCGATTCAAGATCCACCTAGGAAGTACACGGCCTGTTTGCCGTTCGTGGGTCCCGTCTCGTTGAGTATAGCTAAGATCATGAGGGAAAGTAATATATTTGTTGCTTTTAGAACTCAGAATGCCTTGAGGGAGCTGTGTAATGGCAAGGATTCGGTGTCGGTCTCACGCAGATCAGGTGTTTATTTGTTGAGTTGTGATGAATGTGGTTTGAAGTATGTGGGACAGACTGGCAGGTCCTTCGATATTAGATATAAGGAACATAGAGCGGCGTCCCGCAATGGTTGTCCCGAAAGGTCCCTCTTCGCGAAGCATCTTCTTGACACTGGTCATTCCTTGAACAATAGTAACACTTTTAAAGTTTTACGGTTATGTGAGAAAGGGTTCAAGTTAAGTGTTTGGGAAAGGCTAGAAATAGTTAGAAGAGATGCGGACACCTTACTCAATGAACAAATAGATTTTCACACATCTCCCTTACTTAATCTGTTTGCGAACAGACAGACACATTAACTGTTGTTGGTTTGTATGTGTTGTTTGGGTTTTCTATGCAACTTATCAAGAGACAGTAATTAAATCAAACAGATAAGGTCAAGTATTGGTGAATACCTATTTTTGGAACTTAGTTAGCATGATCTGAGGTTTCTACCCACATTGGTTATTGTAAAGAATCCTACATCGCGATAATGAAATTTGCACGCGTTTACTTATAAGCAAACACGTTCCAACCACGAATTTTGCTGTTCTCTCTGAGACAGTCTTGATAATGCCTCGTTTAGAGGCGAAACAATTGTCGACGTTTTGTTGTCCTTTTGATTCTGCGAAAAATTAATGCTATTAATTAATGCTAAAAAGTTTTTTCTTAAAAAAAAAAATTTTTACTTACCATTGTTTTTTCATTTATGATTGTTCTAATTTACTAACAGTAAAAAATGTATTGAATATTATTTAATAATTATGTTAGGAAATAATAATGTTAAGGTAATAAAACGTTAAGAGTGCACTCGCGAACGGTATAAAATGCTACTGTTGAACCGATCGTGACGATATTTCGTTAAACACTGGATTAAAAATACTTGATTAAGGGCCCAGACCGCGCACGGACAAAGTCGATTTTGAGCGACAGCAGCGCTAAAGTTGCCCAAATCATCCAACGGGCGGGTGAATGACCCAGAGAGACCGCGATTTTGAAAATGTTTTGCGACAAACGTTCCACGTTGAGTTATTGTTATTGAAGTTGAATATTTACAGCATAACAAAAATGTTGAATTATTGGAAATAAACGACTGCCTATTTGTAAAATATTCCAAGAGTAGTTTTCGTTATAAAATGATCCTAATTACTAGATAAATAAATAAGAGTAGTTTGAGACACAATTTTTATGATTTTCTATTTATAATAAACAATCAAGAGCAGGTCCGGACTGACCTTTTTGTATTCTACTTACCTAAAATTCCAACTACGAGTATGTATTTATTTGTAATTTTACTACCAAAGTTTATTCTTATTTCGTAAAATTTTCATTCAATAAAATAATTGCAAATTCAGTAGGAAGTACGGTCGAAATAACATCACGCCTTTCCTCGCTAGTGTTTATCTCTACGCTAGGAAATGTGCCTATTGCGTAAACTCAAAAACTTTTTGCTTACGATCACCTCGCAATCTAAAAAATCTTCTAGGGTTGTACAAAAAATTGTCAATAAATGAAACACAAGTATAAAAATGGTTCATATAATTAAAAGTAGGTAAACAATAACAAAATATGAGTCACCACCTAAAAAGCGTGCTAGGGTTGTACAAAAATTAGTTATAAACAAACATGAAATTTATAAATTATTCATATACTTAATTAAACGAAAGTAAACAATAACAAAATAAGAGTTCAAAATTCTAATGTTTTTTTTCATTTTAATGATTACTGATCATATTCTGATTTCTACTAATTTGATGATAAAATCAATTGCTATTGCAAAACCTATCAGAATGAAAATGTTACCAGCTGCCCGATTCACGTAATAAAAACCGTAGCGTAGTGACTTAAAAATGTCACTTCGCACACTTTTTAACCGACTTAAAAAAAGAAGAAGATTCTCAATTCGCTGTATTTTTTGAACCGATTTTGATGATTCTTTTTTTTATTTGAAAGCTGGTGCATCCCGTGTGGTCACATTTTAATTTCATTAGGATCGGACCTTGGGTTTACACCAGGTAACTCTTCAAAATCGTATAGGAATTGTATAGAAATTGAGCTATTGGAAGATTTATGACAATCCAAGACTAGATAAGTAAGTGCGTTAAAAACAGAAAGCCAAAAGGCGATTTCTAAGTTTCTAAGTTAAAACGACTTTTGAACTGGCGTGTTTACGTGAATCGACCGGCTGGGTAGTTAAGTTACCTCAGTCTCTTTCAAAATCATTAGACGTTCTTCTCTTTCAAAACACGTAAAGTTCTTTCTTTCCTCTCTTTCATAGCCTCTATGACATTGGGCGGGTCACGAATAGGCATGCTTCGTGACTGCCGAGGATCAACTAATTCTGGAAGGAGGCAATCGTAATAAAATCTAACTAATTTCATCTCCATTTTCTCCTTCCAAAATTTGTCGTCCTTTTCTATAATATAAACTTTCATAGGTACAGTAGCACCAAACCAGATGCCAAGCATGCAAACGTTTCTTTTGGTTATATGTAGCTGTCCCTGAATTTGGAAATACCAGTAATGATTTTTATTTATGACATAACCCTTGGAAGCCTTGTCCTTAACCCAAAAGGTATGTTTGGCCATTGCTTCATCAAGAGTCATGCCAGCTAAAGAATGTGGGCACTTAATTTCAATTAAACCGTTTGCATAAATGCCATCTGGTGTAGTACCAAGAAATTCATATTGATCGTCGACGAACAAACCGCAACCTTGTATACTAATATTCTCTTGAATTTCTAACTGTCTAATTGCAGTTTCTTCGTTTTCGATACCGTACCGTACAGCAGGCAAACTGGAGATATTACTACCATAAACGATTTTACAAACAAAAGCAGCACAACTTGTGCTCTCTCGTTTTTTACAAACTTCCCCGAACGATGATGAGGTTAGTAATTTTCTCCTTGTACTCATCCACTCAGCACTACTTCTTTGCAAATGGGTCGACCTTTCAAGCTCCTCTCTTTCAGCACAAGACAACTTTAAATCAACTAAAAAAGATGACTTGGCTTTCTCATATAATTCTGGACTCAGATCAGGTTTTTCGCAGTTTGGTCCATAGTGAGCGTCTTTCGATACAGCGCTGTGGCTTTTTTTCAATCTTAATTTAGGTTTAGCAATTAAACGGTTTCTACGATTACTATTTTCCACTTTCGCGATCAAAGGATTAGGACTAGATTTAAATATGACTTCATGAGTTTTACTATGAATCGATTCCGTATTAAAAGACACAACAGCAGCTGCGCATCGGCCCGCATAAGAACCACGGGAAGAATAATTTACACGCTTACCCCCAACTAATTTGGCAATTACTCCGTTAAAACTTTCAACTATATTACTTGTGCAATTATGAATTAAACTTCTAGAATGATATGACAGTCTTTTACTTAAAATTTCTACCGCGTCCATTAATCCGCATCCAACAATTGCTGGAAGTAACCCAACAGGTTCTATTCGACGAGTGTCAGGTCTACAAAAATACTCCTTGCAATGTTGGTGATTACCAAATACGTGTTGTGGACCATTTAGGATATCTTCACTAAGATTTTTTTTTTTTTCTTCGAGTGACTGATTTTGATCCCCCCAATATTTAATCGCGCATTTTACACCCGTTCTTAAACGCAAATACCTTTCTTTTAGGAATTTCCGCAATTCGCAAGGATACTTAGTGTCTTTCGACAATTTCTCCAAGCTATTGCAGTAGTTTCGTAAAAGATGATTTTTGCATTCAATTTTCTCTACTATTAAATTATCGTACGGACGCGAATCTAATATTTTTTTATAAGTACTGGAATCGCCGTCTGCTACAAATTTATTATAAATTACACCGTGATCAACAAAGGAACGTTTAAACCCCTCAACTATAATGGTCGATTCCATCCCGGTAGATGATCCTGAATAATTCTTGAAACAATGGTGTTCCGGGGGCTGACTGTTGTTCTTTGCGGCTCGTGCACAGACTACGCAGTATTTATTTTTAACTCCAAAAAACAATACTTTATTAGTTTTAATGCCAATTATCGCAGCTGCGCCGGATAAGGCGGAAAAATTCTTACCATAAGATCTCTTGCTCCAACAACCGTCAACAGCAACAGATATTAATGGTGTACCATTTTTATCAACACTACCTATAGACACTGCGTACTCCGCTTCTTCCTTGACAGCTTCTGCCATGGAATGTGCTGCTGTCTTTTCCCACCAATCGCAAACCGTATTATTAATTTCATTGTACAATGAAGGTGACATGATTGGTAGGGCTACTGCGGCACTTAATGTTTTTAACTGAGAGTAGCTCCCACCAGATGATATGATACCAGACACAATTTGATGATTCACTTCCATGCTATCTTCTTTCTTTTCAACCAAACACACAGTAAATTTCATATTACACATACTACATTTTATGATGAGTTTTGAGTCCAGACCAACTTTTACTTCACCATTATACTGAGGTAACTTAACTTACAATCCATTGGACCGTGGTCCCCTATGGCCTGAAGAGCTTTAAAAAAAAAAGAAATATCCACTACTCTACGCCCAACTTCCACTTCATCCACCTTTCCCTCTTGACGGTTGTCAATAACTAGTTCCTGTAAAGAAAGATAATGGCTTGATTTTTTTTATAAAAATTATTCAAAAGGTATGGGCCAAATTTCTTCAAACATAGCTAAGAACTCCCTTAGAATACATCTTTGAAACACATAACACTAGATCAAAATCTTAAACGTTTTTATCAGTCTTCGTCAATTATGAAAATGAATAAATAAACATAGTAAAAAACTGGTTGCTTGTAAAGTCGGTTTAGGACGATAATTTTACCGGATAATGTCATAATATTATTCTCCATCGCTTGTACTACGCTCTCGCTTGACCCTAGCGTGACATAATGTGACACTTTTTTGTGCGTGTTGAGGTGTTCATCGATTTATAAGACGTTATCACGTCATAAATTTAATAAATCCGACTATATGCATAAAAACTCAAAAGGTAAAAAGAAAACAAGTCTACGGTCTTGAATTATGTTACATTAAAATAAATAAGAACACTATTGTAATAAATCGAATTCAACAGTTGAGACCCATTGAAATCCTCACAGGCTCGAAGATATTCCTGACTAGCTAAATATTTCTTTAGAAATAGGCCCCGACTGCTAAATACGCTATATTACAATGGTGTTGTTATTTATTTATATTAAATATTTTTATTACACATTTTCATTTTTTAATCTGTCGGGTTTTAACATTTTTATTGTTTATTTATTTATATTCATAACTGACGAAGACAAATTATAAAAGTGCAAAAGAATTCATACAATATTATGTTCGTGATGAACAGAAATTATAAATTTCCTTTACGCTATACGTATTGGTTTTTTATGGCGTCACTTATTCTGTCACTCGGGCTTAGAAGACAATTCTAATGATACTAAAAACATTAAAATCGGTTCAATAATTTTGAACTTATCGTGCCACAAAGATATATTACTTAGTATACATACATACATACGTACACCAGTCGCGTAAAAGATAATATTTTACAAAAAAAATTCTTGATTTTGGTAAAATACGAGATTTGAACGTGAATTTTCTTTTGAGAAAGTAATTGAGAAGTATGTGTTTGTCTCACAATGAAAATAATAAATATTGCAAAAAAAAACTGTAGGTACTGAGATTTTGTCTTCGCCCATCACTAACTAGTTTGTTTATTTATGTAACAAGTCTACAAGAATTACGTATAACAACTTACCTCTATACAGCGCGTAGCAGTGTTGCTCGGAGTCTCAGCCTGAAGGTTTTCTTCATTTTCAGTACTGGAAATATTATTCATCAATATCCACTTTTTATTTATTTTGTAATTTTTGTACAACCCTACGCCAGGCACGACGCGCCTCTTTGGCGGTAGGTATGTCGACAAAGCCGCGCGCGCGCCTGTGCAATTTCTGATAGGAAACATACCTACTTCCACTTCCACATATTTAGACATGATGAACATGAAAACTAATAATACTGTAACTAATAATAGTGTAAGCAAACTCATTGCTTTGAAATACATAAATATATGAAAACTAATACTATATTATGTAATAAAATTTATTATTATGAAAATTGTTCCTATAGAAATTGACTTTATTACTTATATAGATATTGAAATTACGTAATTATTACCTACTGGACATTGTAATTTTTCTTCTTAGACTGACATACCTAATTGTGTACCTATCTAATTACATGTCAAATCAATATTTACATGCTGTTGTAGGTATATGTCTGAATCAGGCGATCTAAATCATTGTACCTATTTGCTTTGTAATGTACCTACCCTGTTCAAAATGCAAATAGATTATATTATTATTACTACTAAGACATGATAAGCATACACACAAATAAAAGTTATAAAACTAGGATTTTTACTTGACACTAACACAAATCTAGTAATTTTTTTCTAGGTATTTAGGACAAGACGTAGTCAAGTAGGCAGGTAAATAAATAAGTAGGGAGGAACTTACATTTTATTCCGAGATCTTTTGGCTTTCACGTTTTTATAATGCGTACTAAATTTTCTTTTCGCTGGCATGGCACTCAGCAAATTATCCTGCGAAAAGAGACCCTCGATTACCAATTACGTTTATGATACCTATTGCCTTTATCATGTTGAAAAATCTATGTATGTCGTGCAGAGAACTATATACCCCGCCAGTTCATATCTCGAGAAAATAAGGTGGGCAGGGCTTTGATTGTTTCAAGCCTGAATTGATACCTACTTTACAAGGTTCATAAAATGACCTACGCAACAAAGTAAATAATTTTGTATTTCTTACGATTTATATCTAGTTCCATCATGGTTTTCTTTCAGACTTTCATTATATCGGTACTTTCTACTTACTGAAAGTAAATTAGTTATAAAAATATTGTACTTACAGTTTTTCACAAAAAACACAAATTCACAACACGTAATTTTGCTGTAGCATCCGACACGCGTGGAGTCACTTTGAAATTCTATGGCGCACTGGCGATTAGTAGCGACAACCGTGCTATCGGGACGCGCTTGAATTTCCATACATTTTTCTATGGAGAATTTACGTAAAACATATCTAGATTTTAGGGCTTTAAAAGGGGAAGTTTTTGTTTGTAAAGGTACAAAAAAAAGTACCACGTTATATTTATTGGTTTTTTCAGTGTTCAAAAAGTGTTTCTTTTTATCAATTTGTGTTGATTTATTGGGTTAAATCTGAAAAATACGAAGGCACGTTTTCGCATTTTTTCTCAATTTTGTGCGTTTGTTGACGTTTATTATATAACAACTACAGGGTTTTAAGGGTTAAAATTAGCACTAACATAATTTTTGGTCTTTCATTTTAATATATACAAATTATCGTTGTTATTAATCATATGTAAATAGGTTAAATATGAACAATCGTAACACTCTTTTCGGTGATTTTCACGATCTGGGCCCTTAAATATAAAATGACATCTAAAGCGGGCGGCGGCGTTGCAAATGGCTTGATTTGGATTGCACGTGTTCTGTGTCAGCAGTACTCCGAACATCACCTAACATGGTTAGTTGTTGTGCGCCAGAAGCCAAGGCTGTGGCAACAATACCGTATACCTGCTACGTATTATAACTTTTATACTAGTGGTAGACTTCGGCCACCAAGGCGCCCACCACTGCGCCCACCACGGCGCCCACCACGGCGCCCAACACGGCACCCGGATCGCCGCCACAGCCTGTGCCGACAATGGTACAGGTCCTGACGGCGATCGAGAGGCGCCTCGCGGTCCTGGAGGACCGGGCGTACCGCCCTCCGCTAGCGCGGCCCGCGTTTTCGTACGCGGCGGCTGTTGGCGGTTCTCCCGCTCCGGGACCAAGCGGCACACCCGCTGTCCGCCGCCCCGATCCGCCCCAGTCCGTTTCAGCGTACCGTTTGCCGGCCGAGACCGCGGCCCAGGCGCGGAAGGCCAAGTGGCGCGGCAAGAAGAGCGGCACCCCTGCCGCCTCCTCTTCCTCTAACGCTCCCGCTGCTCCTTTACATCCCTCCGGACGGGAGGGATGGGAGGTAGTGGGGGCCAAGAAGAGGAAGACGAAGGCCGCCAAGAAAGCGGCCAAGAAAGTGGCCAAAGCCGCCGCGGCGAAGGCGCCGAAGAGGCCCCGCGCTCCTCGCTCCACAGCCGTCGTCCTTACGGTGACGACGGAGGGTGTGGAGAGGGGTGTGGGGTACGCTGATGTCCTGAGGACCGTGAAGTCCTCAGTCAACCTCTCAGCCCTCGATATCCAGGGGGGTCTCCGGTGCAAGACGACACGCACCGGGGCTCGCCTCCTCGAGGTCTCCGGCGCCTCCAGCGGCCCTAAAGCTGACGCCCTAGCAGCGCAGCTTAGGGACGCGCTGGACGCAGAAGCCGTCCGCGTCACCAGGCCCACCAAATGCGCTGCATTGCGCATCACGGGTCTGGATAACGCGGCCACGACGGAGGAAGTAATCTCCGCCGTCGTGGAGGCGGGCGGCTGCCCCCGTGACCAGGTGAAGGCTGGAGACATCTCCTTCGGCACCACTGGTCATGGGATGACAGTCGTCCAGTGCCCCGTCGCGGCGGCACTGAAAGTGACGGACGGACGAAGCCTCCTCGTAGGGGGCTTCCTAAAGGCGCAGGTGTACCTCCTTCGTGCCCGGGAAACTAGATGTTTCCGGTGCATGGCGGTGGGGCACGTCGGAGTGCAGTGCACAGCGGAAGTCACCGTGGGCGATTGGTGCTTCCGCTGCAGCCGGCCCGGTCACAAGGCAAGTGCCTGTGATGCCCCGCCTCGCTGCTTTAGATGCGAGGCGGAGGGCAAAACTGCGGACCACCGGGTCGGCAGCACAACCTGCGCCGCCTCGAGGCCAAAGCCTCGTCCGTCCGCTGAGAGCGGTGGGGGTGCCGCTACTGCACGGCCAGATGTTTCTCGGCGGGATGCTGATATGGACGTCCATTAATGTCTGACGCCCATATCCGCATCCTGCAAGTGAATTTGAACCGCTGCCGCGCTGCTCAGGATCTTCTGTACCAGAGCATCCGGCAGTGGTCCATAAACTTGGCCGTGGTCGCCGAGCCGTACTACGTCCACCCGGGAAGCCCGGTGGACGAGGACGGCTCGGCCTGTTTTATCTTCGGGGGGTCCGCCGCAGACAACTCGCGCCTTGCTATCATTGCAAGGGGCCGCGGGTGTGTTGCGGCGGAATATGACGGGTTGGCAGTCGTGGCCACCTACATCTCGCCGACACTGGACGAGACTCAGTTTGAGCTATGGCTCACTGAGCTCGACGTCGTCTTCGCTGCGTGCCGTCCTCGCCCTGTCCTGCTCCTGGGAGACTTCAACGCCTGGAGTGAGGCGTGGGGCTCCCGGGAAACCAGGGACAAGGGGAGGCTTCTTGAGGACTGGACCAGAACACGTGGTCTGGAGGTCCTCAACCGGGGGAATGTCGCCACCTTCTGGCGGCGGGGGACCAGCTCAGTCGTGGACGTATCGTTCGCGACCTCTGCCCTCGCCGCCCGTATTACTGGCTGGCACGTGGAGGAGGGTGAGGAGACGCACTCGGACCATCGGTACATCCGATTCGATGTCGTCCCCCCACCTGACCTCCCACAGCCGGTAGAAAATCCCCCGGATCCGCGTTGGGCACTTCACCATCTGGATCGGGA
Organism: Nudaria mundana; assembly: GCA_963556515.1. Lineage (NCBI taxonomy): Eukaryota > Metazoa > Arthropoda > Insecta > Lepidoptera > Erebidae > Nudaria > Nudaria mundana. The sequence continues at coordinate 21,067,947 of OY748298.1, forward strand.
GGCTCTCCTGGAGGCATCCATCGTGCAGGCCTGGATTCCGGCACCGGACCGGCCTACCGATGTGGATGCCGAGGCGGAGTGGTTCAGGAGAGCCATGTCGCAAATCTGTGATGCGGCGATGCCTAGGGTTACACCCAGACCGGCAAGGAAGCAGGTGTACTGGTGGTCGCCGGAGATTGCACAGCTGCGCGCAGCATGCATCTCCGCCCGCCGCCAGTACACCAGGTTTCGCCGGAGGCATCGCCGCCCAGACGACGCGGTAACCCGAGAGGCGGAGCTTTATCAGGCTTACAGGGAGGCTAAAGGTAATCTCCAGGAGACAATAAAGCGGGCCAAGACGGCGGCCCGCGAGGAGCTCCTGGAAACCCTGCAGCAGAACCCATGGGGGCGCCCGTACCTACAGGTCAGGGAGAAACTCCGACCTAGGGCGCCCCCACTGACCCAGAGTCTCCAGCCGCAGCAGCTGGAGCGGGTCATGGGCTCCCTGTTTCCGACGAGCGCGGAGGAGCACGTCCCTCCGCGTATGGCTCCGTCTCTGCCCGACGCGGATAGCATCAGTGAAGACGACGTACCCGAAGTCAGGGTGGGGGAGCTAGGTGCGGCAGTACTCCGGCTTAAACGCCGGAAAATCACTGCCCCCGGACCCGACGGCATTCCTGGCCGTGCATGGGTCCTGGCCCTCGAAGAACTCGGGCCTCGACTGATGGGGCTCTTTAGCGCATGCCTCGAAAGGGGCCAGTTTCCCAAGGTGTGGAGGACGGGGAAACTGGTCCTGATTCGTAAGGCGGGGCGGCCGGTGGACTCACCGTCCGGATACCGGCCGATCGTGTAGCTCGACGAGGTGTGTAAGCTCTTTGAGCGAATTATCGCGGAACGCCTCGTCGAGCATCTCTCGACGGTGGGGCCAGACCTGGCGGACAACCAGTACGGTTTCCGTCGGGGACGCTCCACCGTGAGCGCGATCATGCGCGTCAAGAGCCTGACGGAGGAGGCAGTCTCACAGGGCAAGGTGGTGGTGGCGGTGTCTCTTGACATCGCCAACGCGTTCAACACCTTGCCATGGAGCTGCGTTAGGGAGGCGCTCGTGTATCACGAAACGCCTCTCTACCTCCGTCGTATTGTCGGGGCCTATCTCTCTGAGAGGGCCATAGCTTTCCCCAGCTGGCTCGGGCCAGCTCGGCGAGATGTGTCGTGCGGTGTTCCGCAGGGGTCGGTCCTGGGGCCGCTTCTGTGGAACATCGGCTACGACTGGGTGCTGCGGGGTGCGTTGCCTGAGGGCGTCGGCGTAACGTGCTACGCCGACGATACCCTCGTCACGGCGCGGGGTGCAACGTACCAGGAGGCAGCACTCAAGGTCACGACGGGTGTTGCTCAAGTCGTGGGTCGGATACGGCGGCTGGGACTGGAGGTGGCCTTGCACAAGTCCGAGGTTCTGTGTTTTCACAGACCTCGGAACGGTCCACCTGAAGGTTCCAGCATAAATGTGGGAGGCGTTAGCATCGGCATCAAGCCCTCGATGAAGTATCTAGGGATCGTACTTTATAGCCGATGGAACTTCGGACCACATTTCCGAAGTTTGGTCCCCAAGGTGACACAGGCATCGGTCGCGCTTTCGCGACTGATGCCCAACCTAAAGGGACCCAACGCTTCCTGCAGGAGACTGTACCTGGGGATCGTGCGGAGTATGGCCCTATACGGGGCTCCCGTATGGGCGGCGCGGTTGACGGCCAACAACTCAACGCTCCTTAACAGACCGTTGAGGACCTTGGCCGTCAAAACAATAAGGGGCTACCGCACGATCTCCGGAGAGGCTGCATGTCTCCTAGCCGGGACCCCTCCATGGGACCTGGAAGCGAGAGCCCTTGCGTCATTGTTCCAATGGCGCAAGGAGGCGCTGGAGCGGGACCACAGGCCTGCGTCTCGAGAAATCGATGACCGGCGGTCCCAACTCCGCCAGGATCTCATGGAGTCATGGAGGGTGCGACTTGAGCAACCCAAGTGGGGTGCCACCATCATCGCGGCGGTGAGACCGATCATGGACGATTGGCTGCAGAGGCAGCATGGTGACCTCACGTATCGTGCGACGCAGATCGTTACCGGGCATGGATGCTTCGGTAGCTATCTGTTTCGCATCCATCGTGAGGTCACACCCCGGTGTCAACACTGCGAGGTTTCCGACGACGACACCGCACTCCACACGTTGGTGGAGTGCTCAGCGTGGGCGAGTCAGCGCCGGGACCTCGTAGTGGGTCTGGGCGTGGATACCCTCTCGCTGGAGACCATGCTTCAAGCCATGGTCTCCAGCGGGAGTAGGTGGAACGCGGCCGTGTCCTTCTGCGAGCAAGTCGTGCTCGCGAAGGAGGCGGCCGAGAGGGAGAGGGAGCGTGCCCTCCCCGCCGAGTTCCGTAGTCAGCGGCGAGGCCGCCGCAGACTCATCTACGCCCAAGACCATCGACCTCCATGATCGGGGCCTGAGGACGGCGGGATCGCCACCCGTCGTCCTTACAGAAGCAGGCTAGAAGGGTTGCGTGCTGCGGGGCCTTTGCCCCATAGCACGCAACCAGATTCACTCATTGACGCGGGATAAAACCCTACCCCAACGACGCGGGATTCTCATCCCGACCCAACCCCCCGCAGAGACCACAGAGGTGGTCAAAGTCCGCCGGGCGCCACTGGAAATACGTTCTGCTTGTAACCAGAGACGCCCGGCAACGGACGTTGAAGCGGCCGCGGCCTTGGTCGAGTAACTAAAAAAAAAAAAAAAAAAAAAAGTGGTAGACTTCGGGAGCCGCTTTGTTTAGAAAATTTCTTCTTCAATTTTCTTTATTACTCTTTCATTTCTCATCCAATCTAAAAAAATCTCATTCAAATGTTATTCATTGTAAGCAAGGAGTGTGTGTGTAAAGTTTCATGCAAATCGGTTGATAAATACGGCCATAACATGATCTGAGAGAACCCGTAGATGGGTACAGACCAGTTACTAGTATATCGTATTCTTATATCTGTGGTACAGACGAAAGAAATTCTCCCCAGTCTGCAAGTTGAAACAGAGCCTTCGGTTGCTTCGCTCCCTCAGTCAATTATCGCTATTCCTCTACATTATATTATTTTACAAGATTATTTGTTAGCCTGTGACCATGGCCGGTGTAACCTGACGGAAACGTCGGGCACAATAAGTAGGTAGGTACTCGCGCCCATCTAAGTGGCATCTATTATTCTTGTTTATTCCAGTTAAACAATATATTTCATATTACCCTGGTTGTTGCCCAATTGTACAAGCATAGGTACTCGTATATATTAAGTTCTTACACTGATCACAGCGTGATAACGAGTCACTGTCACTGAACACAGCCTTCATTTATTCCGCCTTATCTTAACAAAATCAACAATCGTCCAAATAATATAATTACATTTGCAAAAAGTAGCATTTCTCACATTATTTATCTCCTATCAGTTATATAGTTCTTGAGAAACGTCTTTAAATCGCGGAATCAAAGCTGTTGCGTATGTCGTAGGAACTAACTACAGCCTTACTTTCGTCTCGATCAACCTTGCGGTCATTATGTAGGTTTTTATTGGTTTTAACAAGTCTTCATTAACGGTTATAAACTGTAGTATTAATGTCATTAGTATCTGTGAAGGCGACAAGGGAGAGGCGCTTACAACTTAAGCATGTCGATCTTGTCGGTAACGGTTACCTTCGCCATACCTTTGAACCTTTGGACATCTTAGAGGTTTTACGGGTTATATTGTTGATATATGGGGGGTTTCTTCTAATCTTAATAGGATAATTCAGTTTATTATGACAAGTAACATTTAAATATTCCTTTCTTAAACTAAATAGATTGATAAAAGTGATAGCAAAGTTAAGAAATTTAACCAGTTGGACGATATTTAGGTAGATATCTATATTGTTAGTAATTCCACGAATAAAGAGAAGGGTCCTCACGAATTAATGTGCCCAGATAGTATAATTACGCATTTCAGTGACCATCAGTACATAATCTGAAGAACGGGTCTTCAGGCTCAAGGGCACTCTCCCTTACACAACTACTCCACCTCCGGCGCCGCCTGCGTCGAGCCGCGCTTATATAAATGTAACGAAGGAGTCTGGACATCACAATACAGTTACCCTTCACAATAGCAACATGAAGTCTTTAGTAAGTATTCAGTTATTTTAACTGTTGGGCCACGAACGAGCCGCTGAAGTAGGCTTGGACGTCAGATGGCTCACGTTTAGAAAGGAAATGAAAGATAATTACTTTCATGAACTCAGAAGTTACCTTCGAACTTCTGAATGAAAATTATAGATGGAATCCCGGGAATTAAAAGATTAACTTAATGATTTCTTCACTAAGTATTGTTCATTGTTTTATGTTTAAGTAAATATTGTATATTTGTTATGTTTAGTTGGTCCTGTGCGCGCTGGTGGGAGTTTGCGTCGCCGGAGCCCTCCGTGAGAAGCGCGGGTACAGCAGTGGATGGAACAGTGACTACAGCAGTGGACTGAGCTCAGGTAGCGGCTGGAGCGGCTACAGCGGGGGGTTGAATGGTGGATACAGCGGGGGTCACTCAGAACCCTCCGCTAAAATCGTCGCCGTCAAAAAGGTGGTGAATGTCCAACGTGAAATCAGCGTACCGCGGGTGGTTCACGTGCGTAAGGTTATATCGGAGCCACGTGTTATTACAGTCAATAAATTCGTGCCCGTCTCTAACGGTTACTCCGGTGGCTACAGCAGTGGCTCCGGACACTCCGGTGGTTACGGCAGTGGCTCCGGACATTCCGGAGGATACTCGGATGGGTTATCCAGCGGTTATGGTAGTGGTTACTCCAGTCACAGTGGAACTGGCAGTGGCTGGTGGTGAGAATGCCAATCTAAACCAGGCTGTGTATAATCTGTATAATGTATAAATGTATATAGCTTAAATTAAAGAAATATTCTTATAAATGTATCTTAGTTATTACAATCCCATAGTACACTTGTGTAGTTGAAAACATCATGTACAACATTACGCAGAGTATAGTGCTGAACAAAACACCGTGTTTATTGCGAGTCAAATTAACAAGAGACCTATGTTTATGATAGCTGATAGCCGCAGCTCCACCCGCGTAATTTAGTTTCCTCGTTCCCGGTTCCCGTGGGAACACACTCCCGGAATAAAAATTAGCCAATGTTACTCAAGGTGAATGTAGCTTTCCAATGGTGAAAGAATTTTTTAATTCGGCACAGTAGTTTTTGAGTTTATTCATTACAAACATACACACAAAAATACAAATCTTTCCTCTTTATAATAGTAGTGTAGATAGACATTCATACATCATCCCTATAGGTATCCCCTAAAGGTTGGCAGAGGTGCATTCTTGCATTCTTGCTAATTTCTTTGGTCCCACGTAGTAGGGGGCAAGCCTATTGCCGTTATCGGGGACCATAGAAAATCCATAACCAATCAGAAATTCAAACCAAAAGTTACCACTAAATACAATCTTTGCAGTTCGAGTGCCTGCAAAGATTGACTGCATTTACTGAAATGACTCTGGGGTGTATATCAAGTTACGTCGCTATGATTTTGACAAGAAATCCTTACAACTATTAGAACCTTACCTGACAGACTGTTCATGGCTACAGACTGTTCATGTGAACAACGTTACGTCAAACGGAACTAACGTCACCTTTTCTCTTTTGGTTTATGTCAATGACTTGCCTTACATGATCGAGGCACAACCTGGCACAACCTGGCATAGTATCATCGCGGAAACATCACTTATATTGAAAGTAAATCGGCATATATTATGTGTATACGCAAAAATGTTAATAATATTTTGAATGATATTTCAAATTGGTTTTCTACAAACAACCTATTATTGAATGCCGAAAAGACCAAATGCGTTAAATGTACAATGTGAGACAAGCAAACGTCCATGTCGTGCTAGGTAGCCAAAGGTTAGAATTTGTAAATACAGACACACAAACACATATCACGCCTATATCCCCGAAGGGGTAGGCAGTATTTTCAGTCCCACGTAATAGGGGGCAAGCCTATTGCCATCACCGAGCATTTATAATGGGTATGTACAAAATGGCTGAATGAATTTAATAAAAAGTAGCAGCTATATTGTAATTTTGAAAAAAAAATGACACCCGTTGCTTTGCGATGAAATGTTGATGAAAGGCAATAAAATCTTACGTGCCAGCCGCTATGGCACACCCAATTAAAGTCCTGGGCGTCTCAGACTAATTAACACTCCGCCGGGCGCCACTGGAAATACCTGCTTGAAACCAAAGACGTTCCCGGCAACGGACGTTAGAGCGGCCGCGGCCTTGGGCCGAGGATTAAAAAAAAATGACTAATTAACACTACCTTTTTAGGAATAACAATAGATTCAAAAATACAATGGGGTGACCATATCACCATTATAGCTAATAAGCTTAGCTCTGCTGCATATGCTGTGAGACGGATTAGGCAGTTGACAGATGTAGCTACTGCTAGGCTAGTTTACTTTGGTTACTTCCATAGCTTGATGTCCTATGGAATACTACTTTGGGGAAATGCAGCAGATATAGAAACAATTTTTATATTACAAAAGAGGACACTCCGTGCCATTTATTGTTTAGGTAAGACAGATTCTCTTAGGGAGCGGTTTAAAGATATCAATGTTTTAACTGTACCTTCCTAATATTATATTGGATAACATACTGTATGTCAGGAAAAATATATCTAGCTATACTAAATAAAGTAAGTGACGTTACAGACAGAAATTTGCTTAATAAAAATAAACTACTCCCTCCGTGTTATCGGCTTAGCAAGGTTAGTCATTCTTTCAAGGGGGAAGGTATACGCTTTTATAATAAATTGCCTGAATCGGTTCTTTGTATGCCCGACAATAAATTTAAAACCTGCCGTTTGAAACGGAGCTGGCGTTTGAATTCGAATTCCTGAGGGCGGAGGAGTTCAAAACCCTCAACACCTGTCTTCACAGCCTTTCGCCAGTCCGGTGTCCGCATCGCAACCCTCTCCCATGAACCACACGGTATGCCACAGGCAGCAAGGTGGCGTTTCAAGACGTCTTTGTAGCGCAGGTGCTGCCCCCCAGGTTTGCATTTTCCACACTCAAGCTCAGAGTAGAAAATAGTTCTCGGCAACCTAACAGAGTCCATGCGCACAATGTGTCCACACCAACGCCACTGACCCTTTATAAGCAAGCTCTTCATTCCCATAATTTTTTTTTCATGTAAATATAGAAGCATTAATAATTTTTATTTAAGTACTTACTGACGTATAGAGAGCCATTTAATGACCTATACAAATAAATTAATCATTTCATTTCATTTCAAAGAATCTAATTGAAAAATCTTACTCTGTTATTAATTAAATAGTAGAAAAGTTACTGTAAGAAATGTTATAAGTTTTCTAAGCGCGCTTTGGTGTTTGGTGGTCTTTTGAACGTCATCACTGCCGCTAAAAGCCTTCATCTGGTTTGGCAGCGTGGTGTTTAGTTAGTTTAGTTAACTACTCAGAAGTAATTAACAATATTGTAAATGTTGTTGTGAATGTTGTTATTCGATACAAAGAAATAGGACGTTCCATGTTACCGCTCGCGCTGTGTTCCTAGCACCTGTTATTTACGTAGATTACCTTGTATTTCGACACATGTTTGTGTAAACACATTGGGCTACTGTTATATATGTATATAATGTGTGTACAGACGGGTGTCATTATTTGCCAGACACTATAATTTACTGTTAATTTCTAGTCCGAGACGCCCAGGACTGTGCCACAGCGGCTGGCACTTAAGATTTTGTTGCCTTTCATCAAAATTTCATCGCAAGGTTTTAGGGGTTTAAATTTTTTTCTTAATTACACTATGTAAAGCTGCTATTTTTTATTAAATTTATTCGGCTATTTTGGATATAACCCATTATATGTGTGCCCGGTGACTGCAATAGGCTTGCCCCCTATTACGTGGGACTAAAAATACTGGCAAATTGTGGGTGTGTAACTCTGCCTACCCCTTCGGGTTAAGGCATTATATGTGAGTGTGTGTGCGTGTGTGTATAATTTACTGTAACATTTCAACCGATTTCAAAAAAGGATCAATTTGACAGTATGTTTTTTTATGTTTGTAACGTTGGGTGAACCAATTTCGATTTTTTTTAATTGGAAGCTGCTACACCAGTCCCATTTCAATTTGGTCTCACTTCGACAACTATTTGATCCCAATGCGGTAGTTTGAAGTCGATTGCTGTGATAGCTTTTGACGTGTATTTTTATGCCCCAAGGGGTAGACCGGGTAGACAGAGGCGCTTATTGCTATTTTTTTATCTTTATATACAGAGTGAATTTTTCAAGTGGGCTTGGATGGTCAAATCCGGAACTATAAGGAATAGCGAAAAATGCTCAAAGGAGTCACGAGCCCGATTTTGATGAAACTTAAAACCTCATCATTAGATTTTTTTAAAACCTATAATCCTAGCTAGGAATCGCACCCATTGATTTAGAAAAAAACACATGCTTTATTATTACACCATACGATAGTGTTACTGTTAAGGATCAAATTCTGGGAAGTAATATGATAAGAAATATGAATTTTATTAAAATTCAAAGTTTTTCTAAGGCTTGGATTTGGCCATCCAAGCCATTTTCAAAAATTCATCCTGTATATAACTAGCGGAACCGACAGACGTTGTCCTGCAAAAAAAAAAAAGAACCAAATTGTGAATCTTTATTATATAATTCTACTGTACGTGTGTATATCACTGAACTCCTCCTAAACGACTGGACCGATGTTGATGAAATTTTTTGTGTGTGTTCAAGGGGATTCGAGAATGGTTTAGATTCACAATTTGGTTCTTTTTTTTTGCAGGACAACGCAGGACAACATCTGTCGGTCCGCTAGTAGTGATATAAAAATCCTAGTGCTGCAGCAAAGTGAACTCAGTTAACTGCCGTCTGCTACGAATATAAACTTTAACGTTAATAAACTATTACATACAAAACAATTCGGTTTCACTCGTGGTCGGTCCACCACTGATGCCGGTATTAAATTATTAGAGTGTATATACAGGGCCTGGGAAGAGTCATATGATGCTTATGGTGTATTCTGTGACTTATCTAAGGCCTTCGATTGCGTTCAGCACCAGACTTTAATTAAGAAACTTGATCATTACGGAATCCGGGGGACGGCCTTGAATTTCGTCAATTCTTACTTAAGTGATAGGGTCCAGAAAGTAGTGATCAATGGTAAACAGTCACCTGGTTCTCCTGTAGCAATGGGGGTACCGCAGGGTTCAATTTTGGGACCTTTTCTTTTTCTAGTATATATTAATGATCTCCCTCACCTCATAAGAGACGACCACGAGGTAGTTTTGTTTGCTGATGACACTTCTTTAATATTTAAAGTTAAACGTGGACAGCGCGAACTTGACGATGTAAACATTGCCCTCTCTAGGATAGTCCACTGGTTTTGTGCTAATAATTTATTATTAAATGAAAATAAAACTAAATGTGTAAGATTCACCTTACCTAATGTAAGACTTGTTAAAACCAGTGTTAAGGTTAGGGATGATATAATAGAATTGGTCGATGACACTGTCTTTCTGGGCATAACGTTAGACTCCAAATTGCAATGGGGGCCTCATATCGGGAAAATTTCGGCCAGGCTTAGTTCAGCAGCCTATGCTGTCAAAAAGATCCGACAACTTACAGACATTAAAACGGCGCGTCTTGTCTACTTCAGCTACTTCCACAGTATCATGACATATGGCATACTACTGTGGGGTAACGCTGCCGATATTGAATGCATCTTTGTGTTGCAGAAGAGGGCTATCCGGACTATCTATGGAATGGGGTCTCGGGAGTCATTAAGAGATAAGTTTAAGCATATTAACATCCTTACAGTGTATTCACAGTATATTTATGAAATTTTATTGTATACCCACAAGAACAAAAGTAAATTTGTGAAAAATAGTGATAATCATAATCTAAACTTAAGAAATAAGGATAAACTGGCTGTTCCTAAATTTAGGCTTCATAAAGTGAGTAATTCTTTTGCGGGGAACTTTATTCGAATGTACAATACATTGCCAACCGAAATAGCAAATTTATCTGTCAATAAATTTAAAAAACTAATAAATAGTAAATTGTGCCATAAAGCTTATTATAGTATTAATGATTTCTTAGATGACAAGGCGGCCTGGTTGTAACAACGTAACGAATTGCTCCTTTCTAAATAACTCTGTTTTAGATTTAAGATGAAATATTTTGAAAAAAGCCGAGCTGAGTTTCTTGAGGGCTCTTCTCAGTCTCGTTGCATTTTGGAACCCTCGGTAGAGTCACACCATCTTCTGACGAATCTAAATAATTTTCTGAAAATTTCAAAGATAATAAACGTTATTTTATTTTATTTTATTTTATTTTATTTTATTTTATTTTTATTTTAAATAGCTACGAACCTGCCGGTTAAATCGATAATAAATTAGTAAACACCATGTTATGAAGGGTATATAGTCCGAATCCATTTAATTCATGCGGCCATTTTAGACATAACCCATTATATGTGAGCCCGGTGACGGCAATAGGCTTGCACCCTATTACGTAGGACTAAAAATACTGGCAAATTGTGTTAAAAATATAATTAGTACATCTGACATTCTTATTAACCTTTTAATTTGCAAAACAAGTCAACATTTCGCCACTGGAATATCAACTACCTAAGTATATTGTTAACCTTGCTATCTGAAATACATAACTCATCACAAATTGCACATGAGCAAGTAATACATGAACAGATTGTAACTCTAGCGATGTTGTTCAGGTTCGAGGCCGCGGTTGTGCAACTCACCTCCCTGCCGCACGGCGCCGTCGCGTCGCTTAGATGTATATATGGCAGAGGAGACTCGACACCACGTCACACAACAAACACACACCACTATAGCAACATGAACTCTTTCGTGAGTATACCAATATATCTACTGCTGCTTTGGGATAACTGGCTATAGTCCGATCTAACGGATGTCTGATTAAGAAGACCTGGCCGAAAGCCAGTTGGTTGCTCATCAATATGGTAACCACAGAGATGTTATAGAAAGGCTATAGGCCTGCCCCCTACTACGTGGGACCAACAACATTACTGGCAAAGTGTGGGTGTGTAATGTACCTCTGCCTACCCCTTGTATGTGTGTATGTCTGTCTGCAATACAAAAGCATAGTGTGATGTTTATTGGTCCACCTCCCACCAATGTCACCAATCTTTTCAACCGATTTCGTTTCGCGTTTAAAACAGTTATTCATCATAATCTTAGTTCAATTGTAACCGAACTGTTCACTTGATTGTTTGTACATTTGCTAAACCTTTGAGATGTTTAGATTTCATAGTGTAACGTCATTTAATACATTTTTTTACCTTTCGTTTAATTACTGACAAAAACAATAAGATAATTTTATGTATCCAGCTGGTCCTGTGCGCACTGGTGGCTGCCTGCGCCGGTGCAGCGGTGCGAGAGAAGCGCGGCTACAGTGGCTGGAGCGGCCTCAGCAGCGGGTGGGACAGCGGCTACAGCGGGGGGCTGAGCTCCGGCATCGGAGGCTGGAGCGGTGGATACTCCGCGCCCTCCGCCAAGGTCATCGCCGTCAACAAGGTCATCAACGTACAGCGCGAAGTCAGCGTGCCACAGGTCATCCAAGTCCGCAAGGTGGTCTCTGAACCACGCGTCATCACTGTCAAGAAAGTCGTGCCAGTCTCTAGCGGCTACTCTGGCTACAGCAGCGGTGGATGGGCTGGAGGATACTCTGGTGGATACAATGGAGGCTATTCCAGTGGAGCCAGCGGCTGGTGGTGAATATTCTAGTCAACGTTCATTGGTTATCATTAGTAATTTAAAATAAAGAAAATATAAAACAATACATTTGTTTTCCTTTTCGTATAGCAAAAAAATTCGTATAGCAAAGCACCAAACGTAGATACGGATTCTGTCTCATCTTTATGTGTGTTGCTGTGTCGTTTCTGGATGGCGTTAGACTTCCAGGTCATCATAATATTACGCATGTAGGGGTGTGCGTTACCCTAGCAAGAAATTTGCTCGTTGAGTGACATGAGTGGTATGTATAATTAGTGCGTGGTCTACTGTAAATGTGCAGCGACTTTACAATTTGTGCCTCTTGGCTAAGTGTGCAAAAGTCAGTGGTCCCGACCCTTATAGGTTTTCCGCCATCTTGAAAAAGGGTTGCAAATCGTTATCGCGCTCTATCGGGCAAACTATTCATCGCACAAAAAAATTGCGACCCCATTTTTGTCGCAAATTAAAATTTTCTACAACTTTGTGCTATAACTTTTATTGATGTTGCACTGTTGTGTTATTAATAACTATTTATGGAATCTTTTACCCCACGACGAAACTTTTGAAATGATCGATTTTCACAATAATTTCTAATCCGAGTGTACATTTCCTAAAATTCTACATACATTCCACAGACATAGAACACAAATCTCGGTAGCTATCCCGGAACCTACTGGATTCCTGAGTGTGCGTGATGGCTGCTGTATATCCTGGCATACCTATGGGACTTATGGCAAAAATAAATATAAATAAATATTTTTGGACATTCTCACACAACGTCATCTAGCTCAAACTAAGCTATAAGCTTCTTATTGTAAATAGCTTTATATTACATATAATATAATATAGCTATAAGCTTGTGCTATGGGATTTAGACAACTGACAAACATACTTATATATTTCTAAATACATACATAATATACCTAGTCCAGCCATAAGTTTTGTTACAAATGAAAATGCAATTTTTTTTTAATGAAGTAATGTAATATTATTAATACTTATATCTACATATTTATTAAAGTCTTAGCAAAAAATTAAAATATATTTTATTCGAAATGGCCACCTTTTAAACAGGCCTTCTGTTTGGCCACGAATCTATGGATTTACGCACATTGTTTCCAAGGGAAACTTTGCCACTGCTTGCTCTAAAGATTTTTTAAGAGACTCAATGTCGCCGTTTCGTCTAGAGCAGGCCATGTCTTCTAAAACTGATCATAATTTGTAGTCTTAAGGGTTGACGCCTGGGCTAGATGAGGGCCAGTCTTCAGCTCTTATAAAGTCTGGAACGTTGGTTTCTAGCCAGGCTTGGGTAGTTCGTGCCTTGTGACCAGCAGCAGAGTCCTGCTGAAAAGTCCACGGTATATTTTTTTAAAGTGTATTGCTGAGAGGTTTCACAACATGATCCAAAAAAGTATCTTGAAACACTTTGGTTGAAGTTTTCACTCCTTTTTCACAAAAAAATAGTTTTGTGACTCCCTGATAAGACACGACCCACCAAACCATCACTGACGCAGGATGATGACCACGTTGTACCTTTCCGACCACTTGAGCAGCTTCCTTAGAACTGTGAACATACACTTTATCATTTTGCCTATTGTAGTGTTCTTCAATTGTGAAATTTTTTTCATCGGTAAAGAGGATATTTCTGTGCCTTTCACCTGCTTATCGCGACAGAAGACGCTTTAATCGATCCACTCTCTTTAATCGTAAAGATTAATTTAGGGCATGTCCTGTATATCGACGATAAGCACCGAGCTTCAGGTATTGTTTTATAATACGTGACAGAGTACTAGCGGGAATCTTCATTTCTCGCGATAAGATTTTTTGCTTCCTTATGCCCCCATAAGGAAGCAAAAAATCTTATCGCGATCTCGACGATTTCGATGAATTCTAGCTTTAACAGCATTATTAGCCTTTGTAGTTCTAACAGAACGCGATCGCCCCGATCTTTTCTGGTCTTCGACAGACGAAGTGTTGTTGTATCTATTGATATTACGATATACCAACATACGGCTCATACCAAGTTTTTGGAGTGTCTGGAATATGACCGACGGCTCCATACCCACTTTGTGCAAGGCGATCGCTGCGATCCTATTTTCTTTAACACCCCATTCCATATTGTAAGGCGATAATGAACACGAAAAAGTATGTGAAATGGCGCGAAATCGAAAGTAGTTTTTAAAATAATATACGTGTTCCAAATTCAAAATAATTTAAAAGTTGAAAAAAAGAAAAGTTTTAATGTAACAGTATTTATGGCCAGACTAGTTACATAGAAAACCACCAAAACTCCAAAACAATCATTTGTGGATCACACAAATATTTGATTCGACTCGGGAATTGAACCCGAGACTCCGTAGTCGAAAGCCTATGCACTACCGACCACACCACTGAAGCAGTCCATCAGACACATTAACAATGTAACAGTAGATTACCGTGTGTGCCAAATAATTACACCCTATAAGCTGGGGTACCTACAATCTACATACGCTGTGTCGAAAGACCGATAATCTACAGTAATCCACACTGAGTACCTAGTAACATCTACTGGGAATGTGACGTACATAATAGTCGCTAGTGAAATACCCAGCTGTAAACTGAGTCTGAGAACGGCTCCGTTTCTTTGTATTGGATAAGGATGTCTCTACAAGTATTCAATAGTCCATATATTCAAAAATATACGAGTACTTACTTCCAGTGAATCTAAAATCAGTCAAAATTAAGGACACAACTACAGAAATAACATTGTAAGTCCGACATCAACCACCCATTTTGGAGGTCTGTGAGAAGCTTCCTAATAAAATGATGCAAGTATCCTTCTAAGTCACTGTCACATCATTGAATGTCGGCCGCGAGCCTTTAATCCAATATTTATAGTAGCTAAGATATTACGCCACCTTCTGACAGTGCCAACAAACTGTTGCCTCATATTTAATCACATCTAATCCAGATTCACGAGAGACGTACTATACTTATATGCATGATTGTGCCACCAAATCGACATAATTATGGGTACGGGCCCCAATATTAATTTGCAAAATTTAATTTTGTGTCGTATTAAATTATACGTATACCTAAGGTTTCTATTGGATATCGGACACTCTTTTACTTTAAGCTATAAGGTACTAAATTATACGTACACCTAAGGCTTCTATTGGACATGGGACACTCTCTTACTTTAAGCTATAAGGTACTAAATTATACGTATACCTAAGGCTTCTATTGGACATCGGACACTCTCTTACTTTAAGCTATAAGGTATTAAATTATACGTATACCTAAGATTTCTATTGGACATCGGACACTCTTTTACTTTAAGCTATAAGGTACTAAAGTATACGTACACCTAAGGCTTCTATTGGACATGGGACACTCTCTTACTTTAAGCTATAAGGTACTAAATTATACGTATACCTAAGGCTTCTATTGGACATCGGACACTCTCTTACTTTAAGCTATATGGTATTAAATTATACGTATACCTAAGGTTTCTATTGGACATCGGACACTCTTTTACTTTAAGCTATAAGGTACTAAATTATACGTACACCTAAGGCTTCTATTGGACATGGGTCACTCTCTTACTTTAAGCTATAAGGTACTAAATTATACGTATACCTAAGGCTTCTATTGGACATCGGACACTCTCTTACTTTAAGCTATAAGGTACTAAATTATACGTATACCTAAGGCTTCTATTGGACATCAGACACTCTCTTACTTTAAGCTATAAGGTACTAAATTATACGTCCACCTGAGGCTTCTATTGGACATGGGACACTCTCTTACTTTAAGCTATAAGGTACTAAATTATACGTATACCTAAGGCTTCTATTGGACATCGGACACTCTCTTACTTTAAGCTATAAGGTATTAAATTATACGTATACCTAAGGTTTCTATTGGACATCGCACACTTTTTTACTTTAAGCTATAAGGTACTAAATTATACGTATAGGTACCTAAGGCTTCTATTGGACATTGGACACTCTCTTACTTTAAGCTATAAGGTACTAAATTATACGTATGGGTACCTAAGGCTTCTATTGGACATCGGACACTCTCTTACTTTAAGCTATAAGATACTAAATTATACGTACACCTAAGGCTTCTATTGGACATAGGACACTCTCTTACTTTAAGCTATAAGGTATTAAATTATACGTATACCTAAGGTTTCTATTGGACATCGGACACTCTTTTACTTTAAGCTATAAGGTACAAAATTATACGTACACCTAAGGCTTCTATTGGACATGGGACACTCTCTTACTTTAAGCTATAAGGTACTAAATTATACGTATACCTAAGGCTTCTATTGGACATCGGACACTCTCTTACTTTAAGCTATAAGGTATTAAATTATACGTATACCTAAGGTTTCTATTGGACATCGGACACTTTTTCACTTTAAGCTATAAGGTACTAAATTATACGTATAGGTACCTAAGGCTTCTATTGGACATCGGACACTCTCTTACTTTAAGCTATAAGGTACTAAATTATACGTATAGGTACCTAAGGCTTCTATTGGACATCGGACACTCTCTTACTTTAAGCTATAAGATACTAAATTATACGTACACCCAAGGCTTCTATTGGACATCGGACACTCTCTTACTTTAAGCTATAAGGTATTAAATTATACGTATACCTAGGGTTTCTATTGGACATCGGACACTCTTTTACTTTAAGCTATAAGGTACAAAATTATACGTACACCTAAGGCTTCTATTGGACATCGGACACTCTCTTACTTTAAGCTATAAGGTATTAAATTATACGTATACCTAAGGCTTCTATTGGACATCGGACACTCTTTTACTTTAAGCTATAAGGTACAAAATTATACGTACACCTAAGGCTTCTATTGGACATGGGACACTCTCTTACTTTAAGCTATAAAATACTAAATTATACGTATACCTAAGGTTTCTATTGGACATCGGACACTCTCTTACTTTAAGCTATAAGGTATCAGCTATAAGATATCAGGTGTTATTCCATTTCAATCACAACGTTTAACGTTTCATGTTTAAATTTATAAACACTAGCAATACTAAAGATATACACAATAAGCTCTACGCTATAACAAATAATGAAACGCCGCGGCATTTTACTAAAAGAACAAAGTGAGACCAATTCAATTTTAAATTGGTCCCATGCCGGTAGCTGTAACTTTTAATTAAAAACTCGTTTGCACTTGGCTCTGGGCAGCACTTTGCAACCTTTTCAGGTTCCAAATGGTTTACATTAACAAGAACCAACTGTTCTCAACGTGGTCGCCCGCGGCGGTGTACTTATTGAAGCTCTTTAACCAGACCCGGTTTCTAAAATCAAGTAGGTATAGTAACCCCGCGAGACTTAGAGGTAAGAGCTCACCACTAGCAAACAGCTTTAAGACGGTGCTCATAAAGTTACCTCGGCAGGTGTTAGGAATATAGTAGGTATGTTAAGAGGTGCTTGCACGTTCGCATACGACCTCTTTGAGTTTATTGTAAATTTGTATTGGCTGATATGAATCAGACAATTTAAAATATTAAGAAACATTTAAACGAAATAGAACAGATGGAAGAAACAGAAGAAGGGATGTGAAGGTGCTAGCCCGCTTGGCATACGACCACATTTAGTAAGTGGTAAAATTTTAATATTATAGAAGAAAAACTAAAATAAAACATGAGGAGGGGATGTCTCAATCGCCCCAAGGCTGGTGGAGAGCTAGGGCAAAGAATTATGTAAACATTAGTTTTATTCTGAAAATATAGAACAATATTGGGGATTGAAGTCTTTGATTCCTGTAGATACGTTCCCTAGTACTTATATCTACGTAACCGATGATATTTTATGTATAGATGCGTTGTTCGTATCTAGGTATGGCACATGAAAATGAAGGTAATTACAGGTAAATTAGCTTGGAGAATTTTTTGCGTTTGTAGTAGTGTATGGTCAGCAAATAAAAAAAAACAACATTTTATTTTTAGTTTTTATTTTTTTAAAGGTAATATACGTTTGTGGCTGGAGCACACCAAATGCGTACACGTCTACGCATACGCACTACGTACTAATACGGACGTGAAAATGTGTATCCACTGCATTGTAATCTATGGAACTGTATGAGGCAGACAAGCTATTTGGTTGTAAGTTGGGTATTAATTGAGTTTGAATCCACCTTGAATAGTTGTCATAGTTCATATTGTCGTGGTAATCTCCACTTTTTGGTTGGCTTTAAACATAAGCAATGCATTTGGTATAAAGCCATCCATACCACCGGCATGAACAATGATGACTGAACAGTGATGCCTTTCGATATATGTTGCTTCAAACCTGAAGTGCTTCCATCTGACCAAGATTTCGAGAGGGTATGTGATGTATGTATTTATGTTTCGTCGGTGTAAACAATTGGTCGGCGTTGTTCACGATATTCAGCAATTTTCATCAAATAATTAATTCGCAAGTATCTAATTACGTGTTTTTCCATAAGAAGTTTCCGGTTATCTTCTGTTTGCTTCCAATTAAAACCTAATGACATGACGTGTTTTCTTCTGATAACTTGCTGATCAAAGTTATCGATTACTATTGTAGGTTTACGATTCGGTTTCTTTTTAAGAGATTTAAATGTTACTTCCTGATCTGAAGGACGACATTTGCTTTCTGATACTACCTTTCTGACGGATGCTATTGAAATTCCTGTTGATTTAGCAACTAATTGAGTGGGGGTCATAATACTGCTCGGGTTGTTATTACACTCATTTTCGAAATATTTGTACAAACAGTACAAAACTTCTTTAGTTTGAGAAGTCAAAGGCTTGCCTCGACCATGTTTTAACACTGGAGCCATTTTGAATTAACAATATAAAGTTACAACACTTACACACAAATTAAACACTTCAACAAATATTATAACAATAATAACAAACAATAACAACAATCAACAAATACTAAATTTAACAATTAAACTACGTAATAATTATATTTTTTGAATGAAATGTGTGCTTTATGTTCTAACGATACCAAGCGACTGACGCCGGACTGCACGACGCACGTGGCACCTGCGGACAGCGTAAACTGGTTTATTCTGGTTTTGTGCGTGTTTCTACTTTCCACTATCAAATGACGATTTATTTATTTGTTTTGTTTCGTAATTATTATGGTCAAAACTTTTTACCTATAGCTAAACTACTATCATCTAAAGAACGACACGATATTTTATTGTTTCACGGTAGTCGCCTTGTCGTTTGCTCAAGGACGTGAAATTGAATGAATTTTTTTTTTTATAAAGTCAAAACCTTTTTCTTTAAAATAAAAACTTGTTTTTATTGAAAACAAAAATCAGAGTGTTGCTAGGGATAAGTATAAAATTAAATAGTAATGTTAGGATATCGAAACATTTTTGTATAGGCCAGAACGATATAGTGGAAACGCGCTCTAAGATCTGAGTAATATACACACCACTACATATGCAAAAATTTCTCGAGACTAATTTGACTTCATTGTTCAGTTCATTGTGTTTAGTTACCAGTTGTTCTTACGTAGTATTGTATTCTCTTTGTTAGTTACCTCGGCAACCAAAGCGGTGACAGGTCGCTTCAAAATTTCGCTTTACCATCATTTACAATTTAATTATTTAGTCATGATAAATGCTGTGGAAAATGCCTTCATGTGTTTTAGACGTTTTGTAAATTACACCGCATCCGTGAAAAATAAAAATGTATCGTTTCATGCGTAAGTTTAAACAGAAATGTATTTTATTTGATTTTTTTTTTTTTTTTATTTTTTTTTTTTTTTTTATATTTGGTTCGCCAAATTGACGCCGCCCGCCTGGTGGTAAGTCGTGACGACGTCTAGCGATTGTGGGCCACTCTCACAGCACACATTACTATTGAGAGTGGCCCTCAACTTGACGACCTACTGATGTGCCTCTTCACGCTCCGCTTAAAGAACCCAGGATTATATGTGGGAGGAAACACGTGCACAGGCAGGGCGTTCCAGGCCACTATCGTTCGGCAGAGAAACGAACGTTTAAAACGTTCGGTTCTCGCGAACATGCTATCCACTGTGTGGGGGTGGCATCTCTGCCCGGCACGAGTCGTTCGGGATCGGAAGGAAGAGGGTGGGATCAGATTGAAGAGCTCTTCAGAACACTCGCCGTGGTAAATACGGTAGAATGCGGCCAAGGAAGCTATTGTTCGGCGCTGAGCTAGCGGCTCAAGGCTTCCCGTTACCTCCGGACAACCAATAATACGGATAGCCCGTCGCTGCATAGCGTCGAGAGCGTCCAGCAGATACTTCGCGGAGCCGTCCCAGAGGTGAGAGCAGTATTCGACGCAGGGTCTAATCTGCGTCTTGTACAGCAGACACCTCTGGTCCGGTGTAAAGAATCTCTTTACCTTATTCAGTATTCCTAGTTTCCGCGAAGCTAGCCCTATACATCTTTCGATGTAGTTTTTATTATTGAGCTCTCGACGAACGTCTATGCCAAGGATATCAAGGTTGTCCTTCATTGGTAATAATGCATTCTGAAGAGAGGGTAGGGGAAGGAAAGGGGATTTCTTCGCAGTAAATGCACACGCCTGTGTTTTGCGGGCATTGAACTCGACCAGGTTCTCGGTACCCCATTGAGAGATACTGTCGAGGTTACGGTCGAGATCAGCCACGAGTCGTCGTCTCTCCTCCTCAATCTCAGATCGCCCCGCCGTCGGACGAACCGAGTAACTCCCGTGCAGTGTGCTGTCATCTGCATAGCAATGAATGTTCCCGAGGGATAGCATATCATTGATATGCAGAAGAAAGAGAGTTGGTGATAGTACGGACCCCTGCGGTACCCCGGCATTCACTTGCAAGAAGCGAGAAGCCTGGCCATCGCAGAGGACCCGCACTCGGCGCTCGTTTAAAAAGCTGGCAATCCAGCTGCACAGTTGAGGAGGTAGACCATATGCCGGAAGCTTGGAAAGGAGCGAAGCATGCCAGACCCTATCGAAGGCTTTGGCGATGTCCAGGCTAATAGCCAAGGACTCGCCGTGCCTTTCCATAGCCCCACCCCAGACATGCGTTACGAATGCCAGAAGATCACCCGTTGATCGCTTTGGCCTGAAGCCGTATTGTCGATCATTGATTAGCGAGTGATCCTCTAGGAATTGCATGAGCTGCTTATTTATAAGGAGCTCAAGCACCTTGCAAATGACTGAGGTGACAGCTATGGGTCGATAGTTGCCTGGATCGGACCGATCCCCTTTCTTGGGGATCGGTTGTACGTTCGCCTCCTTCCAGACCTCCGGCACGAGCCCTGAAGAGTATGACAGGCGGTACAGACGCGTTAATACTGGAGACAACTCAGCTGCACATTTTCGTAGCACCACCGCCGGAATGCCGTCAGGGCCACTGGCTTTCCGCGTGTCGAGTGACCGCAGCACTGCCCGTACATCACATTGCCTGATAACAATATCAGGCATTGTGTGGCCACAGTTGGCGATGGCGGGGGGCTGCAGGCCACGGTCGTCGACCCGGGAATTGGCCGCAAAGAGGTCTGCGAGCATATCCGCTTTCTCTTGGGCTTTGTGAGCCAGTGTTCCATCTGGGTAACGCAGCGGTGGCAGCGAGGGCTGACAAAAGTTAGATTGCACGGCTTTGGCCAGTTGCCAGAATCCACGGCTGCCCGTGGGATGGGAAGTGAGCTCCTGACCAAGCCGCGCGACGCGCTGGGCATCCGCTCTCTTAAAGGCCCTCTTACTCGACTTTGTGGCCCGGTTGTACGCTGCTTTGAGGTGGCCCACGTTTGGGTCGCGCACAGCCCGGGCCCTGATCCAGGCGCGATATGCCGACTGTTTTTGTCGAACAGCTTTGGCACAATCTCGCCCGAACCAGGGACGGGCTCTGCGGATACTGGCGACATCAGTGAAAGGGATGTAATAATCCATCCCTAAACTGATCTCGCCAGCAATAGCAGAAGCACTATCCGAAGGAGCCTTTCCTACAAAGCAGCGCTGGCTCCAGGGGACGGACGCAAAATAATCGCGTAGACCGTCCCGTACCCGTCCCGACCGTTTATGTGGCTGGCAAACGATGTTTGTCACATGATGTTAGGGGAGGTCAGGGCATTATGGTACCTACCTATGTTTTTCTAGTCATGGTATTAATTTAATACAAACATCGGCAAATTGTACATGTGTTCTTTATTAATTACTAGCTGATCGCCGCAGCTCCGCCCGCGTGATTTCCCGGTTTTCGTGGGAACACAATACCGGGATAAAAAGTAGCCTATGTTACTCAGGGTGAATGTAGCTTTCCAATGGTGAAAGTATTTTTGAAATCGGCACAGTAGTTTTTGAGTTTATTCATTACAAACAAAAATACAAATCTTTCCTCTTTATAATAGTAGTATAGATTGTATTAAACAACATCCCACGTTTGACCACAGGTTTAATCCTATCCGTGCAATTATTGAAAAATTCATTCTTTTGCACACAAAAGCTCAGAAACAACGAGAAGACAAAAAGAAACCAACTAAGTATGTTTGAAGGAATTTAGCATGAATAAATATAATCATTTTATATTTTTAAAGGATAAAAATGTGATTTTATGTTATTTTATATTTAAAAATTTAAGTTTAGTTTTTGGTTAACTATTATTTTCTAGCCAAAGGCTCGCTACCCGTTACATGGAAATGTTAAAGTTACTGACGAAATGCAGATAAAATTTTCGGGGTAATGTAGAGGATTAAATGATTTTTTTTATTATATTTTATTTAGTGATTATTTTGTTAATTATATATTCTTATCTTGAATAAAGATGACAATAATTATGTTAGTTTTGTTATTACTTATATTTCACGTATGTCTTAAAGTAATACAATTTTCACTACTATATATAACTACGTGAAATTCATGTATCCTTATCTCCCCCACATGCTTCAAAACCAATATGTCAGTTGCGCAGAATCACAGCGCAGCTATTGTCTCGCCGTTTTTAAAAGCCACAATATACGTGCATCCCGTGTCTAAATGTAATTATAAAGCCGTCATTGTACGTAACCCAACGTTACTCAACGTTACAGTACCCTATTCATCAGAGGTAGTTGTCATAGCGCATATAGGTATACATGGGGCACACTAAAAGTTTTGCACTTCTAGCTAATCGGAACTATTTGAATTTCGAATGTTATATTTTTTTAAACGTTGCAACCTTCTTAGTAATTAAAAAAACATTTGGCGGGAAATCATTTGTCAATTGTTTTTTATCACACATCAAAGTTCTACGTAGGTATGCAACGAAAATGGAATTAAGTCGAAACAATTTTAGAGCGATGATTTTTTATGATTTTAAAAGTTCTCTCTCTCCACAAGACTGTGCCGCTCGTCTTCAAAATGCTTTTGGGAGAGAAGCACCTTGTTTGAGCCTTGTTAGCTGAATTTGAGAGAGGTCGAGTTTCTTTACATGACGAATTTCGTGAAGGGCGGCCTTCAACTGCCGTCAACGAAAATAATGTGACTACTGTTAAGCGGTTAATTGAAGAAAACCCGCGGATTACCTATCTAACAATTTGAGGACTATTGGGGATTGGTATGAGTCAAATCCAGAAAATTTTAGACGAAGAATTGAAAGTTCGGAAACTTTGTTGTCGTTGGATCCCTCATGAACTGACAGTGGAGCAGAAGCGGGCTCGCGTGGAATGCAATGGTGCTCATAGATGCTACTGAATTACGACCACGGACATTCTAATGCTGTTTATGACATTGTCACAGTAGACGAAACGTGGATTTATTGTTTTGAACCCGAAAAAAAACAGCAATCTTGTGAATGTGTGTTTGAAAATGAGAACAAGCCAACAAAAGTGAGGCAGGCGAGAAACGTTGGTAAAAAAAATGATCGCGTTTTTTTTCTCAGGTACTGGTTCCATCTGTACAATTCCACTTGAAGATCAAAAGAGTGTTAATGCCGAGTGGTATTCTACCATTTGTTTACCCAGGGTATTAGAAAAAGTTCGCGAAAGATGACCCAAAAGCCGCGTTCTCCTACATCATGACAACGTTTCTTCACACACGGCCAACAAAACAAAGTCATTTTTAGCTTCCGAAAAAGTACAACTCGTCACCCATCCTGCGCATAGCCCCGACCTAGCACCCTGTGATTTCTGTATTTTCCCCAAAATCAAAGATGTGATGAGAGACTTCACTTTTACCAACTCCGAAGAGGCAGTGATAGCGTTCAATCAGCACATAGAAAACATGCCTTCAGATCTGTGGTCCTCCTGTTTTAAAAAATGGTTCGATCACATGAAAAAATGTTTAAAATGTAAAGTAGAGTATTTTGAAAAGCAATAAACATAATATTTTGGTTTTAGCATGTTGTTTTTTTAAGTTACGCAAAACTTATAGTGTGACATACGTATATATAAATATATACTTCCTATATAGGTATATGTATAGGTAAACTAGCCGATGACGCCCGCTTGCCAACTTACACAATAAAAACCTTCCTCGAGAACCACTCTATCTATTGGTGAAAACCGCATCAAAATCCGTTGCGTAGTTTAGATACGGACGGAGCTGACTTTTATTTTTTTGTTTAATTTCTGCGGCCCAAGGCCGCGGCCGTTCTAACGTCCGTTGCCGGGCGTCTCTGGTTACTAGCAGAGGGTATGTCCAGTGGCGCCCGGCGGACTTTGACCACCTCTGTGGTCTCTGCGGGTGTTTGGTCGGGATGAGAATCCCGCGTCGTTGGGGTAGGGTTTTATCCCGCGTCAGTGAGTGAATCTGGTTGCGTGCTATGGGGCAGAGGCCCTGCAGCACGCAACCCTTCTAGCCTGCTTCTGTAAGAACGGCGGGTGGCGATCCCGCCGTCCTCAGGCCCCGATCATGGAGGTCGATATTCTTAGGCGTAGACAAGGAGTCTGGGGCGCCCTCGCCGTCGACTACGGAACTCTGCGGGGAAGGTACGCTCCCTCTCCCTCCCGGCCGGGAGCATGACTTGCTCGCAGAAGGACACGGTCGCGTTCCACCTCCTCCCGCTGGAGACCATAGCTTGAAGCATGGTCTCCAGCGAGAGGGTATCCACGCCCAGACCCACTACGAGGTCCCGGCGCTGACACGCCCACGCTGAGCACTCCACCAACGTGTGGAGTGCGGTGTCGTCGTCGGAAACCTCGCAGTGTTGACACCGGGGTGTGACCTCACGATGCATGCGAAACAGATAGCTACCGAAGCATTCATGCCCGGCAACGATCTGCGTCGCACGGTACGTGATGTCACCATGCTGCCTCTGCAGCCAATCGTCCATGATCGGTCTCACCGCCGCGATGATGGTGGTACCCCACTTGGGTTGCTCAAGTCGCACCATCCATGACTCCATGAGATCCTGGCGGAGTTGGGACCGCTGGTCCTCGATTTCTCGAGACACAGGCCTGTGGTCTCGCTCCAGCGCAAGGGCTCTCGCTTCCAGGTCCCAAGGAGGGGTCCCGGCTAGGAGACATGCTGCCTCTCCGGAGAACAGAGTCACATTCCCCTTGACCGCCAACCTACCCGCCCATACGGGGACGGAGGTGACTTTGTTTTATAATATGTAGTGATAGTGATACTTATAATTATAAAAGTATCTTCTACTTACCATCTAATGTATACAAGTAAGTACTACCTACATCCATTTTGTAAATAGCTGCATAACATCTGGATAATTTAGATATATGACCTTAACCTAAAGCGAGGTGACGCGACGGCGACGGCCTGATGGCTTTGACGCTTCTCACGTACCTCTCTACTGAACCAACACTCGAGTGCCTCTAGAGAAATAATATATAAATACCATTTGGATAAACTGCTCGAAGTGAAGTTAAATATTCCAAGCATTTGGTTCTTATTGGGTAGCGGACGCCCCCAGCTTCACCCGCTTGACAGATTGTATACTAAAATCTTCCTAGAGAACCACTCTATTGATTAAAAAACCCGCATCAAAATCCGTTGCGTAGTTTTCAAGATGTAAGCATACATAAGGACAAACAGACGACTTTGTCTTATACTATGTTAAGAAGATACCTGATTAAGAAACGATAGCACCGTAACAGAATTCATAAATTACTACTATTGCCACATAACTTCACTCAATGATGACAAATAAATCTCGCAACTAACTGTCAAGGGCAACGTTGTGAGTGCCTGGGCTCTCCTATACCATGTTGACAACAGGAGCGGACACCGGTCAAAATTGTGTATTAACTTTTAAACTACATATCGCTCTCTCTAATCTATCTACTGAACCGAGTTTGAAAATTCTTTCACTGATATGTATGTAGGTAGGTACATTGTCTCTGAGTAACACCTAACGTTACTGCGAAGGCGGAGGTACGGTGATCAGGTAGGTATCAATTACTGGCAATAAAAGGTAACACCTAAGTATATTTACGCCGTAATTCGTGTTAATTCCCATATAAAACAAAGACAAAAGCAACACCCATACAAACTAGGAGAGCATTTTGCCGTCGAACGGACCAATTTTGGACAGTTGGATTTTCCACTATTACGCAATTATGAACGTACTTAAGTACATCTACCTAATATCAAAATCAGTCTAGTAGAATATGAATGATAGATAATACTTCAACTGCGAGGACCACTCACTGTTTTGCATAAATATCACATCAATAGTTAAAACGTTCTAATGCAAAGGTATACAAATTACTCATGTATATTTCTTTATTCATAATCATTGGAGATGAAATCTTAGATTTACAAAGATTAGTATCGGATTTTAGCATAGATTAGGTAGAGAGTCCGCGAAGTCGTAAGTTCAATGGATTTTAGACCTAAAGTCCGCCCTAAAGTACATTGCCAGGTGTCCTCGGAAGAATAGCCATACTAATTACATTCGAAAGTTTATACATCAGACAAACCAAACGTACTATCGCTGAGAGGGTCAAAGAACACATCACAGCTGTAAAAAACCGCCAAATAAACAAGTTTGCGATTGCCGAGCATTTGTTGGAATCGGGTCCCAACCACTGGATTGAACTCCACAAGCCACAAGTCCTATCCACTGATGGGCACTATTACTCCAGGATAGTGCGGGAAGCCATCGAAATAAAAAAGTATCCCAACTTTAACCGGGAAGATGGATGTCGACTATCTACGTCGTGGAATCCGGTGATCAGCAAATGTACTCGCCACCGAACATCACCGAACGCCCGCGTGCTGATACTATCAGTGTGGTGTGCCGTACGTAGTGGCTCTCCAAACACAATATTTAGTGACGACGAAGTGAGGGTAGTTGAACAAACCCGCACTTCACGAAGACGACGATGAGCTGAAGCCAGTCCACGTCCACCCGTGACCGTGACGTGATTATATTTCTATACAAGGGCTTGAAGATGTGTTAGACAGTGAAGTAAAACATCTTTGATAACGCGGAAAAGTGAAACCCGTCGGTGAAAATAAATCAAATAAAAATGTATAATAGTGTACAAGTGTGTTTGTTCATCATGTATCAAATCTATTAGGTACTTCTGTATTTTCATACACAGATAACTTTATGTAAGGCTGTGAACTGTGACGAACCAGAGCAGGTTTTAAAGTATTTCCAAAGTATTAAGCAACAATCTCGCGACACCGATAGGTCGAAAGCTAACTACGATAGACGCAATACCAGTAATACGTCTGCGTCTACTTTTAGCTCTAGGCAAGCTGTTGACAGAGACGAGACAAAGGTTGTGCGACGTCCAGCTAATTCACTTTTGTGCTACAACTGTAATGAACCTGGACATCTCAGCTTCAAATGCACAAAGAAAATATTAAAATGCAACATCTGCCACAGATTAGGGCACACAACTATCAGCTGTCCCAGATTACCTGGTGAACAGACTATTAAGACGGCAAGTTCTAAGGACAAGAAAGTATTGCGGGTCGAGACTAATAGCTACAGTGACACTAAGTACTTAATGTTTTTAAAACTAAATAGCGAACCTATTCAGGGTTACATAGACTTAGGTAGCCAGTATACCCTGATCCGACGTAGTGAAGCTATTAAGAGGGGAATCGACTGGACCGACATCGACTTGCCAACTATGAGCGGGATAGGTAACAATATTGTCATACCATTAGGCATGTCTAACGTGCAAATCGAAATCCAAAATATTTCAGAAGAAGTGTGCGCCTATATTGTGGATGATAACGTTATTAGATACTCTATTTTAATTGGTCAAAGTTTTACCGAAAAACCTGGTATAATAGTAACAAAAACTACAGAATCGCTCATTTTTAGTCGTGAACATTAAGCTTGTACTTAAATACAAGCAGTTCTGAAGGAAATGTCCCTGTTACCAATAGTTTGCTCAAATTACTCAGGCGCGATACGCGTACGGAGTTCGCTGCGTGGTTTACTACACAATGAATTTTATTTAATGCCTGGAGAATACGAGATTGATAGTGGACAGGGTCAGTTACTTGTGCAAAGTTTTAGCAAAAAGGCTATATTACTAAAACAGAATGAGCTAATTACGCGAGCTATTTGTATTAGAGATAGTTTGGTAGTAAATAAATTAGACTTTGATAATGCGGATAGTATTGTGAATCTAAACTACGGGAAACCACTTAATGAGGGTGAAATTAATAAACTGAAGGAAATATTAAAAAAGTACGAGACATGTTTTTCTGATAATTTAAGGAAATTAGGATTAACTAAAGTAGTCGAGATGAAGATTGACCTAAAGGATATTCAGCCGGTAGTATACCGTCCGTATAGGCTCTCGTTTCCTGAGCGTGAACAAGTTAGGTCTGTGGTTAAAGAAATGATGGACGCGGATATCGTTGTTGAATCTACCTCATCGTATGCCATATATGAAAAACTAAGGTAGATGAACAGAAATTTCACTCGTTTGAGTTGAGACACTCGCTGTTGTTGCGTCCCTAAACCGGTTTCGCGTATACCTACTAGGTGTAAAATTTAAAATAGTCACTGATTGTAATGCCCTACGTACTACTCTCACAAAAAGGAATCTCATACCTAGAATTTCCCGCTGGTGGGTGCAGTTGCACGAATACGACTGCGAGATCGAATATAGACCAGGCAAACGTATGGCCCATGTAGATGTTAGATGCATTCAGTCGTGGACCTGTCACTGAACTCCCAAGCGAAGAGACGGGTGAAATCCTTGACGTGTTGAATTTAGACATTAGGGACTGGATTGCTACCGTACAGAGCGATGATAGTGAAATAAAACGCATAAGGGACATTTTGGAAGATGATAAAATGAAGTTTGTAGCTGATGTTCGTAAGAATTATCAGTTAAAAGGGAACCATGTGTACAAGATTTTAGATGATGGTTTACGGTGGGTAATTCCAAGAGGTTGCAGGTGGCAAGTGTTGCGCATGAACCACGACGATGCAGTACATTTTGGATATGAAAAGACATTGAATAGGCTAAAGGGAACCTTTTGTTTTCCTAAAATGCGTAAATTCACAAAAAAATATGTGAGAGCTTGCTTAGAATGTGCGCATCACAAAGCACCTGGGGGTCCTAAAGAAGGACTACTACACCCTATACCAAAAATAGAGAAACCGTTCCACACACTTCACGCGGATCACTTTGGTCCGTTCGTTCGTTCAAGAAAGGGAAATACATACGTGTTAGTTATTATAGACGCATTTACAAAATTTATTAATATACGCGCCGTAAGGGATACTAAAACAACAACAGCCATAAAGGTATTTAAAGAACATTTTAGTTATTTTGGTGTGCCCTCTAGACTCATAACGGATCGTGGTTCATGTTTCACAAGTGGTAGTTTTAAGAATTTCGTAACTAAATTCAACATAAAACACATCTTAAACGCGGTTGCCACCCCAAGGGCGAATGGTCAGGTCGAGAGGTTCAACCGTACTATATCTGACGCGCTAAGCACCACGTGTCATGGTGAAAACGATAACTTATGGGACGATCACATTGGGGACGTACAATTAGGTATTAATACTACTGTGAATAAAACTACAGGCAAAAGTCCGTCAGAACTATTATTCGGCTGCAAATTGGTAAATGCTTCCGAAAACTTGCTAACCGATGTTATAACAGATGTATCAGACCGTATCGAGGGTGAAGATTTGATGAGGTTAAGATCAGATACTAGGGAAAGGATAGAAAAACAACAAGAATATGCTAAAACCCAATTTGACAAACATAGGAAAAATAAGGCTAGGTACGAGGAAGGAGATCTTGTTAGAATTGAAAGAACTGTAATCGATAAAGATCATGTAGGGAAATCTAAGAAACTCATCCCCAAATTCCAAGGGCCCTATCGAATAGTAAAAGTATTACCTAACGACAGGTTTCTAGTTGAGGACACACGTATAACTAGAAAAGGTAATAAAAGATATGAGAATGTCATTGCGTTAGATAAAATTCATCCTTGGTTAAACTTTAAAGGGCATACTAGTGATAGCTCTGACACCGATCATGAAACCGACCCGGTTGATGATTAAAATGTATTATAATTGATTAGGAAAGTAGAATGAAAGAATCTATTGCGTGATTTTGTATCTTGTTACTGTATTACTTACCACTGCGACTGAATAGTTACTGAGAAACGATGTGTCATTTTTGAATGTGTTGAAAATTTCAGATGATAAGAGCAGTCAGTGCAGAAAACGAGAACATTGAGAAATCAATGTTGCACAGATGATTGCAGGATAATGATTGAGATTTTTGATATGAGCACAGTTTGTCATGAGCGGTCAGTGCCGATTTCGAATAGCATATATTTGATGACGCATCGATGACCGTAGATTGTGATAAATTGAGCAAGATTTTCATATTGTGATCAAGAATAAAAATGTAAATGAGAATAAGAGACATGAGATTGGACCAATGATTATGAAATGATAATTAGTAATGAAGACTAAAGAACTGAACTGAAATTAGATTAGAGATCAATGAACTTTAGTTAAGTAGAAAATTATGATTTGAGAAGTAGGTACTCTTGTTTACCATCATGTAATCTGAAATGTTGATTGAACTATCGAAGTAATTTGTTGTAGGTATTCTTGAATTGCCGTAAAAGTACTTATATTTTTGTAAAAGTACCTTATTTGCTAGTTTATAAAAATAGGTTGTTGATCATGTACTAATAACGTAGAAATAATTTTCTTTTGAGTTGTTTTGAATCTTTTGAGTTGCACAATACAAGTGAGAGGACTCACTTAATTAGGATGGCCGAGCTGTTAGGTCAATTAGTCATTACAAGTCTATATTTATATAATGTTAATGATCTGGCGCTGATGTATTTGTAAAATAACTATTTTAAGCACTGTCAGTATATATTGTCAAACTGGTTTGACAATATACACTTGTAATTTATTAAGTGGCAACACTATAATGTTGACACGAAACGTCAACGTCAAAGCCGTTGACATTTGGTGGCATTAGTCTCGGATTCATTGGTGGTACAACT